>OU612066.1:39114900-39529243 GCA_914767715.1 Membranipora membranacea
AATTTCAGGTTTTTCACCTGAGTTATTTGAGGCAAAATAAACACAATCTTGATGACAAAACCAGATCAGACTGCAACTAAGTCACTATCAACTTGTTATTGCATTCTTAGCCAGAGATTTATATTATACAGGCCTGTATTTTTGTAAGAAAGTAAGGGGGCTGTGCAGTATAATCCATCATTGTTGCCCACTGCGATGCAATGATGGCCTGAAATAGGTTAGCTGTTGTGATGAGTTTCATGGACAAAGTTTTCATGTGTGAGGACAAGAGGAGGAGGGCTTCTTTTTGTTTGTTAATATATGCTCTAAGATTAATATAAAAAAATTGAATTATGGTGACTAGTACCAACCATACACACACATTCAAAACTGAAGTAAGAATGGCATCAGAGTAAAGTGCATCGTCAGCAGATTCATACTGACAATTCAATGCTGACAAATGTAAAGAATTTACTGCATTGAGAGATAGAAGACCTCCCTCTCTGCCTCAAAGTTATTGTGGGATGGTTGGGGCTATGAAAAGCTTCTTTAACAAATCGCCTTGAAAACTTGTTTGGGCTTCATAGACAGATTCAGAGCAGTTCAAAGCACATATCTTCAGGCAACAATCACCAATATGCTGACTTTAAACGGGAAAACTTAGACTTTTTGAGGATGATACTTTTCTCAGACCTATGCTATAGAAAGTTTCTGTGCTGGCCTAACTAATGAATTCAATTCAGTCACCGGAACTGGAGAATATAACATCAGTGCTTGTTCACATTTAACTATTTTCACATTGAATACTCAATTGTCTATACATATGGGGGCTTCATTACCAAAAGGTTTCATCATCCACCAAGTATTTTGTTTCCTTGATGCCTATATTTTATATAAAAGTCACATCTTAGATTTCATTTGTCCCAGTCGATATTATCACAGAGTAAGGATATATCCTTACTCTGTGATATTATTGAGAGTTTTGTGTGAATGCACTTATAAAATAAACTACTAAGTCATTCACCTTGTCAATTTTTGATAGTAAATTCATAGCACTGGGTACGCTTACCTCCAAGCGATTACCACCAGAAAGGGGCGGAGCCTAATTTTCAATGTGTTCGCATCGGTTATATACGTTATCATGGCAAGTGGAAGGTCTCTATATCTATAGTCTCTGGTTATAATATATCTCATATCTGTAGATACCATGAGACTTGCATCTCTCAGTTACTGATAAGGAACTTCAAGCAGGCCCAGGTATGATAATGCTTGTATTTATTGAGATGATTGTACTGTAAAAGCCCAAGTTTCACAGAAAAACATTTAGTTTTCTATCTCTCCTGACTGTTATGATAAATATCATATTTATCCACAAAACTTCAGTTTTGTGTTTTTGTTATTGCATGTGTGTATAAAATAAAAGAAATCTATATCCAGTGCCTTATATCATTTTATCAAAAAGTGTTTTGGAAGAAGGTAGATGCAACGGCTGAATCACAGTCCTGTGTTCTACCACATATGGGTTGTAAACCAGTTGAGGGTGTGCTAATATTTTTTTGTCTGATATGTGCCTTGAAAGCTTGAAATCAATAAAAAATTAAACAACAGCTTGCATTACCCATACATCTCCAATTTATATCAGTGAAAAGCTGCAAGCTTCAGCGGGCCAGCGTGGCCAAACGCAGCGCAAATCACAGCGCAAGGGGCCCGAGTTTAAAAAAATAGCTCGGAGGTGCATGAGACCAATTTCTTTTATGTATTATATATAAATATACCACAATTATAACATGCCCGAGGAGACAGATTTTATTAACTATTATTATCTCTTTTACTACTTGGT
Organism: Membranipora membranacea; assembly: GCA_914767715.1. Classification (NCBI taxonomy): domain Eukaryota; kingdom Metazoa; phylum Bryozoa; class Gymnolaemata; order Cheilostomatida; family Membraniporidae; genus Membranipora; species Membranipora membranacea. The sequence goes on from OU612066.1 coordinate 39,116,720, forward strand.
GGTTTAACTTGTTTTATTATGGTACCTATTTATTACTACTTACACCCACTACATCATTAAATTTAAACACCTGGATTATTTCGTACCGAGCTTTGCAAGCTTCAGCGGCCCGGCGTGGCTCATCGTTAGAGTGCTTGATCTCAGCGCGAGAGGCCCGGGGACAGATTCCGGTGGGGCAAGATTAAAAAAAGCGACGAGCATGGGGTGGACCTCTTATCTTTGTAAAAAATATATAAATATACCACAATTATAACATATTTGTTGCGCTATATTCTATGGCTGTATTCACAGAGAATAAGTGTGAGGGAATCCTGCCACATCATAGAACAACGATACTCAGGCTGTCTACCTCATAGGTGATATAGAAAGGAGAGTCATTTTAATTTGCACTTATAATGACACCGCCAATTGGCCATCCATCATAAACTCAATCGACAACCTGAGTGTATATCATCCACACCCCTGAGGTTTCGTGGCATTTATGATTGGCATTTCTAGTATTAGCTATGAGTTATCCATAAAACTGTCAGGAATGTTCTGCTATTTCTTAGCTGTGGTGCTAGAAAGTTTCAAGCTAAGAGTACTATGTTCATGTAGGTCTTGAGTTGCATGCATTAATATTCCCACTGTCACATGTCCCATCAGATTAACAGGTAAAGCATAGAAAACTGGAATAATTGCAAAAAGCAAACGTACTTATTTATTGAGGCTTAGATGAGTATTGTTAACTGGTGCAGCTTTTCAACTAGAGAAAACATGATTTGCAAACATCTCTGACATTTCGAGCAGAAGCTGATGAAGGGACAGAGGCACAATCACTTAATTCAAGTGATTGCCTCGGTCTTATGTGAATGCGGTATGAACTGTGTTTTTGTGGGGTCCATTATTTTCATGAAGGAGAGATTACAGAGAAAGCCTGCTCGACCCTCCATCTAGTAGCTCATTGACTTTATTTCACCGAAACTCAGCATGAATTGGGTGACGTCAACATGCATATTTCACACCAATGTATCGAGTAGCTTAGGAATATACCATCATGCATGTAAAGAATATAGGGCCTAGTATGCTTCCTTGTGACACACATCATTGCCTGCCACAAGGTCAGATAACTTGTTTTGATTTTACCCAGAACAAGCAATCAGTGAGATATGAAGATTCACTATAGAACCGAAAGATAAAGGGTATAGGTCTCACGAAACAGGGGGTTTAACGGAGGGAGTGGAAGTGAAATCGGAAGGTGAAATGGAAAGGAGTTCCACTCCTCAGATAAGGTAGTATATATGGATCGCCCTACCACTGTCACTCATCTACTTTTTAATCCACTGACTAGAGTGTTGGCTTAAAGGGCAACCAAGGTTTCGCAGCAATGCATTAATGGGTAGGATATAATGTGCTGGGCAGCATCAGCTTTGTGCATTACGCGATGCAAAACTCAAAGTAGTTGCTGACTCTAAGCTGGGTAACACTTCAGTTTAGGGGAGGTTCCAAGACTTTGCTGTAATAATTATAGAGCACAGGCTAAATAATAACAGGAACAGGAAACTGCTATGTTGTATTCTCTTTTAGCTGAGTTTGAGTGCCTGATGGAAGAAATGTTTCACAAGAATTCTGGCTGAATAATCATCCGAATTATATTTTGTCTTTTTCCCCATGCAGAAGGTGCAATCTGCTATTAATCAATGGCCATCAATGAGAAGTTGTTTGAAACCTTGGTTGCCCTTTAATTGAAATGAATAATGTGAGCATGCTTAGTAGTAGAGAAATACATAGATCTATAGAAAGGAATGAGCTGAGCTGGGGATAATGGGCAGTTATGTGGGTCATGACAGATCAATTAATTTAGATTGCGATCTGATAGACAGCCAAGGTAGATGTGTTACAGGATTGTCAGGTGATGCATACACAAGAATTACAAAAAAAAAACAAGCCTACTTTTTATGAAGGTGTTATGTGGATGAGTATGGCAAACGGGCATTCAGGAACAAAACTTCTGATTGATTTTATATTGACACTGATTAATGATACTCATCACAAATGGGAATGTAGGTCTTCAGTTTTCTAACAGTCCATCCAGTGACTTTTTTCATCTTCGCCTCTCAGATCAAGCGCATATGCAGATGCATGCGGGTTGATGTTTTCTTTCATTTACAGTTCTATTTCTCAAAATCAACTATCAAATCAAGTTACATTAACTTTTCTGCAACATTGTTTGATTTGAGTTGTTTTGTGTTAAAATGAATAATTTGTTTTGCAGCAGCTGAAATATTTGAGAGTTCCTCATTTTTCTCACAGCTGAATTTTTTATGATTCTATGATGAACAATTAGCAAAATCCTGTAGGATTAATTTTTTGTTTCTGATATATCCAGTTTACTACAAGTGTCAAGTACAGCATCAATGATTTACATCGATAGGTTGATAATGATACTAGACTTGAGGAGGCCGCTAACTTTACTATAGTTGACTCTAGTACCAAATTATAATACAATGCTTATAATGTATAATACTAATAATGTGTTATAATAATGTGTGGTTTTTAAAATTCTTTTAGGGATTTGGAGTTGTGGTCTGTTTATCAGTGACTACACAACTCCCAATACATTATTCAATTATCTCAGTTCGGAATTAATATTAACCAGATTTGGTCTTTTAAATAAATCAATGGTTCAAACAAACTTCCAACACCTTTTTCTGATCACTTAAGATGGTTTTGACGAATATCAAATGACTACTGGGGGGATGTCTAGTTGTCTAATTGTTTTGCTTGCTGTATTCTGCATCTTGCCGCTATTCTGAATAGCGGCAAGATGTAATATTATTTACTATGAATACGGTCCTCATTCTAGTACTCTTTTGCAGTGTTCTAAATTTGCCCATTTAGATTGTTAGTAACTTTAATTTTATTGAGATGGCTGGAGCAGCTCAGATGGCATTTTATCCTATAACTTTGATAGCACAAATTACCTAACAGTAAATAGTAAGCGTTGAGGCGATGGCTAGATCTGCTGTATTCTACATGGAACCAAGCACAGCATCACATTCAGCTTGATATTTAACACCAATGTAACATCAGTCAAGTCGCATAAGGGTTAGGGTTAAGGCTGACACTCTTGGGGACGTAAAGCTAACTTTTCTCAGCGTATTTTTTCATATTGTTAGTTAGACTCTAGCTGACTGACACTCCTCTTATTTCATGATGGCTTTAGAATTTAACTTGAAATGAAAGTTAGCCTTGGTCTATCATTGTAAAATAGACACTAAAAAATCAGCATCACTATTTTTATGGTCTTATTAGATGACATCCATTTACATCAACAGAGGGTTGATAATCTGATAATCTGCAAATCTAATGATGATTTATAGTTTGCAAGACCACTTAATCCATGCAGCAATAATAATTAGTAAGCGCTTGAAAGCCGACCCGCGCTGAACCTGACCGACCGAGAGAGACCCTAAGGCTAAACAGTGAGGACTGCAAACTTTATGTGAGTTTGTGTTGACAGACACATAAATGGTTTTCCAATGTCAGTGTCAGACATTCAGCTGAGAGGAGGTCTCACTAAGAGTTAGACCTCACCAGGACTCAGAGCAGAGAGACATACTCTAACTCTCCATAATGTGAGTCAATACGCTGTCACTGTGTTTATATTAAAAGTAAATTTTGCATACATACATACATCATGGAAATTACCGATTTAAATTTGTCTTTACTTAGATGCGTGATGGATGCATGTTAGAATATGTGTACAGTCACGGTTATTTTGTTGTGCTGTGACTGGTGTGAACAGCCCTAGTGCTGTTCATTACCACCGTCCCCCCCCCCGCTCACCCCTGAGAATGCCACTTAGTTTTTAAGAAAACTTTAAATCTTCAATATTACCACATCGTTATTATAGATTTTAGTTTTGAGCCAGGACACCGAAAGTCAAAACTTATGTTATTAGTTCTTTGCATTCCAGAAACATTAGCTAATATTGCTTTAGCGGGTTTACTTCAGATGTGACTATCCCCTTTCACATGTTTAGATAGACACTGGTTGACGTAGAGACCTATCTGTGGCCCTATGACGAACAAATTCCTCATGGGAAGCATTTCAAACCCAGCTCATATCAGTATATTATTTGCAAAAAAGTGAAGCCCCCCTCTCCCAAAAAAACCTCTGGCGATACCTTCATGAATCCATAGTTATTATTGACAACAGTCTGCTGTCATATGGTGTGGTGTTAAGATTGTCCAAACAAGCAACAAGTTCAAAGTTTATTGAAATGTAAAATGAAATGTGCTCTGTTAGTTTAAAACACAACTATTTCTCATAGTAACAGTGCCTTGTGCATAATCATCTGTAGTTGGATAGTAGGAGGAAAACTGCTGAAGCTTTAATTCATTTTGGATTAGTAAACAATAAGGTGGTACAGTGACAATTCGACTGAATCCGTCGAACTCTGTTAGTCTGGTTATCGCCTGAGCTGCCATTCTCTGGTGCACCAACAAGAGAGTAACATTCAGATAGGGAAGATCAGATAAAGTACATTGAGTGCTCGATCCTATGGATAATCGTGGCATCGATAAATTCAATGTTTTCTTATCAAATTTATGGAAGGATGCATAATATTGATAATATATATAGAAGGCAGATTGCATTATGGCAGTGTGTGGAGTTTTCCCAGGCAGTGTGTGGAGTTCCCTCAGGCAGAGCAGTGAGAATCTTTATTAAACAGATTACAGTCAGTTTTACATACCGTGTGTTTCCTGTAAGAGATAATCCCCTTAAATAATCCCCTTAAATCACGTAATCAGTCCAAAGATAAAGCAGTTTGCCAGAATTACTGCAAATAAAGCTGATATATCCATACTATAAGCTGAAGACACCGAGAGATATCTCCGTGGACTTTGTTTGTTTGTTTGTTTGGTTGTTTTAATGTCACTCTTTATCAAAATATGCTAACATCGAGATAAAAATGAATTATGAGATAAAAACCCCCTTGGAGAGAGGAAAAAGAAAAGACATAAGTTATAAAACTAATACATGCTAGGAAAAATAGACTGGGTTCTTCAGGATAGCCTTGCTGCACTTGGCGGTTCGTGATCGTTTGATGTATACATCGGTCTGACACTTGCTAACAGATCTCATCGGTCTTAGACTAGGTTTCTGATTGAGTTTGTATCTCAACGAATGATCGGGATTGCTCACGATTCGTGTCACATACGTTGAGCATACATCCCGTAGTGTGTCGCATAGAGTTGTGAGTTTCGCAGCTACAAGTCTGTCAGTATAATGTTCGATGTCGTGGATGATTATACGTAGAGCTAATTTCTGGATTTTCTCTATTTCGTCCTTGTAATAGCCCGCTAGAAACGGGTACCATGCAGGGGCAGAATAGGTGATAGTTGGTAGTATTTGAGCCCGATACATCATAAAAAGAGTATCTGTGTTTACCCCCGACTTTTTTAAGACCAACAAGCCATGGATCTTCCTGTTGGCAGATTTCCGGATCTCGGCTACATGAATATTGAACACTACATGACTGTCAAGTGTCACACCCAGAAGTCTTGCACTCGTGACATTTGTGACAGACTGGTCTATCTCCATTGAGAATTGGGAGTTCATGTTTAGCGATTTTCTGATAGAGATGTTGAGTGTCATGGTCTGCGATGCCCAATCACTGCATTCTCCAATTAGTGATGCAGATCCTTATGGTAAGGAAAGTTTATTCACCACAGTTAAGGTAACTTCATTTTTGCTTCACTCCTCTTCCAAAAGACCTAACATAATAATAATTTCGATATATATTTATGTGTATGATTTTTAAACAGCGTTCTTACAGTAACTATGGAGTTTAGAGGCTATCTGCTGACCTTGACATTGGGTGCACTGCTTAGTATCCCGGTTCTCGCTCTGCCTGTTGCTGACACAATTAACGCTGACATAACGCATAGAGATGCTGGAATCGCTGACCTCCAACATGCGTACAAATGGTTGAGGAACTTTGGATATGTTGTTCTTCACTTAGAGGTAAATTAAGTTGGTGAAATCTATGAGATTAAGATTTTGATACTTCGATTTCTGGATACTCAGCTATGTCAGTTAACTGTTACCAAACATGAGGTAAAGATCAAACCACTACAATCGTTCTCTGTGGGATCACAATGACATCATTTTACAGGAGTCTGACATAGACATAGATGAATGCCTGACATGCGTGTTGACAGTCTGTTACTCTGAATGCCAGAAAGTGTTGATGGAAGCATTAAGAGAACCTATGTATTTATTCTCAAACTTTTATGGCATCACCATCAGTGAATCAGGTAATTCATCGCTAATTCTTGTTCCTATATTAGGTTGTGTCTGAATGTAATTCTTTAGATTAGGAGTATAAACTACATGGATAAGCTTGAGCTACAGTACTGATGACGTCTGTGCATTATGAGACGCTTAGTTTATTTGTAACAAGCTCTTATTTTTTGAGTTCTTGTAAAAGCCTGATTGCTGATTGTTTTCTTTTAATAAAACAGCGTAATTCATATTCAAATTTAAAATTCTAGAGATTCTACCCGAGAAGGCGATAAACATTATGAGGATGAAACGTTGTAAGAAGTCAGATATCCACCTTGACTCAACTGAAGGTGAGAGCATCAGAGTAAGAGCTGAGTAAGATATTACTCGTTCCCAGGTCCCACTTTGCTTTTCATCATAGAAACCAGTTTGCAGTGAATGAAAGTAGATCATGCTTGGTGTTTCACCAATCTCTTTCATTGTCAATTTTTAGATTATGGTCTGCTTCTCTTCTCTTTTTGCTTTTATGCCAGGCCATGGTGCTGTACTATGTCGAGAAATTTGGGCTGGGTTATTAACTCTACGCTCTAGAACGATATAAATATTGGTCACCGACGGACATTTGTACTGTAATTTGTAGCGCATTGCTAAATAGTATATGAGTACATTCAGTTTGTTGTGGTGCATACAATAAGATGTCTGACAGTGCTCAGTCAGGGAAAGAGTAAACTTTTTCATGAAACTTAAATTGATTGATAATTTATTTCTGCTCACACAGTTGATTGAGAAGAGACCATAGTTTTTTCTATGGAGGATCACTCAAGCACCCTTGCATTAGCCTCCCTGTTTTTAATGCAAGTGGCACTATTCAGTAGTTTAGAGTGGTTCCAAACGTATGAAAAGCTAAGGTTTATTCTAAAATAGGGGTGAAGCACTCTAGCCATTCAAATGAGGTGTATGAATTTATAATTTTTTTTGTGCTTAGAATTTTTTGAGTCTAGTTCACACAAACATTGAGACAACTACCCTGTGAATATACACTTTGGGCATGGTTTATTCTCACCCATATCTAGCTAACTTATCACAGGTCCTAAATAAAGCATAGACACTATGGAACCGAGATACTTTGTCATTCCAAACTGTACTGGCAGCACTAAGAGCACTAAGAGCATTGCGCTACAATCCGCAGGCCAACCCTACTTCTTACATCTGATAATGATTGTTAGATTCATTATAGCCGGAGGCAGTAGAAAGAAGCGAGCAGCGCAGCCCCCACCCCCTCTCACAGCAATCAAATGGGACCTGGACAGATTCCCTATACTAAGAATCAGCTTCAAGAACTACATGTCTACAATGGACAGGGCAGTGCAAGAGCAAGTCGCCACTGAATGTGCAATGGTATGTATTAAGCGACCTTGTCATGCTGGCTTCTAGCCTAAGTGCCAAGGATGCCTCTCCCCACTACTTGATCTATATAAGCAAGCTGTGCTGTTGGTTGTATGGCATTTTGTAAAATTATATGTGAGGTACACAGTCTTTTCAAATGGTAATAAAAAGAAACCAAAAAAGTTATCTTTTTGAAATTTATTTTGTAGCTATGGGCTAAAGAATCTGGCCTTGCGTTCCAATTTTCAGACTTTGAAGATGAGACGAACATTGCCATCATGTTTGATAGGATAGATGGAGAGTGGGGGACGGTTGGGATTGGATACTCCCCTACGCCTCACAAATATTCATCATTAACTTTAGATAACGAAGAGCCCTGGGTTAAACATGGGCCTTCAAGGACAGGTGAGATTCATTTAATTATTATCATAAATGACTTTTAGGAGTAGAAGGTAGCTCAGTTGGTTAGAGCGCCGTCCCTTCAGCTTGCAAATGTTGAAGGTCGTGGGTTCGAACCCCACTGCAGTCTATTGACTACTGGGATTTGGTTGGACCCCCAGGTGTGCTCCGACCTGCCTGCAAAACTGAGAGCAAATGGGCGCAGATATTGCAGACTAGCCCCTAGCCCCTAGTATTTCGCCGCCCATGCTTCGGGATGTGGCGTGTGATATGGCATCTGATTTTTAATCAACCTTTAATCAATTTTAAATTTTATAGCTTTTAAGATTAAGCAACAATCCTATCTACTGAGAATTTTCTGGTCGCACAATTGACATCTATCTACAGGATTAATATTAACTTATTGCAGGTGTATCATTCAGATGGGCAATGTGTCATGAGTTAGGTCATACCCTAAATCTAGACCACTCTAGTAACCCAGACTCTCTGATGTACCCGACTACTATCGACCAAGACGAGACGGAGCTGAAGGCTGAGGACCGAGCAGCAATACAAGCTCAGTACGGCCAACCAGACGGCAGGGTGAGAACAATATCAAACCTTGCTACTAGTAGCTCTGCATGAATCATTTCACTGGCCGCCCAGCGCAGCAACATTTCAAATTTTTGAAACAGATTATTAATGACATCCTAAATTGTAATTTGCAAACAATTATTGTCTGCCTGCCTGCCTGCCTGCCCGCCCGCCCGCCCGCCCGCCCACCCGCCAGCCCACCCGCCCGCCCGCCTGCCTGCCTGTCTGTCTGAGGTTGTAGGAATAGATCAGCTCAACACAAGAATATATAACAGAAAATTCCTTTCCTTACGTGCAGGAACACTTTTAACATAAAGAGACATATTTAGGGTCTTACCAGATTGTTTTCCTCAAGGCAATGTGATACTATTGATGCCGAGTATGGCACTCATTTCGATCTGTGAACTCAAAAGGTATAGGCCATAATCACCTATATTATTGTCCTTTGTACTATTAGAAGATGAAAAATGAAAACCGATTAAAACTAATTATAACTAATGTAATACTTTGTTGAATGAGAATTCTACACATATTACCTGTGTTTAGGGTTTATTTGTGGTTGAGGGATCTAATGCCCCATTGTTGTGTTCATTAACTGGCGATTGATACGTTGTGTCACAAAGGAAGAGTGCAATCCTGATCCTCTGAACTAATCTGTCTGTCAGAATCCAGCTCCCTGTGATTAGTGACAGAATCCAGCTCCCTGTGATTAGTGACAGTTACCAGCTCCCTGTGATTAGTGACAGAATCCAGCTCCCTGTGATTAGTGACAGTAACCAGCTGCCTATGATTAGTAACAGTAAGCAGCTCCCTGTGATTGGTCTCGAGCTGGGGGGGGGGTATATCCTCATCATTTGATTGACACGGCCCTTAATAAAAGACCCATATTGTCTATAAGATATTTTCTACAAACCTACATTTTAAATCGACCAATATTAAAACATTAAAATGATATAAATGTTAATCGTTGGCAATTACGTATTAGAATGTCGTACCGTTAGAACTGTTATTATCCCCTCTTTTTGGCACATTTACGCTACCACATGACATTAATTAAATCCCATATAGTTAGAAAATAGGGAGGATCAAACATGAACTGCATAATCGCTGGTGTATGATGTGGTTCACACACAGCAGGTGTAAAATGAATTTTAAAAATTTAGAGCAACACCACTAATGTAAACGAGTAAGAAAATTGTGTGAAATATATTAATCAATTATCATATCTTCATTCTCAAATGGATTTAAGTTGGAACAGATTAATACCTAGCAATGAACACCCAACTCCAGCAACTTGTTGTAAGTTTTCTGGCTCTAAGTGGAGATCCGAGGTGGAAGTGACTGTAAATGTAACACTAGTAGAAGTACAAGTTGTATGAGTAGAGATATTTCCTGCTTTTGAGATCCTTTCCAAATTTGTACCATCAATGAACAATTAAACAATCAAATGGACCTAACAGCCTCATGCCACCGTTGTTCTGAATGTTAAAAACAATCACAATAATGTTAAGCAATGAAAAAAGGTATTTTGATAGAGCTATTGGCTCATCAATGTCTAGTCCAAAGTAACTGAAGTGCAGCTTGTCTAGCAATTTATCAAACGGATCATCGAAAAGCTTTGCGACAATAATTCATTTTGTCATGTCCATTATTAGCAGATTAAAAGGGAATTGGTAGAATATTACTCTGACTTTGTGACTCAAACATAATAATAGAATTATCCACATAAGAAGTACAGTGTTGCAAATTGCTATGTTGGTCCAATTATGTAATGCGTCAGTGAGACTTTGGGCGGCTGGTATCATTATAGCCTTGCTGCAATGTCCGCATTGTGATCTAAGCTCTTAGTTTTACACTGATCACTGCTCATGGAAATCTTTCTCTGCTCCCAGTCTGCTAAGGCTTACTCAAAACTGTTGCAAAACAACTGGACGAGGAGCGTCCCCTGATTGTTACCAATATCAATGGATGTTTGTGTAGGATGTTACGACATCAAGTACCTCGGTCAATGATTACTAAATTAGATTGATAATTTGGAAGTAGCTCCTTATCTATATATCCGGTTTAGAAAATCTCACCACTCAAATAAGAGGTTGACTTCCCACCAAAGTATATATGCGTATAGGAAGGCGTGAGGACCGTGCCTGTCACATCATGACAGTACCGGATTATCGTAATTATCATAATTAATCTTATTGTAATCTCCCTAATCTTCAGTCAGATGATCTATTATTAAAAAACGTACTTAGCGGAATCTTGTGTGAACCTTCGGATCTACCTGCGCTCTTGTGTGAACCTTCTGAACTAGCTGTGCTCTTGTGTGAACTTTGAGATCTACCTGCGCTTTGTGTGGGTAGATATCATTGTGGTCAACTCAGATTAGCTTAATTTTGAGTTTAAACAAAATATAAACATAAAATCTAATTGGATTAATTACCAGGAGGGTGGAAGAGCCATATGCTATCCTGGATCAGGTGTCAGCCTTGACCATATCGAGCAGTTTCTGGTTTAGTGCTTAAGCCATTATTTATAGCTTACCGAGCAAAAACCAGGAATTATTTAATCCAGTTTGGTTCTGGAATGCTGTTACCTTACAAATTAATCTAAGACACTAGCGCATTTGAAAAACTCAGACAATTACTTGCAAAGAGGTAGCCAATTATTACTCTTTGTAGAATGTTAATTATATAGATAGATAATAGAAGACACTTTTCCCAGAAACATTCCCTTTTCAACAGACACCAAATATTCTATACATTTATTGAGCAATTTAGTATAGGGTATATTCCTAGAACTCATAGAACGTGCTCAAGGAAAGATAATCCTCTGCTCAAATTGCTTACATGGTTTTCTGTTATGTTGCAAAAGAAAAGATTTTTGCCTTTTAAAACCCCTGTAAACCAATGCATGTGTATTTTTTTCCCACAGACTATGTTTGGTAAGAAACTTCCACCAAGGCAAGCTCTCTATTCTAGAACACAACAGCAGTCATACAGACCTCCTGCCCCATCTCCTCCCCCACCACAGATTAGACAAAGGTCAGCTCCACAAACTCAGCAACAACTTCAACAAGAACAATACCAGCAAAGACCTCCTACCAGAAGCCAACAAAATCATGGACCTACCACTGAATCTTATCAGCCAAACTACAGACCCACCCCTGCACCGCAACAGCATACTCAATCTCAACCAACCTTTGATCAGCAGAGTCAGGAACAACGAGAGAAGGAATGGTTTGCACAACAAGTAAGAGAAAGAGAACAAAGACAACAACAGCAGCAAGCCTTGCCGCCATCTTTACCAAGACAACCAAACTACAGACCCACCCCTCCACCACAACAACACCCTCAATCTCAAGCGACCCTTGAACAGCAGAGTCAGGAACAACGAGAGAGAGAATGGTTTGCACAACAAGTAAGAGAAAGAGAACAAAGACAACAACAGCAGCAAGCCTTGCGGCCATCTTTACCAAGACAACCAAACTACAGACCTACCCCTGCACCACAACAGCATCCTCAACCTGAACCGACCCTTGAACAGCAGAGTCAGGAACAACGAGAGAGAGAATGGTTTGCACAACAGGCAAGAGAAAGAGAACAGAGAGCACAACAGCAGCATCCTCAACCTGAACCGACCCTTGAACAGCAGAGTCAGGAACAACGAGAGAGAGAATGGTTTGCACAACAGGCAAGAGAAAGAGAACAGAGAGCACAACAGCAGCAAACCTTGTCGCCGCCTTTACCAAGACAACCAAACTACAGACCTACCCCTGCACCCCGACAGCATTCTCAGCCTGAACCTAAACAACCTAATTTCAGACCGAGCCCCCGACTTCACCAAACAAGCCCTGAACAACTGCCTTCATATAGGCAACCAAATTACAGACCGAACCCTCAACCTCTCCAAACTACCTCCGAACAGGAGAAAGAAAGACAACAACAAAGCTCACATGATGATCAGAGACAGACAAATAAACAAAGATCCGGTGTTGAGCTCGAAGAGTTGCGGCGGACCTTCCTACAGTCATTATCACCCTCAGAGCGAGCTGAGCATGAGAGACAAGTCAGTGAGTTTCACGCTCAACAGGAGCAAGAGAGACGACTTCAGATTTAATAGAAGCTTAGTAGCTCGTAGCCAGGCTACAGGCTCTGTTTGTTATGTTCTAGTGATCTAGTGACATGTTCATTGTTGTTACCTGTTACGTCTTTAACTTTCTCTTGACCAGTAATTTTGCTATTATTATTTTTTTATCCAGGGTTTTAAAAATAATTACAACTTTTTATTCATAGTTTTATTTTTTGAAGATATTAACAATCTTGAAATCGGGTATCCAATTTTCCTAATTTTCTCAGATATTGTTCCACAACTAGAAGCAGGTAGTGGCAATATGTTTTCTGCAGATTAGGTTAACTGCATTCAGTTTTCTGTAGTTTAGACTTTTTGTTCTGGCTTGACCATACAGCTCATTTTTCTTACACAAATTGCTCTGCAAACATGCTGATTAATAAATAGATGGTACGTCGGTATAAGGGATAAATCTGGCCATGTCAAACTGAATCAACCATTTGTGCACTATAAAACATGAGACATTAACTAATAATTCTATCCTCTCCAAAAGTGTATACGGAGTTGTCCTCTTTGGTAGTAGGAGTGCACAACTGAATAACATATGATGATTGAAAATTACGAATACAATGTATCCAGTGTCCACATTAGGGTGATCATAGAAGTGTACACAAGCAATAACATGTTTGGATGTAACGTCATGGTGCAACGTCATGATGTAACGTCATGGTGCAACGTCATGATGTAACGTCATGGTGCAACATTGGATTTCAGCAACAAATCGTACAATCACTTTATCCATACAAAATAGATGTTGTAAATGCTTGGGGCAACAAATGTAGCTATTCCAGGAAGACCACCTTTGTATCATCCAACTATCACAATAAAAGAGTCCTACATATGCTATGGCTTGTTAATGCATGACCTTCAAATTCACATTCCGATAGCTAAAGCATCAATGTTAACAGTGCGATAAAGAAAGTGTTATGTGACTATTGTTGGCCAAGTTGGACAAATTTTATTACCTTATTGACCTCACAAGTCCAATGCTGAGAAACGTCAATGAAAAAGAAATTATGAGCCAGTTAGCAGTTTTAAATTTACTGACGTCGTATTTATGTTGAAAAATCCAAAAAACTAATAATATACATCACAAAACATATACTGCTAATCCTTGTTACAATAATTGTCGCATAATTACTTACATAATTATTAGCGAAAGTTAGCGTTTGCCCTCCCTAGTAATGATTGAGTCATCCAATAAAAATTAGATAATCATCCAAAGTAGTTGGTTTATATGAGCAGAAAAGGAGTGGCTAGAGAGATTTTTTAAAGAATTTACATCATCGTCATCCTGCACACTAGAGACCGAAGCTCTGAGTATAATGATAACGTAAATTGTTTTTATGACAAACAATTGCCTAATGATCTAAAATTCTCAGAAATTTCTATATTGAGACACTCTGGGATTCATATAATCTCTGGAGTGTCTAAATTCAGCTGTCACTTTTCAGCTTGCTTGGATAAATTAGAACTGGATATAATTAATGAATTTAGTCACTTCTATAGCTTTTGAATGAGGTTTCAATTAAGCTTGATTTTTAAAAATGAGTTTTAAGGACAGAGAGGAAAAATTTAATGCATTCAGAGGTAATTTGCGATGATGTGATTTGTTGCACTGAGCAGCAGTCCTTGAGCCTCACAGACACCAGAATGTGGATCGAGGATCGAAATACATGGCTGATTATTTTTTAAAACAGTTACAAAGGATTCGATGCTAAGCTATAAAATTATGTAACTTGGCATTGACTGGTCAATCAAACAGCAATGTCCTCACACAATATGTAATGTCACAAGGTTATTCTTATTACATCCGGGGATGTTTATTTGGCAAATTAAACGAATCTAATTTAAAAGAAGTTGCACCCTCGCCCCGTCCAAACTCCCAAAAGGTACTTGTTTAACAAGGACCTCTCTCCTCGCATGTTGTTTGTTTTGTTAATTTCAAGTTTGTTGGATCTGTTTTGTATTCATGGTTTGTTTTCATATTAAAAAAATCTTGAATTGAGCATGATTTTAATAAAAAATTCAATATATTCAAAAAATATTTGAAATGGCATGATTTTTAGTTTATTTCAAAATAAATTGACATGTGACCTGCTGGTTCAATTCCTTTAATGTCTTGCAGAGCATGCTTTTATAGAGTCTGTATAGGTGTCGAGCTACTTATGGCTAATTTATTGGTTGATGTTGCGTCATTTTATCGAAGACATGAGGCCAAAAAAGCTGTTTTAAACGAAATGGCTGGAAGAGCCAATTTGATTGCAAGAAATTTCCAAACAGGTAGTATTTATAATGATTAATAAAACTCTCCTGGTTTCAGATAAAGAGTACGATTGGGATTCTGGTTATAGACTCGATGGTAACCTTGATCACATGGCCTCCTCATACAATCTACATATCTGTTAGTACTTATTATGTTCTACATACACTGAGTGAAGTGAGTGAAGTGAGTGAGGTGAGTGAGGTGAGTGAGGTGAGTGAGGTGAGTGAGGTGAGTGAGGTGAGTGAGGTGAGTGAGGTGAGTGAGGTGAGTGAGGTGAGTGAGGTGAGTGAGGTGAGTGAGGTGAGTGAGGTGAGTGAGGTGAGTGAGGTGAGTGAGGTGAGTGAGGTGAGTGAGGTGAGTGAGGTGAGTGAGGTGAGTGAGGTGAGTGAAGTGAGTGAAGTGAGTGAAGTGAGTGAAGTGAATGAAGATCAGGTAAAACTATATACTAAGTATGTACAGAATCAATTAAGTCACTTTATGTATATAGTACTTACCAACTGTTTCACTTCACCTATCATCTATATCTGCTGTAACAAACCATTCAGGGTGACTACACCTATAATAATTTGATATGAATAATCATTAATTATGTACAATATGTACAGTAGGTATGTTTTTTATATGATTTATTAAATTATCATGGGTTTCTTTGTCTGCATGTTCTAAGATGGCCGATTATTCACTTCCATGCTAAGAGTTGTCTTTACAAAATCAAGGAGGGCACAACCTCTAATTAGTTAAATGTTTATGATTTAATATTGATATATGCAGTAGTAGTATATTACAGTGGTGCACCAAATACCACTTTACCATCGATAACACTGCACAACTGCTTCAACTAGAAATTATGAGCTAAGCACAGTTTTGAGGCGTTCCCTAGTCGGTGTATCTTTATGTATCTTATGTAGCTTTTGATAATTCAAACTCTATTTTTCATTATAAACCTGAATGATATTATGAAATGTGTGTTGTAGGATGATGTTAGTACCTTGATACATAGGATAAGAAACATCTAAGTGTTTGCCCTTACAAGTAGAACAGAAAACTTATCATAGACATCCAGCCAATCTGTTGGTACCATTATGGTAAAATCTATGACCTCAGGCAGCAGACAGGCCACACTATCTCACCATACATTGAATGTTAGGCAGCTCCAGTTATAGTATGTTTGTATGCATGTGGTTCAAAATTAAAATGTTTTGTTGAGCTAAAAATATCTAGCACTAGTTCTCTGAAAATTGATACACATAATAAAATTTACCTTTTAAAGAAAACTGAATTTAAAAGCTGCAAACATTGTGCTCTAAAACATTGGCTCCGTAGCTGTTTTCTACCTTTAATGTTGCAGTAGCGCCCTGATGGCAGAGTATCTAAAGTGTAGAGTGAGAAGCATACATCCTAAGACAGTCTTAAAAATTAGAGTAAAAACATTGGACAATGATGGGACTTGACAGTCGGCTGAAAAACTAGCAGTTGATATGATGTAATCGATTCAAATTGCGACATGAATTTGAGACCGATGAGAGAGCTATTGGCTGATAATGCTTGGCCACTTTAGCAATGTTAGAATTCAGGATAGGCTTGATAACAGCATTTTTCCGCACATCAGGAAACTTTCCGTCTGAGATACGGTTATTGAATAGATCACAAAGGGATCACCGAGTGCATATAGGCTGAAGTCTTCAATAGTTTACCTGGCATACCTTCTGGACGGCAGCCATTTCTTGCCTCAGTTTGACGTGGTACCTTGATGATGTCGCCTACGATTAAGTTCGGAATGTTGTTGCTGCAGACTTGAGGCAGCACAGGAGGATTCTGGGTTTTTTTACAAAACGAAGATAGAAGCCATCTAGAGTCTTAGGTTTTACATTACGTACTCCCTTGGAGGCTGATTGCTGAGCTTAATTACTTCTTTCAGCCGTTTCCATGATCGTCCATCAATAGTTTTAAATTTCTTCTCAACGGTCTTAGCGTAACTTATTTTCGCTCTCTTGCTCGTTTGTCCACCGTATTGTTGTGAATGTTTTGAGTAAATGATGGAAAAATGTCTACTTTTCTATCACAATTGGTATCTCAATGATAGTCGGAAAACTCCAGAGATTCTCATGTCCGGCTGACAGCCAGTCACAGTTGGACACTGGATTTAGGATTTATAGTCATGTAACATTTCTAACATACTGTATTGGATCAACATTGCTGCACAATGCATTTTCAATAAGTCATTGAGTGATGGGTACCATGACATATTAACTTAACGTTGCAGTTTTCAAAGTAGTATTGTAACAACCGACCGTTTAACAAGCTTTCTAGAAAATCATTGAACTTTGGAAAGGGACTGTCCAAATATGTTGTAAAAATGCTGAACTTAAGTTTGTGATAAAATTGTAACAATTATAAAATCTTAACTTTCCACATCATCTGTGATAGTACCTTGTTCATTGAGATTGAATTTTTTGTGATAGCTGTAAGTTTTCATTTGATGTAATTTTTCTTATATATACTTTTATTGTCAATCTACAGTCATCTTTACGAATGTTTTTCATGCAGTGACAGAACAAAAAACTTAAACAATAAGGAAAAGTGGAGAGAAACAGAAAAAAAATACACTAATAATAAATTAATTGGGTTTAAAGTGCTTTGATAGTTGTTGTTTAAAATGAGTAAATTTGGTTGCTGAGCATATCTGAATTGGTAAAGAGTTACAAGTTGTAGTGATTTTTTGTCTTCAACAGTAATTTCAAAAATATTTAAGTTAGTTGTCTAGTTCAAGTCAAGTTAAATGCTCGATATTTCGCCGTATGTAGTTTTTACTTCATGAGTATGCCTTGGTAGAACTTCTCAGCCACGCTGTTATTTTTGCTGCTTCTATAGAATTAATCTACTTGTAGATGAGTATTTGCTCCAAAATTAAAATGAATAATTATATGAACAACAAAAGGAGAAAATATGGAGTTTAAAAAGTTGCCTGCTATGGTTATTTTTTCTGTTATTCCACATGCTTCATGCGTTTATATTCTGTGGGTAACTTGTATGCCCTTTAACCTCTGACAAGATTTCATTGACAAGAAAGCTTCAAATTATGCCAGGTGTCTGTTCCTTGACTTTTCTTCTGCATTCAACACAATACATGTTCCAGACTTAATCTCACAACTATCACATCTCGACTCCAATGTCACTGAATGGATATACAGCTTCCTAACGAATCGCACCCAAAGAACAATAGTAGATGGCAATATCTCAAAACCCATCATAACCAACACTGGCACTCCCCAGGGTTGCTGTTTATCTCCACTTTTGTTTTCAATATATACCAATAGGATTACCTCAGACTTGAGCAATATAACTGTCATTAAATACGCAGACGACACCTGTATAATTGGATGCATATCAAATCAATCAGATCTTAGTGCCTATCTTGATGAGATTAGTAGAATTTCAAAGCAATGTTGTGATTTAAACCTATTGTTAAACGCCTCCAAGACTCAAGAAATGATGTTTTCTACTCAGCTTGTTAGGCCCATTACCCCTACTCTTATCCTTAACGGCACGGATGTTGATTTTTGTGACAAAGTAAAATACCTTGGTGTTACTGTTGACGATAAACTCCGCTATCATGATCATGTGCAATCCATAGTGACTACTGCATCTCAACGCATGTATATTGTGAAAAATTTTGTATACTATAGCTCAAAGCCCCTTTCTCATATGTTATTCAAGAGTTTTATTGTATCCCTCATCACTTACTGTCTCCCCATACTTTTTACAAGCATCCATGCAAGCGACAAGAAGTGCTTACGCAAAATATTTAAAGATGCCGCCAAGTTAGGGATTGAGCACCCCGATATAGATGCTCTGGTGGCCAACCGGATCAAGACACTTGGACTACGGTACATACACGATGAAGAGCACTTTATCAATGACTTTCTAACTAAATGCCCCTCAGGTCGCTACCGCACCGTTAAATATCGGGGTACATGGGGTAGAGACAGCTTTTTAAGACATCTCATACATACACTTAATAATATACTATTCTAAAAAACTTTTTATACAACAGAGATCTGATTTTTCCATGTTTTTCTTTCTTGTCAGTATTAACAACGTATTTCGTGACAAATTTTTGTCTATGATAGTAATAAATCCATCCATCCATTCTCATGGAACAGTATACATATCAACATGACCTTAAACAGTTAGAACACCCAACACAGCGGCTGATTGGACATTGATCTGATTGGCTGTCCCTACTAGCATGCAGAATGTAGCCTGGGAAATTGTCTTGCTTACAAAACTGTTAATGATAGGAAAATGCCTTCAGTGTTAATGATTTTGGGCATTTTTAGAAATGCTACTAGGGACTGGCTATTTTTGCAATCCCATTGTTTGGCAAAAGAAAGCTAATTATGCTACTCCAGATATGGATTTCCACGCTTCGCCACCACAGAGGGAACATACTTGTCTAGATCTGATTGGCTGTCCCTACTAGCATGAATAATATAGCCTGGGAAATTGTCTTGTTTACGAAACTGCAAACAGTAATAAATGTTTTCAGCGTCAATGTATTGGGCATTTCTAGAATGCTACTAGGGCCTGGTTTTTTTCTCAAGTTCTTTGATCGGCAAAAGAACGCTTATTATGCAGTTCCAGATATGGAGTTCAATCGCTTAAACGCATAAATACAGAAGTCTCATGCTACTATGAGGATACATAGTTTTCATACTGCTGCAGACCACTGACTGTTGAGCTTTGCTTGCACCCAAGTAGAAAAAGTTTTATGTCGCATAAGATGGTATGTGGCAATCTTTTGATTATTTAAGATGCCACTTTGACTGTTGCTCTTTGGCGTTCTATTCATGTATGTAACACATACCTCAAAAGTTCCCAACGACAAGTTTGATTTATGAGTTGCCCATAAAAATGTGTTTCATCTCATCAACTAATAAGTTAACTGGGAACTTCACTCATAAATTTCAATGGTAGTTCACAATGTAAGAATAGAGCAAAAATCACCTCATCCTTCGCCACCGAAGATCGACCTAAATATGACCCCAATGTTGACTGCACTGTTAGTTATACTGATTACTGTAGTATTATTTGTACCATCACTTACAGTGAGCATAAAGAAAGGTAAGCGTTATTTGGTATTCATACATTTATTTATATTTTTTTCCACAATACAATCGCCTGGTAGCGGTATGCATGTCACATAGTGTTCATGTCAATATAATTCACATCAAAAGTTCGTGATGACCACAAAGTACATACCGACATCTACCTGATGGCCTTGGAAATATGAAATAATTAAAATCAAATCTAACTACAACAGATTTCAACAAGTTAAGCGTCTTGGTTCAAATTTTCCCTAAAATTTATCATGTAACTTGTCGCAGCAATATGGTCAGCATCCAACAAAATCACATTCACTTTTTAACAGGTTACCCTCATCGGGCTTTGGCTATGCATATATAATAGTTATGTACTAATATATGAGCGGATTGTGTTCTGATGACAGGTCTGATTGTATTCTGGTGACAGGTCTTTGTTATTATATTCTGTAGTTCACAACTGCTCATGTCAGAGAAATGGTAACAGATATACACAACAGGCGGAGGAGAGATGTATAAAGTTCACTCAGTATGACAACTCCACCAGGATTACATACACTCACAGCTGTCCTGAAGGACTGAGATTCAGCGTGGATACTTGTGTCTGTGAGCGTTCTCAGGCAGTAGATTGTCAAGGTTGTGGCCCTCTGGGTGAGCTGTACATCTTCAGAATCTTTGATGTGAAAAAAGCTTATTCTCACGAACTGTAATTTGCAAACTATTGAAGCCCTGCATCTTTGAGCCCACAATAACAACTTAGAACTTGCAGGATGTCTATGCTTCCATTCACATTCCTCTCAATTTTGGCACCTTTTCACTTTCAGTGTGCGAATTTTTAATAAACGATCAATATGACGAAATACTTCAGCTTAGGAAATCTGGTGAGTGCGAACGGTTAGTTTATCTTATTAGTACTACTGAGGTCAAAAAGAACATAAAGAAATCAGATCTATATGAATATTCAACGCAAGTTATCAAGACGGCGGCAGATTTGAAAAAGTAGTTTTGCTTTAATGATAGTTATATACAGGTGATATAAGGAGGCATTGTAAGTGTTGTTGGCCGCATCTCCTCTATTTATGATAGCAGACCCATGATAACTTGAAGATCCACTAACTATGACATGCTCACTCGGATTGAAAACGATATTTTTATCACTTTCCCTTTTGTCGGCAGCGAAAAGCCGCCTATTGTGCAACGTAGTGTAAGGTACAATATTTCCATTGCGATCGTCATGCAAAAACTTTACCAGAAACAACTGTCGAACCCTATCCACCCACTATCGTGATTTAATTTGCATCTCTCTCTAGCCACATATTGCATAGGCTGCCACCCGGCCCATGTCTGTGTACCTTCATAAAATATATCCTGGTGAGCATTAAAATTTATTGTAGGGCATCTTATTGCAAGGCAGGCTTCTCCAACAAAGCTACATTTAGTATAATAACTGTTTTACTGGAATTAAATATCAGATTGTTATGCTCAGACCATATATAGCTTATGATATTTTCACGTCAAAGGTTTAAGAATTGTTGTATCATCTGCATATTCTATACAACAAAAACATTTTGCTTACGAACCATTAATGTAGATCAGTCACAAAATCAGGCAAATTTGGTGCCTTTGAGTGCACTAATATCGATAGGTCTATACCATACCATAGTTTTTAAATCTATGGTCTATACTCAAGAGAAGCATGTCTGCAGAATTTGCCACATTGACTCCTAGAGTGTCAGAAACCTTGCACCAGGGCTATGATAGGCACACTAGGCGCACTAGGCGCACTAGGCGCACTAGGCGCACTAGGCGCACTAGGCGCACTAGGCGCACTAGGCGCACTAGGCGCACTAGGCGCACTAGGCGCACTAGGCGCACTAGGCGCACTAGGCGCACTAGGCGCACTAGGCACACTAGGTGCTTGGAGCACATTCTTGGATTCCTTTCCTTGTATCAGTGATAAATAATCCCTTGCTGAGGTGTTGCTGGGCACCCAGTAATAGACTGTAGGTCCAGGTCTTTCCCTGCTGAGATGACTTATCATACCGAGGTTAGTGACCTGACTACAGGCAGAAGTGGTGAAAAAGGTTGGCACCGACAAACGGATTCTGGAGATTAATTTATATGGATATCCATAAAAGTCTTTTTTTGACGTTACTGCAATTGGTCACACAATAACAATGTCCGACGTCTCCTTCTTTATACAGGGCTAGCCAGATAATAAGAGACGCTTACAAGATTTGTATAGTCAGAGACCCCATAGCAAGAATTAAATTAAGTTTCAAAGCTATAAGCCATGACAGACTGCACCAGTGTGGAGGCAGACCAGGTAAGCTTACCAGATGGCTTAGGGTAAAGTTTCTTGGTTTAACCATTGATTCAATAATAGATTTTAAATCGCACCACAAAGAGTTGGCTAAAAAGCTCCTTTTAAACCTGCTAATGATTAGAGCAGTTAGACCATTTTCAGATGATAAAACAATTATTGATATTTACTACACATTTTTCTATCCCAATCTCCTATATATATATATATATATATATATTACATGTTTATTCTGGAGAAGAATAAGTCCTTAGGACTTGTACCCAGAAAACAAAAAAATTGATAAAAATATGGTGTAGAATTAAAAAGACATGTAACTAAAAATCAAGAACAATGACAGGTATAATTACAAAGTACATATAGCACTATATAGCATTGAGTTCTTGGGCCATGCTTGTGAAACGAATTTAAAACTCATAAAAGTTTTACAATAATCGCATAAAACCTGGGGAACATGTTTCCAGATATTTTGAAAAACTCAAAATCATGCCTTTAAAAATGCTTTTTGAGTATAGATTATTAGAATTGCTATTAAAAACATATCTAACAGGAGAAATTTAAACACTTTTGCCAGAACACAACCATGATACAAGATCAAAAGCACTAAACACAATTCAACAACAACAGGGGTGGGACGTCCCTGTTGTACACAGGTGTGAAACTGTACAACAGGTACCGTTTGGAAGAATGGACAGGATCTGGGAACAATCCCATGTCGGGTCTGGCTGAGCGCGTTTGGGTCTATGCTAGACAGGACGGGCACAGTGCTGACTTGAGCTTTGGCTTATCGGCTTGTGTGGGTGTTTTTCATAGGTGACCATCGGGACAGCCGTCACTCTAGTCTTCTGACTATCTGGTTGAGCCCTTGCTTTTCTTGTATTTACTTTATTACTACTTTGCCAAATTCTTTTATTTGATCAAACTAAATTTATAGCATTAACATTAAAAATAAAAAGAAACATTTTTTTGAATATTGTTGCGGGGGTTATTACCTGTCCTTTTATTCAATCAAGTCCAGCGTTTGAAGTCTCTCTTCTAATCACTAGGAGTTTTAAATGACATTTTTCCACATATAAATACAGGATGTCCCCAAATCTCGACCTGCCTGGCACTGATGAGGGTTCCTGAGAATGAGGAAAAAAGTAATGAGAATGCACTCGATTTTCTCTGGTAAGTCGGTATTTTCTCTGGTTAGTCGGTATATTCTCTGGTAAGTCGGTACATTCTCTAGTAAGTCTGTATATTCTCTGGTAAGTCTGTATTTCCTGTAGTAAGTTGGTATTTCCTGTGGTAAATTGGTATTTTTTATTTGGAATATCGGTATTTTCAGCAATAACTCGGTATTTGTTTGAATTCAAACGACACCACACTTTGTTACAACGCAGAGTATATTTGCAACAATAAAAACAAAAATTACTCCCAAATATTGGTGATATTGATTGATTTCCGTCTGACAACATTCTGGAAAAAGTCATCCATATTAATGTATGTTTATGAGTCCTTTGTATTTATGACAGTGAGAACTTCAAGGAAGCCGATAAATGCCTCGGTTGTGCTCTGAGAAGTGGAGGTAATTGTACACTGTTCGCCAGACAACACAGAGCTCTCCTGAGAGCCACTGTAGCTCAAACGTGTACAAATATGCAGAGATTCACGTGTCCCGCTGACGGCCGGACACAGCTAGACACTGAAGAGTATTATTCAGATATACTCTAGGATTTATAGTCAGGTAACATTTCTACCACACAGTTCTGGTTCAGCATTCAACCTTCAAACTTTAACGGTGCATTAGATTATTTGACGACCGACCTAATATGACATAGTTATGCTGTGCTGTATGATAAAGACACTGTCTAAATTACCCATGTCATAAATATTTCATAAAAATGGAAAGAATTTGGAAAGGAAAAAGAAAATCATACTTAGTATCTGTAAAAAATAAATTTATTTAGTTGAGTCATTTTTGTATGCTGTGAATTTTTGTGCCAATTCTTTCTCTTTTAACGGTAATTGAATTTTTGATTTTTCATGGGTTAGTTCAGGTCAAACTCAATTTGCTGTTTGGAGTGTTTTGACATTGTCGCCCAGTGCTTGACTGAAGACAGCTTGGTACGGTAGTACCTATCCCTCATGCTTTCATAGTTCTTCT
The DNA here is from genome assembly GCA_914767715.1 of Membranipora membranacea. Taxonomy (NCBI): domain Eukaryota; kingdom Metazoa; phylum Bryozoa; class Gymnolaemata; order Cheilostomatida; family Membraniporidae; genus Membranipora; species Membranipora membranacea. The sequence goes on from OU612066.1 coordinate 39,141,316, forward strand.
TGCTGTTGCTTTGTTTCGGCACATTTTAGTTCTATTTCAAGAAAGCATCATTAGTTTTAGATAGAGTTACAGTATCTAAACAACCTACCACATTATATATACAGTTTAGCAGGGATGCCCAAACTTTTTATTGTGAAGAGACAAAATCAAAAACTGCACCACACAAAGAGACACTGTTTTCGGTGTAACTATAATGATATATATTTATTCCGTTCCACACAGTTTGAATAGTATAAACTCAGTTGGAACAATGTAAATTACACAATCATCCCCAGTTGAAGTATATGAGAGCAAGAGATTGAGAGTAACAGTTTGATTAGTGGGACACGTGTAATTGTCCTTTCTCTCTGATTAGAGACATAAAATATACTTCTCTTTTAGAGACGGCTATCGTTAGAAGCTGTCTTGTATGTTCCTCAGTGAGCCTTAAGCGATACTTGTTCTTGATGAAATTCAATTTACTGAAGAGGCTCTCACATAATATGTGCTGCAAAAGAGCGTCATGAGTTTTGAAGCGATTTTAGAAAAAATGGGATAGCTCTAATGTACTGCTACGTTGGATCAAAATGTAGAAATAGCTGTCGTTTCCAACTTGTGAAGTGTTGCTCTGTCTGCGGCGAAGTCACACATTTCTAACTCCACATCTGCCACTCTTATGTCGGTAATGAATTCTGGTAGCTGTTCCTTCCACTTTGTTTGAATTTCAGCTTGTGGCACTGTAATCAAGTCTATTATGCCCTCGATTTTCTTACAAGTTCCGAATCGTTCTGAGAAATCTTGTTCTACTTCAGATATGAATCTGCTAGCTTTGTCGCATACTTCTCCTGTATTTGGATTCTCAATGCAGTCATCCTCAATGTAAGTTTGGAATGATCCATCAAGAAAGTAACGTGTGAATACACTCAGCTGGGCGGTATCATTAATATCATTTGTCTTATCCAATGCAACTGAGAAGCTCTCACACCTCTTCAGGTTTTCTAAAACAATACTAGTTAGATGGTTCGCGATGTCCTCAACCCTTCTTGTACATGCGTTACGTGATAATGGCACCTGTACTACTGTTCTCAAGATATCCGCTTTCTCTGGAAATAATGTAGTGATTGTCTGTACCAAGCAGTCTTTGAACAGATCACCATGCTGCAATGGTGCCATTGCCTGAGCTAATCGATTTGATATTTGATGACTTGCCGTAGTTACTCGCTGTTGAACTGGAGTCATTCCTCCTCGAAACATATTACTTTGCTCAATTGCTTGGGATTGTAACTTCGTAAGCTGCTCCTGATGTCTCTGAGTTCCTTTAGGAAACCTACCATCGTAGTCTCCGTGTGATGTCTTGTAGTGCCTTTCTACATTGGTTGATTTATTTTCTGACAACTGTTTGCAGTATATAAGACACGTCGGCTTTCCATTTACCTCTCGGAAAAAAACTTTGTACTCCATTCAGGATTAAAGCAGCGTGCTTTCCGTGAAGCCATTTTGCTTGTTACAGAGTTATTACTGCCAATGTGTCAAGTAACTATGCAACTGCACATGGCATATATCCCTATTGAATAACACAGGAGTTGCGTTCCCAGTGCTTTTTTACACAAAGCTGAGCCTGCGTCGTTGCGTTATGACGTTGTGTTGCAGGGAAAGCTCCATCATGTGTATATAACCGGTTGAATTAATTCTTACAGAAAAATGTATGTATGTATGTATGTATGTATGTATGTATGTATGTATGTGTGTGTGTATGTTGTATGTATGTTTGTTATAGTATGTTTATGCGGTGTTTAATTTTTGCTGCCATTTGCGATCCACCAAATGTCACTTTGGCTGAACAACACATTGTGGAGCGAATTCTGTAACAGGCCAAAGAGGCACCAAAAATCATGCAAAGAGACATTGTGTTGCTAGAGACACAGTTTGGGCATGGCTACTCTAGTGTAAGTGAGAAGAGAACATGTCCAACTTCTTTGTCGGGATGTTTTAGGGAGTGTCACAAAGTCAATCTAAGAGATCCATTGAAGTTACACCCTTCAACAAGTAATCTTTTGAACAATATTATAACAGCTTAACTTCAACCATGCTGTCACTACCTGTGTTGGTATGAACTAATAAGCTAAAGCTACTTCTTTTGTTCATTTTCAATAGCTGTGTTATACACAGATAATTATCTGACTCATGTGACAATTTTATCAGTCAGTAGTGTTTGGGTGACAGTGAACTGTAGGTTCACCTCATGAAGATCTGCATAATATTTTATTAATCTCGGCAATTCTATCTTTCTTATTCACTATGGAGCAGCATAATGTTTTCTCTCAGCGTTATCTGTCTGTCTGCTGAATTTATTATCTAATCGCTATCCGTATGGATTTCTTGTAAGCAGAATTTATTGAATATTTTGTGTATAATAATTTGAGTAAGTTTTGCGATAATTTTCTAATGTCATAATAATGTTTTCACCGTCAAGTCTATTGCTTGTAAATAGTTTCCAACTCCGATGGGCATTATTTATAAGCGTTTTAGATTTATCGTCTTATATTAATTATTATTAATTATTGCATCCAACTCACCAAGCATTATTCAAATGATTATTTTCTGATGTCTGTATTACCGGTATTGTGGTAGAACCGTCGTAGCACTATTATAAGTTTAGGGTTAATTTTTCTGCAAATTTATTTCTGTAAATTCTATTACACCGCGTCACACCGATAAATGGCGATTGATTGATAAATTTTTGCCTGCGTATCTTGATTTTATGTATTTTATACATGTATATAACACACTTTTGTGATCCTGCTAGTATATGTACCTCATTATTACAGGATTACCACTCCGCACAAATAAAATGCTACTGAGTTAATCATCGTCTTATGGTCCATACCAACACACTACCGCCATTAGTTTATTCAAATGTCATTCTTCCAAACATAATTTTTCACAATAACAGGATAATTTTTTTTCTATCAATCTATTATTAATGTCTTTTTTTTTCCTTTGAAGGCTAATATTATAAAACATTCTTTGAGAATGAAAATTATGCCAATAAAGTATTGAAAAAAAAAAATTGCAGCTGTCAGAACTCCCATAATGCACTATAATCACATACCTGCTGGTACTGTTGTCCTCATATTTAAGCTGTTTAAAGATTGGAAGCTTGGTGAAGCTGCAAACATCAAACTTGATCCCTAATTTACTTAGATATTTAGTTTTCTTGTCACATGGCAGTCTCATCAGTCTAACAGACTTTGTTTATAATGATGCACTCGTGTATTTACAGAAAAAACTAAATGTAAACAGGGTGATATGCATGTTGTTACAGTAGTGAGCAAACGTGTGATGGTCTGAACACTCAGATCAAAGTTATTGAGCAAAATACTATGAGAGAAAAGTTAAGAGCAAAAACATGAGCAATGAGTAATGACTGAGAATATGCTTATTTAATGGATTCCTTCCCTTTTCTTGTCACCTTTTACTAAAATACTAGCAACACCTGAAACTAATCTAACTAAGCATGGCAGCGCATAAAGGCATAAGGTGGCGTTATAAGAGCAACCCCTAAAACAGTCTAACTGATTGCCATCAGGGATACAGCTTGTCTCCCACCATCTAATCTCATATGAGCTTTGAGCGCTGCAGCCTACTATGGATTCTGTTATTGCCTTATAAACAAAGTCATAATTTGGAAGCTTATCTAGTAAGCCCTTATGACTGATTAGACGGCGTTAGAATGTTTTCAGATGTTTATATTAGCAGGCGTGATGTGGAGTTGACCTCTGGTTGACCTGATGAGCTCCTGCTCCTGATCCGGGTGCTCCATGTGGAGCGGCAATCACATGACCACCTGGAGCAGGAGGTCCGGCTCTAGCTCCGAGGTGTGAGATAGGAGTCGTCTCCATCGTCACATTCCACTGCTGTGCCTCTGTTGCCACAGGAGCCTGCCGCAGCTGATAGAATAGAGATAGAACTTATTCACAGCAAATGAGAATTCTGGGGGTGAAACCAATTAGAGTTTTGAAAGTCTTGTTGCCGCACATGAACAGAGGGGGTCGCTTCTCAATGTGTTGTGGTGAGATCATTTAAAGTCTTAATATGCGATAAAAGTCACTTTCCATCCTAGTACTAGTGCTGAGATGATGTGGACTTTGAAATTTCGGAGTAATGATTTCCCTCCCAAAAAAACAAACAAACAAGGTCAACTCTATATTTTCCATCTAATAGTGCTGACTGCTTATTCAGACAATTAAAAGCTTTTGGATAGAGATTATATAACTGACCTGTGTGGCAGTATGCGGTTGTGTTCTTAGAGATGAGAAATCTCTATACGAGGCCATAGAGTTGGTATTCCAGTCATTGTATACAGCCTTAGCCTGGGCTGTATCCACCTCAGGCTGGTGTCCGGGGAACGTCCTCGGGTGGTACCCTTATAAGGATAAATAGAACAGTCAATAGTTGTACCATTTTCTTAAAAAATATGTTGAAAGCATCAATTCTGATCTATTTAACAACATCAGCTGTTTCATTCTTTTGAGCATAGTTGAGCAGAGCAAGCTAAAGAGAACTTTTGTAAATTGAATGATTGGACCTCAAGTGTGGGTCTCAAAGAGGTGTGGTGGTTGAAAGTTGCACTGTTGCACACTTATATGATAGCTTCAACTGAATGTCTGGACAGATCATGAATGGAAAATTATGTTGTAGTTGAGCTTTGACTTTTACCAGGAAAAATAATGAATCAACAAAACATGCAGTCAACCTAGAGGGGACAGGAGGTGAGAACATCATGTTCAACATTGCTGACACCTTGGAGGTTCTGGACTTTGCAGGGGTAAAAAAATATGAAAAAAATGATGAAAAATAGCATTTTTTTGGATGTAGCACCAGTTTCTGAGTTGGCCACAAACTGAAAACCTGCTGAATACAGCACATTTTAAAACTAAATTGGAAGTTGCCCTCTCAGTCAAGAGCCAGCTCAGTCATGATTCAAGTCTGAGGGTCAACTTGATAACAATGAATGAGTTTATCAGCTATTATGATGCTGTCGCTAATAAATATCAATGTTTGTAAAACAAACATTAGGTTGTGGTAAGGTAACTATTCCAATTAATCCTACATCAAAGGACCCTATTCAATAGACGGATCATCATTGTATACACTGTAGTTGCGAACTGGTGTTATTGTTGGTTAGCTAGAATGAACACGCTGACCGCTGAATAACTCGAGGCAAAATCAGCTGAAGGAAACAATAGTGGGATGATTATGATGTTTTGATGTTTACATATTATGAGCTTTGGTATGGGCCACTGTCATGATCAATGCAGAATGATCTGAGGACCATCGCTTTATAGTCTCATTTGCCTTGTAATTTTTGGCCTGAACGCACATAAAATTAGTAATGGGTCCATCTAGAATTTGCATGCTCTGTCGAGGTTTCCCGGTATCCTCTTCACTGTCTTCAGAGTCTGATGGAATGTTATAGTTAGCAGCCATTTGTTGAGAATTCTGCCCAGCAAGTGTGTGTGGCATAAGTGCACTCAATTTATGAAATAGAAATGAATCGCCAAACAAATTTCTGGTCGTAGTCATCAGTCAGCTGTTTATTTTGTTATGTTTAGTAAATCTGCCCTCACTGGACGTCACTGAGAAGGCAGAGATCAAATGTGGTCTCTTTGAGCAATCACCCTTTACAATTGCTGTTTGCTATGTACTGTGATGTTGTAACAATGAATGATGTTATACCAGAGACTATAGATATCTATAGTCTCTGGTTATACCATCATTGACTTTAGAATGTTTTTCTAGTTTGTCTGTATGCCCAATGACTGTATTTATAATCTTTGGTATGCCCATTGAATGACTCACACTTGTGATGGAATGCCCATAATGACCACATGTAAAATACATCAGCTGCGGTTAAACGTGCCTTTGTTTACATAGTCATAGTAATCAATGTGAATCATAAACATTTAGATGGGGGTGTGTATTTGAGAATTCAGGAAATGAGGCTACTGCTCATAAGGGATTTACTAGATGAGTTGTCTTCTCTAAGATCTGTGAGGGGAGACAATATGAGTATATGAGAGTATATGAGAAGAATTTCGCTCCCTCAATGGCTAATTCCTTGAAATGAGGCCACAGTCTAATTTAGACCTTGCCAGTGTTATCTTAGTTAGACCAAGAGCTTCAAAACGATACCAAAACCTCCAAGGTGTCAGTAATCCTTAAGCTCAATTCTTTCTATCACATCAACTTTATTTCAATTTGGAAATTTTGTTCCACATCGTCCAAGAAAGGTTCAATCATGCAGTGAGCAGCACTTTTAACCTCTGGTTGTTCGTTCTATAGAGTTATTATATAGTATAGTATATAATAACTCTATGGGTCGTTCTAACAACATGGGGCAAGCAGCAATTTTATTTTATTGGAATATCTTGAGCTTGATAAATTGTAGTTGTAGGTTTTTTCAGTGGAGCCGTTCATGAAATTAAGATTAGAATCAGCATAGTTGTTTCTCAAATTAGTCAGCTTCAAAACAAGCCCAAAATTGACTCTCTTGAACCAGCAGAAGCTTGACAAAGAGACATCGAAATTGACCCTTTCAAATATTAGCGGAGGGAGATGGATTTTATGGTAAAACTTTGAAAAAAATTTGAATTTGGAACTATTAAAGAAAAATAAGTTTTTTTTCCATCGTAGAATGTAAGTCATTCTGCTTCAAATTTTGGTGCTGGATAATCTTTTTGCTGGCACAAGTAACATTGGATTTCAGCTGGTTCTATTTAATTCGGATGAAAACACAAGACTCGAATTGTAGACTTAAAAGCATAATGTATGTTTGTGACATCATATCCTACTAAGCAGGTTCCATGAGTGAACAGCATTGAGTCCTCACTTTGACGGTCATAACTTGAGTCCTAGCTGCCAGTCAGCTCTCATTGGACTCATCTTGAAACTTATTAGCTAGGGAACCGCCTCTGATACTTTTATTTAATGCATGCTTTATACGTGAGGCGCATTATGATCAAACTTACACACAGGAGAGATGACATGGCATCACTTACTTTTCAATCCTCTAGCATCCTCAGGTATTTTTGGCTCCTGTTTATTGAAATCTGTGTCGTAGGTTGTATCGAAATAATGATTATACTACAAATAATAAAACAATTATCAGATAGCCCCGAGAGAGACAATCTCTAATTCAAAATTTATCTGATAACCAGTTAGCTTGACAGCTCCGACATTGTTAAAACAAAATTCTTGAATAGCGAGGTGGAACAAGGAGTTGGAAATGACCCAACTGCCCTGGTAGGGGTATTGGCATGATTTTCACAGTCATGCAGATGGTTGGTGGAACAAGTTTCAGATTGTTAGCTACAGTTTTAAGATTCACTTCCATTTCTCAAAGTAATCAGCTTACTGGTGTGGACTTCCAGCCAGTTTTCCATTGCGGATCTTCAGACAAGTTTGGAATTGGTTCATGACAATCAAAACATCTATTTGAGTCAGTACAAGGTCTCAGCACAGTAACATTAGCTGAGGGCTGATCAGGAGGTTTGTTCTTACAATTGTACATCGCCTATCAAAAACTGCCAGCTGACGTGAGTAATTCCAGGTACTATCAATCAGGTATCACTAACTACAGGAACCTTTCGCCATTTGGTCATTGTTGGGACCTTTTACGTGCTGGCTTATGCCATTGTCAAACTCAATACTCATCAGCCTGCTTCGCCCAATTGCATCAAATTATTGTAGCTAGCCTAAAAGGGACATTAAATCGGCCAATCTTTTTCATTTGTGTCTCTCTTTGCAGTGCGTATATGGAATACAGAATGTGGAAGCTCAACTAACATTATTATTTATGTAAGGGAGTCAAGAATGTCTCTTAACTGATTATACGACTGCTGATTATACGACTGCTGATTATACGACTGCTGATTATCATTGGCACTCTTTGGGATAGTTTTGAATCAGCGTATTATGGAGGTGAAACGAGTGCTCGATATTACATCAGTGCTGATGACCCTTAGTTTAATTAGGCAAGACCTTGTACACCTGCGAACATTATTCCATACAACGACTGACCCAATTTTAGTTAGGTAAGCAGGCTTCATTGAATGGATGATAGCAGTTGATTTAATAACATCAAGTGAAACTCAACCCGCTGCCATCATGACTGAATCCATTAAATTTTTCAGAAAGGATATTAAGACCAGTTGCTGGCAAGGTGTGTCCAAACTCATAAGATACGTGTTGTAAGGCAGTCTTGACACGTTTTGAGATAGTGATGAGATATTGAGACACAGTCATGCAACGTTTTATGTAATCTTGCCGACAAATATTTAGACCCAAAACGTTCAACAATAAAAACAAAAGCCATGGACCAATGAATTCTGGAGAGGGAGTTCATTGCATGGACGGATATCAACAAAAACTCCAATCGTTTGATTCTCATGCGACTATGATATGTACTTTTCAGAATTGGGTTTATTTTGCAATGTCAGGGTTAAGTCACATAGGCTTATATCACATACCTGAGAAGGCAATGGCTTTGACTTGAGTCTTTGTTTGAGATCAAATCTTTCTTCACTATAGTTTCCAACTAGGGTGGAAATACCGAACCCACTCTCCTTGTTTGTGCATCTCCAGCCAAACTGATCAAACTTGCTTTCTTCATGAGAATGTGTCCAAGGCTCTGCTAATCCAGATGCCCTGACCATCTGACAAAATGGTAAGTTAGATGCCATCTTATATATATCTTATAGTGCCCTGTATTTACTAACACCACCAATTGTTCTCAGTTTATAAAATCCAACTCAAAATACTCTAAGAAGGCACATGCAATCACTTGCAGTGGTATTGTTGCCTATGGAAACAGCCTTGACATACACTAGATCTGCAGATTATTTATTTTTTAATTACTTATTTATTTTAAGTTTCATTTAAAGATTTTTACACAAATAATTTGATGAATTCGAACTTCAGTGAAAATACTTCAGGGAAATACAGTTTTGTGTCTAATTAGTATAAATCACAAAGAGCACCTGCAGGATTTTCACCACCCTAATTTGATTGGCCACAACAAGCAAGGTGCTCTTACGTAACGTGAGAAAACTGTTTTGATTGGCTCATCTCCATTCTTTATTTTGCTGAATTCCCATGATTCATTGCTCTAGTAATCTTGTAGTAGCTTTCAATGTGACACAAAAATGAGAAACAAACAGGCCCAAACAAGTAAAGCAGCAGCTTTATCCAGCAGCAAAACTGGGCTTCATAGTCAATATAACTCTTCATTAATTGAAGTTGACTGCTCGAATTAAAAAAATGTAAGTTACTCATACTATTACAAGCATTCAAACTATGAATATGATAATGAACTATTATTTTGTGTAAATCGGTTGATTGATTTGATGATGAAGTTAGTCCTGTTTGTTTAGTTTGTCATTCATTCATCATGCTAGTAGAGTGAGTGATTCATAGAAATTTTTGTATTATTGATAATAAGGTTGGTCTCACAGGATGGATACTAAGTACAGAACAAGCAATTCAAGAGGTAAACTATTCTCAGGCTCATAGGTTTAGTTCATTCAAGTCCTTAACTTCTTTCCTTGGTTCATTCATTCATGGTTCATTTATTTGCTATATAGGAGTTTCAGTTTTGAATAGCCAGCCCAGTGGTTACTGGTTACAGTAAGTGGATCCTGCACCAAATCAGTATATCTTATGGTTAAGATAAAATGGCCTCCCTTTAATCTTTTACTCTAGCTGCATGTGGCATGTGTGCGTGATTTGTTCCTCATTCTACTTACCGGTTGAAGAGTGTTAAGCCTACTTGCATATCATAACTAGCCTTGGTATTTCATATATATGTTAACATTTTTCTAGACTATTGGACCAGGAGATAGTGCGCTGTCAATAATCCCCCAGCACCAGGCATCATGGGGAAAGGGGAGATAGCTAAGCCCCCTAAGAAGCGACGAGACATTCCAACAGATAACAATCCACCACAAACTCCAGTCATGACAGCAAGACTTCCATCACTGAACTTGGCTGATTGGATAGATTCTCCTATACTGGCTAGAGAAGGTGCTAATCAGTATCACCCTGGAGTGATTACATCAGTCCCCTCTCCTAACAGCGTGGAGATAAGCTTGGATAGACAGTCAGAGTCAAGGACTTACTCTAACATTCTCGAGCATAGTGACCTACTCATCAGTAATCACTCCGCTCCGGCCATCATGATTAAAGTCGGGCTCAATGTTTGTATCAAAGTAAGAAATGAAGACAGTTATTTTAGCCTTGGAACTGTTAAGCAGATAACTAAAGGGCCGCCTATGCAGTGTCTCGTACAGGTACAGAGTATACACGGTGAGGAGATATGGATATCTAGAGCTGGTGTCAGGCTTATACAGCCTCCCTGGTATGATGATCTCGTCGATACTGGTGCTCAAGAGGTATGATGTCAGCGCTTATATTTAGGTGTATCATGATTTGAACCAACACCAGACAAACATTATTTCATCTCATTGAGCCCACTGTCTTGATCTTATACAGGCCTTTGGTCCAGGGTGTGTAGTTTGAATAGATGCTATGTAAAATGAAAACCAATGCAGATGCAGTAGTTGGTGTGGACCGACCGATAGGCCTACATCATTTACATGTATTCTATTTATACATTAACAGGTATCTGCATTTATGAGCACCACATCAGCGGTGTCGCCTGGTACTGAGGCTGCAGAGGAGGAACTCAGACAGACATTTGAGTCTGAGGGTATGAAACGACCCCCTCAAAAGCGCACTCATTCACGTAGCCGCAGCTCACAGTCTATAGATAGTGGCAGGGCTTCCACCCCGAGAATGTCTCCCTTCGGATATAAATACAAGAAAGGAGAGATTGTCTCACAACCCGGCGGGATACGCAAAAAGTTTAACGGTAAGCAGTGGAGAAAACTCTGTACTAGAGGAAGCTGTGACAAAGAGTCGCAGAAACAAGGGCTCTGTTCTCGTCATTTATCTCTGCAGAGCAGGTCAGGTGAGAATTCTACTGAGACGAGCGCCGAGACAAGCGCTGAGACGAGCCCAGCTATAGACACTTCTAGTAGCAGCGGCGGTCGTATCGCTTCAGCCAATGACATGGAAGCTGCCTCTCTACTTGTCTCTCTGGGTAATTCTGGTACTGCCTCAAGCTCAGGCTCAGTCACTCCGGCTGTTCCCGGCTCCACTAATACTCCTATTGTGCCATCTGTTAGTCCAGTGGTGACAGTCACTGCCTCGACAGCCAACCCTACTGTAGGATTTATCCCGATATCTCCTCAGCGAAGTGTTCCTACTGTCACACAGATCTCACCTGCGCAGCAACCTGCCACTTCTGTTATAGGTGAGACGTCTCAGTACAAAACTAAACCTGCCCAAACATCAACAGCAACCAGTCATCAACCCATATATCCTCATCCACAAGATTATGCAAACCAGCATGCAACAGGCAGTCCAGAGGACTTATCCGCCAGAAATACGAAACATGTCGAGTCAACTCCGGTTTCGCTGGCAGATAATTCTACTTTACTAGTGGCCGCTCAACCGATAGTGATGACATCCGATCAGCCATCAGTTAGTCAAACTATGTCCAGCCCTCATCAGTCTTCTGTAATGTCGAGCTTGGCTCCAGCTGTTACAGTATCACAGCGCCTGACAGCCTCTATATCAGAGCACCTGCCCCAGCCTGCCACAGTCAGTCAGTATCAGCCTGTCACAATGCCATCACCTCCACCGCATTCTGCCATACCAACTTTCACACAACAAACTGTGCTCAGCCAAGCTTCACCATCATCTGCTTCAGTCACAGGGTCAGCGTCTGCGCAAGCTGCTGCCGCTATGGAGGACAATATTAATCAGAAGATTTGGGCAGCTCAGCGTTTATTGGCTCAGCAGATGTTAGAACAGCAGAGATCGGCGATGCTCGGATATAACAACTCTGTCATTGGTAAGAGGATGTTGTAACTGCAATCATGGTTGTTAGTCAAAGTCAGAGGAATTCCATACCACAATGGGTGTGAATGATTGTTAGGTTACGAGGTTGACATGGCTTAAGTCCCACTGACACACTCATATTAGGCAACTGACCAATGGTCTACATAGCTTACAATGCAGCGCTCTGGTTATTGATATCATTGCTGAGAAAACTTGAGGATGCTGCCCTCCTAGGCCTTGGCGTTTGTTGAACTTTTCAAAGCTATAATAAATATGTATGATTGTTTTACATTGTAGAAGCAGATGAGAGGGTACCTGTGTTTCCTTGGCATGCTCTGGTGCCATTTCTTGGCAGCCCATTGTCACAATCTGGCATCTCACCTCTTGCACAACCAGCAGGATTAACAAACTTCACATTTCCTACTGCCCCAGCCATAGATAGATACCACGGTATGGATAGGTCCCGCCATGATACAGTAGTGGGATCATCAGCCTACCTGCCTGTCTATCACACTATGCAGTCAGCTAAGACTCACTTCACTAACTCTGCTGCTGCGGCAGCCGCCATGTCCTCCCCTCAGTATCCAGTACCTGTAAATACTCAGTATAAATCCCCACTCAGTCCACATCTCACTCACCCCCATCATAAGGTACAACAAGGGGCACACTACAGGCACCCCTCGATGAGCCACCCCCTCCCTCACACTGTACAACATCCACTCCCGCCAGCTCTGAGCCGACTAGTGAGTGGAGGTAATACTAAGTCAGCATCTATATCTCTACCACCCGCAGGTTAGTCTGTTAACTTACTTAACATGTTTGTACATCACAGGTTAACATTTCACATTACAGGTGAAGGTTTGAATTCATATTAGGGATTTGGGGGAGAAAAGGCAAACTAGCATAATTGTATATTTATTCGCTGTGTTTGTTTGGAGAAATAATCCCATGTCTTATTGTTACTCAAGTCTGTGACAGTTAAGGGACCGTGTGATGGATGGTGATTTTGATTTGTCTATCAATGCGAGTTGATATGTAGGTCGAAACAAACACTATGGTCTATTGTATACTATTTTTCTTGTTTTGTAAATGATGTGGGGCAAATACATCAGTGCTGTTTCTATTCTATAACATGAGCCATGAGGTTCTACTAGCCTACAAACTCCCCAATCACAATTAAAATCACAATTAATCCGAGTTGGTCTGGGCGTCATTAGTGAGATAATAATATAATACCCTGGACTACTGGCTGGCCACTAATAGTATTCCGATAATTTATGACGTCTCTCATCTAGCACATGGTATTTTTCAATTTTGTTCCTCCCCACCTTAAAACCATTGAGCCCTGTATATATAACTTTCAGCCGTGACTGATGTTTTATCGGCTGAGATAAGTCATGTTATTTCAGCTATTATTGTAGGAGAATTCTTTATCATAGTTACTCATATTTATTTGCTATGGAATGAATGGTATTTGAGCACATTCCTCCGGTATGTAGATTCATGCATATTTTTACTGTGGTACAGGTATAGTTAATCCGTTGAGCTTAGATAGAGACTGCTTACATTACATCGATCAATGGATCACGCCATATGGATGTCATGATTTACTACTAGGCTGCTCTCTGTGTGCTTGTCTATGATATTATCCTATCATACTTTGGTCTCATATATAAGATTTATATACTTACCATAGCTAAGTATATACATCAGTCTTATTATTGAATTTTGAACCTGTTGGTCTTTGCAGGTTCTGTCATCTATGTATAAAAATAGAAAACTATGATTATAAATAACCTCACTGTACATAAACAATAACAAATGGATTTGGATGATTGAGATGCTTGTTTTTTAGACGTGGATTGAAATTGATATTATAAGATACTGCTGTGTCACATTATGACATTATAAGTACCGTTGTACGGCGTTGGGTCTCCCTGGTTTAGCTAGTCCAGAGACAGATTATCTTATCCCCAGACCCCAGTATGACATCACATGCTCGTATAACTGTAGTGTAGTCATATGGATTGGTCAGCAATCACTTGAATTATGAAAATTTAATTTAACATCCGCGGTAACAAAAATACGTTACTTTGTATGTGAGTTAATAACTAAGGGACCTGTGTGCATCGACCCTCCTTTAGCCTTGTTGTCACTAAAGGTTTAAGCGTTTGTCAACTTTACGACACAATCTACTGATTTATAGTAATATTAAGTAAATTAATTGATATATTATTATATATTTTTTACAGCTAAGGATGTTATTGGAGCAGCCAGCGATGAGATGATAGATGTGGATGATGACGATGATGATGTGTTTAGTGAGGGTGTTACAGCTCCCCCTGAACCATCAGCACTGATGGGCAAACCTAGAACCCAGTCTTTATCAGCACTGCCAAAAAAGAAAGAGGAACCTGTCAAAAACACTAAAAAGGTCTAAACATATAAAAGTTTATAATTTGGTTCCGTTTTATATTATAACTACTGCACTGGGTCCGGAGACCCAATGATCTATGGCGGATATGAATCGCACATCGAGGTGATCACTTGTAATTCTTGAGTGCTGGAAGCCAAGGACAAATCAAGGTTGTAATTACATTCGGACAATAATCGACCTTGATTTAGTAGATTATAAATAATATCATTGTACCGTAAACTGCACGGAGTACTTTTTAAAGCTTTGTGGCTTATTTCCTAATCCATTTATCGCTCATCCCAACTATTAAATTTTTTGCAGAATAATAAGGATAAAAACATCAGGCGTCCGATGAACGCTTTCATGATATTCTCTAAGCGACATCGGCCGCTAGTACATCAGCGACATCCCAATCAGGACAACCGGACAGTCTCTAAGATCCTGGGAGAATGGTGGTACGCTCTCCATCCTAATGATCGGTCAAAGTATGAGCAGTTAGCGGCTCAGGTAAGCTAATAAGTCTTAGAATATCTCTCTAATAGCTATGTCTGTCTGATCTTTGTAGCCCCCTCACTGAAGGTAAAACTGGCCGGACAATTTAATGTATTGACATCAAGTTGAGCTCCGTACAGATTTTACTCTTAGCTCAAAGGGAAGGAAGCAATTATCCGGCAGGTACCATAAATAAAACAGGCCTGACCAGTTAGTGAGTTATTTAGTGAGATAGTTAGTTAGTGAGTGTGATGGGTAGTATGGCTCAGAGGTTATTGACATGAGAGTATTTGTATAGTAGTGTGTGTATTATATACACTACTGTAACTATACACCTACCAGCACAGATCAATCCTCCCACACATCATATCCTCTGTGTATAAATACACAGAGTTTATTATAGTACCTGGTATATACAGCGTGTAAGCTTAGGGGCATCTCTCTCACTCTCTGTGTGAGTAAATTATACCATGATAACAGATCAATAAAGTCGACCTTACATCTAACCTAGTGTGATAACTATCTGTGTGTTTAGCCTTATGGTCAGCGACTCTGACAATCATAGAGAAATGCCTCATATGAAGATCATATATTTTATTGCTTGGCTCGCAGGTGAAGGAGGCTCACTATAAAGCTCATCCAGACTGGAAGTGGTGCTCTAAAGATCGACGCAAATCTGCTAAGAGTACAACAGAGCATGAAGAGGACGACAAACTGTTCAGTGGTGACGTCATTTTACAATAATAATATAAATATTATAATAAAATAAGTGGGACAGGCTATATATGAGGCTCCCCCTCCCCCAGGGCCCTCGCCCCGTTATCCCCTTGCCCCATTACCTCCTCGCCCAGTTACCCCCTCGCCCCGTTACCTCCTCGCCCCGTTACCTCCTCGTCCCGTTATCTCCTCGCCCCGTTACCTCCTACACTCTCCGTTTGTCTTGGTGATAATATGGATACTGATACAGCGGAGACCAGACATGTTTGTATACAGTGGTGACGTCCTAAGGCGTACACACATAGCTGTTATATTATATAAGGGATTACCCCCACAGGGTAATTCCCTCCCTGTTTGGTGATATGAGGATAGATCTGTATGATATGAGAGTAGTTTTCTCAGACTTTTCCTCATTAAAGTTTTATTGTCTCACCTGGTCTAACATACGTCAATGTTACATTTTAATCTGTAACCTTGTCTCAGATATGATGGATTAAGGTACGGGTGGAATCTACTCATCTCAGATTGATAGGCATGTCACCTGTCCTTCAAACTGATAGTATCACATCTAGAAGGGTGTGGTCTTCTATCATCCACTCCACACTTAATTAACAAAGTGAAAACCTGACAAACTTGCACAGAGCCATCTGTGATGAGACATTGCGCTCACTGTGTGTTTTGGTTTTCACCTTGAAACTATTGAGTCAGCATATTAACGGGTAAAGTCAGCATGATTTCATCCTTTTCTAAGTTTCTACTTGAGACAAGTACTTGAGTTTGAAAAGTTTTGACGTATTGTTTCTGAGAATTGTTGGTAGTGTAGGTGAGAAGGAATGTTGTGATGGAATGTTCTCACAGTTTCTCACAGTTTCTCACGGTTTCTCACGGTTGATGTTTTTGTTATTTTCAGATTTGCCGTTGTATGATCCTAACAAGCCGAGGTTATCTGATGTGAGGACGGAGCGTCAAAAACCTGCTGCCAGTAAGTACATATCATTAATCCCAGTATTATTACCACTCTGCTCCGCCTTCTTATAGGTCATTATGTGACAGCAAGGCTAAGATAGACCTGGGAAACACCGACAGGTGGTAAAGTGAGTGAGATTGTTTTTGACTTTCTGTCAGGAGGGTTTTTGTTGTGGTTATCTGTCAGCGCTCATTGTGTAGTAAGTTGTTTTTACAAACATTTCAAAGTTTTACTACGAAAATGTAGGATGGGAACCCTACAGACCCAAACTCCATGCCCTGTCTTGTAATGACATGTTACTGTGACACATCTGACATCTATAGCATAAAATATAATCTGCCCAGGCACAGCGCTTGAGCATAGCTATGAGGAATAATGATGATGGTCAAAACTCTGTCAACTTAACAAATTAGTCAACACTGAGAATATGAGATATATGTGAACCAGCAGAACCACTCAAGTCTGTGTTCTGTCTGATATTTATTGTTATTATTCATGTTTGGCTGAATGTTACATAACTAAATAATCTGCCGATTATGGCCATTATTAGGGGATTTTGTGGCTCATCCAAATGTGTAGTGAATCAGTTTGTCATAAGACTGGCATGTTTTCTCTCGTGACTTCTGTTCAGAATCATGGAGATCAGTTGAGTTTGTTATGTCGAGAAAGACCCGCAATCATTCCATTCCCCAGGGTTTGTTCCCAACAGTTGAAGGAAAGCTGTAAGAATTGGGAAGTCTCAACTTTGGGAATAAAAGAAATAAAGTCAACTGGTTATGTTCATAATCATAACATTGATGTTAAGAAATTTGTCTAAATAAGAGTTATAATTCTTTCATTTGGCTGAGCTGCCACGGCAACAGCAGCAGAACCTAACAGAGATAGTATATATATATATATATATATATCTATTATCTATATATATCTGAGGCATGCAAATTAAGTGACAACTAGAAGCAGAGAGATAAGTAAGAATGATACGCTGCTATATCAGTGAGCATCTTACTACTGTCACCAGTATGGAGAGTCTTTACTGGCCCACAGTTAGTAGTTTTAAGGTGCTTATCTCTCAGTAATCTTATCCCTGTACTGAGGAGGCTATTTTTACTTCTCTTGACATGAATGTGACACTGGGTCATTAATAAAACAAAAGAGATGATTCATCAGCTCTAACAATAGGCTAACCCTCATCTATATAATGTCACAATCATTACTACTACTTCACATCTCTGTAGGGCATCTATACACTGTAGGGCTGCACCAATCCACCATAATCAGGCGGTCAGCTTGAACATGCACAAGGTCGGCCTGTCATCCTACCATAGTGCCGTTGTGTAATGTTGCCGATTTGTACATATTAAACTGCAGTACTTGTTGAGTCCGATATATCAGGAAGTAAACTCGGAAAAATTATAATTGTTCCAGCTCTAGGTGCTTATAATCAGAAATAAATACAGTGAATTTATCTGGGGCTCAATAATATTGTTTACAGAAAAATAATGACTGCGAGAGTATTGTGACAATGTTATCTTGGTGTGTTTTGTGAGCCCTGGAGTGATTTCATCGCTAATAACACCTGAATCAAACCAACCCTCTCTCTGTTTGCATGAAAGGCCAGCTCTAAGTTTTCATCTTCTTTGAACTCTCCGCCAAGAGCGTACACCGCCAACATACACGGCCAACAAAATCAGGCTATGTCTTCTTCCATTTTCTCCGATCGCCAAACTATCGAACAGATATGAAGATAAATGGGTCAGTAACTTGCTGTAACCAAACTTTGGACCAAAATCCAGACTCAGATGCAGGTTGTTATGTGGTTTCCTGAAGTGGTCAGGTGTGCCCTATTTACTTTTTGAGATGCAGTTGGCGGCCGTCCAAATTAAATTAATTGTATTCAGTGATGACACGCAGAGCCACTTATAACGGTACCATCAGATATCAGCTGATTATAGTAAGCCTGGAGACATAGTAAGCTATAGGCATGATATGCCCTGGATACATTTAGCCCTGAATTATTAGTCTGTGATTACGATAGTCTTTGTTCCGGAAGTAGGGGACAACTATCATATCATCATCCATCACCTTGATAGTCCCAGCCTTCCCCTTTAACTCCTCTTAGTGAGAATTTTACAGAATAATATCTGGTTTATTTTTAATAGATGTTAGAAATAATGAAAAACCCCGAAATACTTCCATAGTGCCACAGCGAATGTTAAGCGCTGTCGAGGATTTAATCATATAAAACTCATTGTATAAATATCATAACCCAGTTAACAGTCAATGGGGGCATCTTGCAAGATCCGACTCAGTGTATGTACGCCAACTTTTAAATCCCAGTGAGCAGCACTTTTATACTCCGGTAATAATCGCACTACATCCTGACAACAACAATACTAATACCTGCACATCAACTCAAACAAACTCACTAGCCCTCCGAACAGCTGAGTAGAGCTGAATACAAGCTGTGTTTGTGTGTACAGATATGCAGTGATCATCATTTATAAATCAGCATTCTAAGAGAGTAAATGTGTTTACCAGTCAGTGAATATATCTCAATCTAATCTCGCTTATCTTATGTGGATCGTCAAATTAGATTTCCCAGTAATTTACGCGATGATGGTGATGTTTTCTTCTTTCCTTTGCTTACTGCGATATGATTGGCTACATAGATCGACGAATCAGCGCGATGTGGAAAGCCTTATTAATGTATCACCCTGAGGGGAGGGGGGGGGGAAGTCCCTTATGAGATCACCTAGTTTTAGTCATACTGTGAAATCCAGACTTGTGGGAAACCTAATTATACCCACTTTACCATTGTATTATAAAACATGACTAGACTTTTCTCTGTTAGATGTTGACTGCTTTTAATAAGTGTGCTGATTATGAACGTTGAGGATGAGTATTATCCCCCATCGGCCCCTTCACTCCTCCCCTCCTGCTGTACCATACCTGACACAACATGTCTACTATGATATCACCACACCATGTGACAATTTATTTCTTTAGGGCCTACAGACAGAACTATAGACTTGTCGTGTAGAGAAGAAGTCCTACCAAGCGATACCGAGGCTGAGGACCGACTCAAACAGAGGCTCTCTCCCTCATCATCAGCAAATCAGGGGATAGCTCTCAGGCCTACACCTGTCAAATATGACAACTGTGAGGTGAGTGTGTGTGGAAGGGAGACAACTTGATCTAGGTATCTGAGATACCAGATTCAAAGATTACTAATAATCATAGCATTGACTTTACTGAGAGGGTGGGGGTCAGATGTAGTACTGTGTTATTTATCCTGAATTGCGTTATGTGTCACGGGTTTGCAGAGTTACTCGTCTATACACAGAATCTCTAAATATCCCATGAACCCTAACTGCAGATTATAGGACTGACAAGAATGATCTAGAACAAAATTTGCTTCTCTGAGAAAGAACAATAAACACGTAATATAAAATCATGAAATAATTTATAATATATAATACTATAATAATAAAAAATATAATAATATAAAATAATATAATAATAATAAATATAATAATATAAAATAATATAAAAATCATGAAAGTCCCTCATCAACATGCCTCAAACTTCAATTCAACTCAGATATCTTTACTGTGATGTATGATGTGAACCTAATCTCACTCTGCATCTCACTCTGCATCTCACTCTGCATCTCACTCTGCATCTCACTCTGCATCTCACTCTGCATCTCACTCTGCATCTCACTCTGCAGACCTAATCTAATTCTGCAGACCTAATCTCACTTCTTATCTGGTATGTAAATCATCTCTATAACCCGACCAGCTCAAACATGCCGACTGCTGAGTCGCCGAGTTCAGGCAGACTAGTCATCATTCTGTCCAGTTGCTCTGTTTTATTTCACTTCAGCTTCTTCTGCTCCTTTGTTCCATTATTGGATTCTAAGTTTATTTGATGATTTTTACTTCTACAAGTTAAATAAACTGTCAGCATAGCGAGCTTCTCAAAGTCATCTTATGTTTCATTCCTGCTGAGATGTGTTCAGAATATTCGCTGAGTGAACGGAGTGCCCTGAAAGCGAATAAGTACACTTGAATGAATCATATTATTATTCTCAATAATTCCTAGCCAGCTTTAGTAAGGTGATACTTTGGACCTGTATGTTGATTAAGAGTGTTTTTGCTCCAGGCACGCAAATTAAGTGACAACTTAGAAGCAGAGATCTTATTCATATTATAAAATTCATAATACATCACTAAAAAGGTTAGACACACAATATAATTATCATTAACTGAAGGGATATAACTACATTTAGGTACCTGGTCAGAGTATTTTGGGTTATCATGGATTAATCATCTGCTGAATGAAGTAACCACAAACGTATATGCAGATTAGTCTCAGTAACTTTGGGAGCTGTTTGATGATTTTTTGATGTTGTTATCACAATATCAAATTCTAGAATAATTTTTCACTACCATCAAATGAGGAAAAGAAATGTTATTACTCAAATTCCACACAGACCGTGGGACAGGTTAGATGTCCGCTGATTCTCCCCTCGGCCTGTACAGCAGCTAGGCTCTGAGCTGCCTCTATCCCACAGTTATAATGACGTTATGTGACTTTTATATTTTTCAGGAGACAGAAGAACAGTTAAATAAACCTTCCAGTAATGGCTTCCAACCCAAAGCAGGAGTCTTCAAAGCTCGTAAGCCAAACTAACAACCTAATCAGTGATATATAACATAACAGTGCTGACTTCGCTCTCAGTCTATTTACTCAGTGTCACATGAATCCCCCTCCCTGTCATTTTGATATATATATGGTGTTGCTAAGATCACCAGATTTCCAATGTGAGCACTTGATCACGTCCTTCTACCAATGGTTAACGTCCCTCATCTCTGCCTCATACGCTCTCTTCTCTCTCTCCAGGTGGTACAGCCGTCTCACTGCTCCACTCAGCAGCAGTTAGCTCAGAGCATCCCCACCATCAGACCCCCTTACAGTGTATTACACCCCTGGTGTTGATGGGTAAGAATGGAGTACAGATGTCCCTCCCCGGTACGACTCTGACTTCCTCCTCCTCAGATGGGGGCAGTTTGCCTCTCGCTGACGTCGGTAATACAACAATCGGCAGCCTGAGCGGCAGCCTGAGTAACCTCTCCTCGATGCCGTCTCCTCAGGTGAGAGAAGATAATCACTACTTAGTGCTCATACAAGTGTGTCGGGAGAGTGTGTCGGGAGAGTGTGTGGGGGGATTGCGTCGTAGTTAATTAAGACCTCTATCGGTCAGTGACACTCAGTGCCACTTCCATCTCTCATCAGGTTATGAAGATGGAAAACTGGCCATTAAAGATGACAGGGCACAGATAATGTAATACTGTACACAGCAGCTTACCCTAACTGTTACAAGGCCTGGATATTATCATGACACAGTCCGGTACCTGGATGTGTTATATGTGTGTAATGTGTAGAGAACTGTAGAGTAAGCTTAGAGTAAGTGACTAGGGTTTGTGAATCCTGAGAGGTATAGAGATCAGTAGTGTTTTATACCAGGGGATATCACTACCTGTAGCTCATGCTTCTCTGGGGACAAAAAGTGGAAATCAGTAAGCTGAGTGAAAGCAAACCTAGAGTTTATTAACTTTTCTACTTCCCCAATAAAGGATTTCTCTAGACATGATGAGTGTTGATCCCTGAGTGTTGAAATTTTCCAGTTTATAACACGTCTGGACATGTTTGTTGTCATATTATATTGTCTGGATGATAGTTTAGCTCAGTGATAGCTGAGCCGCTGAGCGTTGTGATGTTGTCTTGCCTTATATGCTCACTGTACTAAGCCTGGATACACAGACTCATATGAGATCTGTACACTAATTATTGTGTATAATGGTGGTGTAAGTATGGCCTGGCCCTGGAGTCTCTTACTCTTACTTACTCTTACTTACTCTTACTTACCTCCATACTGGGCAGTGCTGCTGCTGCTGCTGCTTGTTACACAACTTTGTTAGCATGTGGCAGTTTAATAACTCTCTCTCTCTCTATATAGTTTTATTTATCTGACGCTGTTTGTATGATTTTGTGGCTTTGAAGACAGAAGCTGGATTCCATTCGGCTGAGTAATACACTGAGTATCACCCAGGCTATAATCTGCCTGGAATTCAGTGTCCACCATAACGGGAGGTCAATATGAATTAAATATCCAGGGTTATAAAACTCGACCAAAGATGAAGTGTTTAACACTACACACATTGCCGTGACAGTATATATATACATAGAGCCTAACATCCCTGGTGTCTGCCTTATAGATATGAGCGTGGGAATCTCGCTCCCACCACGGTGATTGTTTTAATAGATTAGTTTTAATTTACTACCAGCAATTAATTACAATAAATTAATTGTCCAACAACCTCCGTCACCTTGTAAGGTTCAGTGAATGTGTTTTAGCTCATGACATGACGTTATATATGGATACTTATTGATGTCTCAGGAAGGCCAAACACAAGGCTGTAGAGAAGAGGGATGGACTAGAACAGCTCAGCCCAAACGAAATCCTGAATTCTGTCAGATGATTCTGGCATCATATTATGTGGCCAGGAGGTTTAAATCCAAAACCAGCTTTGCATTGATAATGTCGTTGGGGTATCCACAGTTTTCCATTATCTTGAGTACAATTTGATCCAAGTCAAATTTCATGTTGTGACGTGAATAAAATGTATCATCATCTACTTGATGATATAATTTATACCGTTTTTATTACTATTATCTATTTAGCGATAATATTTATCGTAGTTATTATATTTATGATTACAGATGATGAAGTCAGGATCTGCAGGTCTTCTTCACTCTATAGCTCCTAAACCAGATGTTCTGTCTCACTCCTCCGCTTATCTACATAACGATATCATAACGTCGTCGTCAGGTACGTCGTCGTGTTATATAGTCACTCTCATATATAGATATCATCATAACACCACACACATACAGGCATACATACAGGCATACATACATACATACATACAGGCATACATACATACAGGCATACATACATACATACCTACACACATACAGGCATACATACATACATACCTACACACATACAGGCATACATACATACAGGCATACATACATACAGGCATACATACATACAGGCATACATACATACATACATACAGGCATACATACATACATACAGGCATACATACATACATACAGGCATACATACATACATACATACATACATACATACATACATACATACATA
This sequence comes from Membranipora membranacea, assembly GCA_914767715.1. Taxonomy (NCBI): domain Eukaryota; kingdom Metazoa; phylum Bryozoa; class Gymnolaemata; order Cheilostomatida; family Membraniporidae; genus Membranipora; species Membranipora membranacea. The sequence continues at coordinate 39,165,088 of OU612066.1, forward strand.
CATACATACATACATACATACATACATACATACATACATACAGGCATACATACATACAGGCATACATACATACAGGCATACATACATACAGGCATACATACATACATACAGGCATACATACATACATACATACAGGCATACATACATACATACAGGCATACATACAGGCATACCTACATACAGGCATACATACATACAGGCATACATACACACATACAGGCATACATACATACATACCTACACACATACAGGCATACATACATACAGGCATACATACATACAGGCATACATACATACAGGCATACATACATACATACATACAGGCATACATACATACATACAGGCATACATACATACATACAGGCATACATACATACATACAGGCATACATACATACATACAGGCATACATACATACATACAGGCATACCTACATACAGGCATACATACATTCTGGCATACATACATACATACAGGCATACATACATACATGACTTAGTGTGAACCTCATATCATGTACCTGTATATACAAGTAAGAAATCCCCTCTCGTGGTATATGGGAGTCACACTCAATAATAACTGGTCGTTGTTATTATGAGATAAAGCAATTTTCTGGAATCACCTACGTTGTAATCTCCTCTCTTGACATAATAGAGAATTACCAACGCTCACCAAAATCATATTCCATGAAACTTTCCATACTGTAGGGAATATGCAGTTTTTGGTATTTCCAATGTTTTGGCAGAGATATCCATAACCCTGGGTATTTTATATGGAGCTGAATGATCATTCACTCAATAATACAAATATACATACATAGATATGGAATAACAATAATAACTGCTATGTGAGATGAGTAATAGAGGCTTACACTTCTCACTTCATTCTACACTTCATTTTGAGCGCTGTGTTTATTTGAATATACTAGAGAGAGAAATCATTGATGGAATTCTGGTTTGCCAGTAACGATGATATCACCTTGACCTATTTAATATGTTTGTTGTTGTTTTGTTTATGAGAGGAGAATAGCTGCCAACTTATTACATTCTGACCTGATATATTATGCGGGCACCACTCTGAGGGTTTATTGCTGATTTTATCTACCAACTCCAAATAATCATAAAAATGATAACATTTGATATCCATAACCTTTTATTTCAACTTTTTATTTTTGCTACACGTACGAGTTTGATCTCTCACATATTTTGTAGTTGTCCTTCCTTGTAACTTCTGCGTTATTCTTACTGATTAGTGAAGGTCGGGTTTAGGCCACCCTCATGTATAATTACAAAGTTTACCTGGTTTATTTAGACTGGACTTTAACAGGCCATAATTATTCATACATCCCTGTTTTTATTTGATGAATAGGTGGAGGTCCGCTGAGCCCATCCTTATCTAACATTAAGAAGATTACTGGGAAGGCAGACGTAGGATTTGTAAGTGATAAACAGAGAACTTATCCCTCTAAGGTCAAGGCCACCACCGCTTCTATACCTGTGGATAAAAGTCTCTCTCTCAAATCTCTCGGTATGTATATCTGATCTCACAACATTGGCTGATGTTCTCGGCTATAATTGAGTCATGTGCTGTGGGTTTAGTAGTAGTCAGCTTCGGCTTGTATTTTTTAAGTCATGAGTATCTCAATGTCACACACATATCAACTGTCAATGAAAGTAATTACACACCACTCATAGAACATCGGTAATTATAATCTACGCGTATAATTAGGAGACCAGCGTGTACCCAGTTTAATCTGAGTCACCTTAAAACAGGAAGACACGCTTAGTCGCTCCTGTTCTTGTCCTGATACAACTCAGCACTTTCTCTCTCTCACATAGGCGAGATGTTTTGAGGGTGTTTGATGTGATTAATTTCTGGCACTGTGATCCCGCCTACCCTTAATAAGTCCCGCCTATACTCCATCACTGTGATCATGTAGCTCAGTTATAGTGAACTGTTTGCTCCTCGATTACTGATGTTATCTCCTAATCCTTACCCTGTGTGTATCCTAAAGCTGTAGCTCCACGTAACGATGTAATCACAGGCCGATGGCATGTCTAGATATGCTAAGCCGATCTCACACTGCTACACAGGCCTATGAGTTAGTACTCGATGGTCTAGTGAGTCATAGTGGGGTAATAAATCAGGTGCCTAGATTGACCAATTAACTCCCTCAGTTCAATCGATTGACCAATGATATTTAATGGGCGTGTTAACAAATGACCGGATTTGATGTCTTATTAAATCTGGGTCTTTGTCACTTAGAATCTTCACCAAATAAAATTTCATTCTTCTGTAAAATTGATTTTCCTATGCTATACTATGGATGTCATGTCAGGACACCTTTATTTCCAAGTGATACAGCTATTACCTTCCATATTTTCACTACAGCACCACTCCTATCTTTGTAGTTATGGTCTTTTTTATCATAAATAGGAGGATGTGATTTAACTACAGATATTATCAACTCCTCCATTTTTGATAGCCTGTCACGATTTGATAGATGACGTGTTTAACCGCGTAATTATTTAAGCAAGCAATCAACAACCAATCAGCATAGAGGATCGTCTAGATCACTCGGGCAAAAGACCAACAGGTTCGATGTCCACTTAACACGAGTAATCACTCGTGCAGATCCACCGATTAACCACTCGTGACCCCAAATCGATGTAAAAATCGTTACGTGGAGCTACAGCTTAAGCCTGTAACACTAGATATGATAGGATACTCCAGTATACTGATAGTGTAGGAGCCCCTGGATATCCAATACTATCTCAATAACCTTAACTAACAGTCTTATAAGGACATGCTCCACCCAAATGGTTACACACTGTTATATACAAGTTATCCTATCCTGAGTTGTCTGAAATTGCCTATAACCTATATATTATGTCAAAACAAGAAGTTCATAATACCACAGAAATGTTCTCCAGCATTATGATAAAATAATAAAATTGATCTGTTTTATTCTCTCAGGTGCAGCTGAATCAGGAGAACGTCTTCTCCCTCCTAGTGATGATTATATAAAGGTGAGATTTACTCTCTGTTTACTTACTGGTATTCCCTTATTTACTATCACTGTATTGTTAGATAAGGTATTAATACTCTTGGGATAATCCAGATTATATTGGACTCCATTTTGTTTAGTTCGCAAAATTAACGCCAGCAACTTATAGAACAAGGTAAAGAAAAAGTAATTTATGTTCTAATCAGGTTTGTCAGCAATATATAAATCACTCTCACATCACGAGAGCAGAGATTTTGGGACAGACTCCAATATAAATTCCGTGGCGAGAGGCGCACTAAAGGCTTAATTTGGAGTTATCTTCTTTAAATTAAGTGGTTCAGAGAGAGGACAATCCTGCCAAAAGTCACTCCATACAGTATTATATCACTATATATAGAATTATATCACTATATATAGTATTATATCACTATATATAGAATTATATCACTATATATAGTATTATTTCACTATATATAGTATTATATCACTATATATAGTATTATATCACTATAAGAATTATCTCACTATAATTCACACCAGGTGAACATTTATACTGTTTTAGTTTCAGACTCGATCTGTTGGTAATAAAGATGGACCTCCTATAATAGAGATAACCAGGGCTCCTGTGTCTGATCATTCTAACCGTGACGGGGCTCAGCTACTCAGCCCCACTTCTAAAGTAAGACAAGTATTCCTATTCCTTTCATGCAGTCAATACAGCATGGCTTTATCTGCTGACATCTCTCTTTCAATAGTTGATTTGAGTTACTAAAACAAGTTTGAAAGTTAAGTTTTAATCTGTCTATACGAAAGAGAGAAAAGTAAATATCACATACTGATATCACTGTCTGTCTGTCTGTCTGTCTGTCTGTCTGTCTGTCTGTCTGTCTGTCTGTATATCATTCAGGCACGTTACAATGAACAGCCTGATTTATTTAAATTATCTGTCTGTTTCTACTTTGGCTCTGATAGTGTGAGTTGCTGTTTGTTTTATAGAAGGAGAAGAAGATACCGCCCCCGTTCCCTCTGCCTACTCATGTTACAGATGATAAGGCTATGTTATCCCCCTCCAGCACTAAGTCACCCCTCAGGAGCGGATCATTCTTCAAGAAGAACTTTGACTCTGAGCGAGACAAGTATGTATAAACTTGTGATCCTCTGAGGTACCAGGGGGTATTATTTTTGCATACTTGTTGTAGGTTCATGCTTGCGGATGGTTAGAGCAGTAAATGGATATATGTTCCTACTATGTTGTAGCATCTAAGATATTATTTTAAAGGTCGAGGCTAAATCTCATTTTTCACCAATATAGCACTGTGCTAGATTTAGGCATTTGTAAATATTGACGATAGGATGGATGATTAATATAAAAGGGAATATGTTCCTGCTAAAAATTTGATAAAGAAAGGAATTATTGAGCTCGGTGATATATATGTAGTGTATATATGTCCCGGTTGATGTTCTACTCTTAGTTTGGGTTATTATAATCACTGATATATATTGGTATCAATGACTGACATTATTTGCCGTATTGTCACCCTAACTGCATCCTGCCCCTTCACTATGTATACCTCCGTCGCTGATATTTGTTTCTTTATTGCAGAGTTTTAGAAAATGTCGGGTTTGAGGAGAAATTCGATCTACTGCCTGAGTTCCATCCGGGCAAGGAGACGCGTACTCCTATACCACAAAGCCCGAGGTTCCTTCTGGGTAATCTTAGGAAGGGTAAGGGTATGGATAGCCCCGCAAGTACTCCACACAGAATCTCCGGAGGATCTAGGTATTAATTTATATACCAGTCATGTGTTGATTGATAATTTCTAAAATTGGTATTAGTCAGCTATTTAGGAACACATAATGTACCTTGCATTACATTACCTAACTTTATATTACATAACATTACATTGAGTGAGTCGCTCTTTATTATGCAAGCGGATGTCATTGAAGCTACTCAACCTTTTCTTTGAAAAATTAATTAGCTGGTTTTTCGGGATTTTAACTCTTCAACTTTCCATCTAATGTTCAAATCACACACTGTCCTGATATATTTATATATAGCAGTATTACTTCTGATACCTTTCTCACTCTTCTGTTATTTTAGTACAGCGACGCCCTCCTCCGCAGCCACCCCTCAGCTCTGCTCGGGCAGTAAATTCTTTGGACATGATTTTAGTCTTGACAATCTATCAGATGCATCTTTAGTTCCCTCATCTCATTATAAATGTGAGTATTACATAATACAGGTACTACAGGTAACACAGATACTACAGGTACGGTGTCTGACCTTGTCTGCTTAGACAAGGTCACTTCTCAGTTCTCATGTCATTCAAACCACCCTACCATGAAGTTAAGTTTTGATGCGGGACACGATAATATAACACGCGTAGTGGTCTGGTCGTATCATACAACAAAATTTGGAATCTCCTAAGTGCTGATGTTGTTATCTAGGCCCCTCAAACGAGAATTTATGGAGGACATGCAAACTCAATAATATCCTCAATAGTGTCCAATATATACAAAATACCAAAACATTTCAGAATAATATGGGAGCTAACTTAATTTTCTTTGAACATAATGAAGGTTCGAGATTTTTCCCATAAAGCTTTAACCCCAATGCAGGAACAAAGCAATAGATCACATTATAGTTTGACCTTTAAGATGTCTGCACAATTATTTCATGAGACAAAATGATTCAATCTGTCCAGCTAAGAGTTACTAGGCCTGATACTGGGCAGCACTCTGTAAGGTGTATATGTGCCCGCTGCCGCTGCTGCACTCCGCCCAATCACTGTACTAATCACTATACAAACTCTGAGCATCTCTGATACACAGACTCCTATTGTTAGGCTTATTATCGACCAGTCATTGCCCTCGGCATTGGTATAAAATACCTCACAAGTCTGCAACCCAAATAATCTACCTGGAGATGTTTTGTTGAGGAGTGAGGTTCTTATAATCTAATTTCCTTAACAATTGCTATTATGATCTAATTAAACACTTATGTAATTGTATGTGTACATTACACTGGGCCCTCCCTGCTAGAATATGCTGAGTTTTTGGTAACAATTTATCTAAAATTAGTACTATTACACACATGTAAAGCTTGGTGGTACGCCGCTGATTACTGGCGGGTACTTTAGCTATCAGGGAGATCTGTTTGCAGTTTTTGTTGGAATGTTCGTTTTAGCGCTGCTCAGAGATCTGATGAATATTTGAATGTTGTGATTGAGAAGCTATAAGATAGCTTTACCTAGAGTCTATGTTCAAGAGAGGAGGAGGCAAAGAGGCAAATTCTTTTTCTTTTAACACAATAAATAACAGAATGCCAGAGATAACTCATTTATTTAATACAATATTTATATTTTGTTTTAGTGAGCCTATCTGGTGACTTATCCTCAGATGGGGTGGGTTGTGACTCACCCCGCACACCTAAGACACCCGGTAGCCCAGGTTCTTACTCTTCTCTGAGGCGTATATTAGACCAGAGGAGACAGCTGGTACTTCAGCTATTTGATGAGACTCGTACATTCTTCCCTACTGGTATGTGTAATAAATTATTCTAATTCCTTGAAAGTTTTTTTTTACAGAAGGCTACAGATAGATCATTTTGAAATAACTCGATGCAAACACCAAAAGAAGGATTTTCTGTCGGCCCATCGAGTAGCAGCAATTCACAAAACTTTACTACAGTGTAAACACAATTTTAATTGTCTCTGCTCATCTTGCTGTTTTGTATTTTACAGCACAAGCCACTCAAGCCTTCCACGACAAGCATATGGATATATTCCCGACTAAATCGTGTCTACAGCTAAAGATACGAGAGGTGAGACAGAAACTGTGCGCTAATCAACAATCTAATAATAATAGTGATACCTCGAGCTCTGAGAAGGAGAAGTGACTAGGCAAGGCTTAACAAGTGTCTCAGTCACTGAGCTATAACTTCTTATTCTCTGTCTCTCTGTCTGTCTGTCTGTCTGTCTGTGTGACAAGTGGAGACATAACGTGATGAATCTGCCAGAATGTGTGGAAGAGAGCTTTCAACCATTCATAACATAAATGTCGCCAGTTACCAGCAATTTATATTCTGCATCTATGTCAACTTCTATAGTCAACTTCTATAGTGAAGCTATCTAATTATCATATGAGTATTTAATCGTTTGTGATGTTCTCTTTCTATTTTCCTATACTATACTATTTGTTACTCTGATGTATTTCCTCCTGCTATATTGGATTAGGAGTTCACTTCTATCTATATATCCTATATTTAGTCTTATTTCTCTTCAAATGGTCAAACCAAAGAGTCAGTTGTATATTAAGCCCCCCCCCCCCCTCCTCCTCCAACCCCTCCGTAAGACGAGATTATTTTATTGTGATACTATTAATAGATGAATTGTCATATTACCGTAATTAGCAAGGGAGATAAATCCTAATAACTTAACTCTTTAGTTTGACGAGTCCTCTCTTGGATAAGGAGGACCATTTTTTACTTCACTAACTAACACGACTTTACTCCTGTTTTATGACCTCACTATTTCCTGACACGACATCATGAGTCTAACAGTGTACTGGACTTTCTATTCAAATTTAGCTTGTCAGCCATCTTTTTTGGTTAGTAATTTTATATCTATGTCATTGTGCCCCCCCCCCCCTGAGCTGAGCTCGTGAGCTCCACCCCTGAGCTATCACTCCGGTTCTCACTCACTCACTATTATATGACGAGTTAGTAGTAAAGCTTCCATTTAATTTCTATAAGACCGCTCATAATAAGGCTACCATATATAAGTACATGGTACGACAGATTTTTGTTTTCATGTGTATAAGACTGAGATGTTTCTTATATGATATTTTGTTACGACTTATCTCTATATATAAAACTGTTATTATTACAAAGAAATCATCTCTATATTCTATTTGATTTTCATTAACGTTTCAAACTTCCCATTATTGCTTCACAAAATTCTGATTTTGCAATCGATTGATCAGTGAATCTGGCGGAAATACTTACCACAGACTTTCTCGGTAAAGATTATTAGTTTTGCATCAAAAAGGTTTCACCTGGTCTCCCCAGCAAAAATTTAGGTTCCTCATTTATGGTTTCAGAATTTAGTTTGTATTTAACTAAAGACCCCTTTTTTTCATGTTAAATGTTTTGATTTGATTCAATTGAAAAATTCACAAGTGTTCTTCCTCAACCCCCAACTTCCAAATTACTGAGGAACAATGTGTAAGGAACACACCATCTGTCTCAAATCGATACAAATATAACTCGTTAGATACAAAGGGTGGTTGTGAAACTGCGGTATGATGACAGTTATATGCGGAGATCGGACATGTTGTCAGATATTATGGGTTGTATGTTGAGCTTCTATCCTCGTCTCTAACCTCCTTGACTCCTGACTGATTATAAATCTAATCTAAGCCTCAAACTTACATGATTTGTTTAATTGGTATGCCCGACATATTTCTAACACCTGCTGACAGTTACAATCAAACTTTCTATGACATGCCTTGAGACGATTCGCTCATCATACTGACGGCCCTAAAGTTCTATACGAGGTATTTTTAATCCCATTGTTTTGATTAAGATAATTGGAGTAAAAATGTCATCTACACTAACAATGATGGGAGATTGTATAACACTAATCAGCGGTCTCATTGTTCGCCTGATCGACTGATACGACCCATGCTGTTTGATCGGCAGCCCAATAGTCATGTTAGCCATCGTGTAATACGTCACGCTACACGTTGTGTTATACAGCGCAGCGTCGTACATAATCTTTGCATCATGTTGCTGTTTCAGAGCAAATTGGGTTTCTTAGGGCTAATTGATGAGCATTGTTAATGCTATGTACGCTCCATTGTCTAACTAATGTTTTAATTCTGATAATTCTTTATTCAGGATTTTTCCTCCACTTTGATAAGATTTAAATTTCCAATTATTAGGATTCGGTGTGAAGTCCTTGGACTGTTAGACTAGGGAAGAATTTCATGACCAATTTCTAAATTGCTATTTTTGTTGTACATCCATCTTGTTCTCCTCAATCCCAAAAGATGAACCTATCCCTGTGACAGTGTGCACATTTCTACGAGTGTTCTCTAGTTTCCCGCCCCACCCTCCCAGGATACAGGCGCGAAAACCTCCTCCATCAATTAATAAACAGGGGACTAGAAATGAGGAGCAGCCATGTGGAGGCGATCTTAATTAAAATTAAGTCCCACTCAGCTTTTGTTCCACAATTGAATTGTGTTAGATTGATTGTGAAGTTACAGTTGATTTTATTTAATCACTTGCCAGGAGTTTTATTTAAACAGCCTGTTTGATCTCTATGTATGATGTATGTATGTATGTATGTATGAGATATCACACATTAGTATCTGAGATTTCCGCTGATATGTTCGATGTATTATACTATGTAGGTAGATGATCGCAGTGTCATGTAGGGCTGATATAGATGACCTTACACCCGAGTCATTAGTCTGTTGACCCCACTCTGTATGGTTTGACCGGATATCACAGCAGTGTATGTGTCGCTTAATCTGATCATTACGCCACCAGCCAATACCCACACTACATATCTTAGAAGGCCCAAATTTTATCAAATTCTGATTGCGAGATTTTAACTGGATTCTGAAATATTACATTATCTTTGGTTCCGTTCTGCTGACCTCCCCCCTTCTCAAATCTTTCAGCGACAATGTCACATGACCTCCAGAAGTACATGTTGTGTTCCGCCAACAAAGCATTGGTTGTAACAGTCACTGACATACAAGTATGTTGTGATCATGCTTGTTGCTTTACAAACAGTCACTGAATGCAGATCATCTCTATAGAGGAGTTTAGGAAGGTTGTTACTTATGTCTTGAGCAAATTTAGTTCAATCGCTTCGGTGCCGTGTGACAAACCAACCATTCACCGACCAACCAACATGCAAAAGCTGTCACTGGCTGCACAACAACCAACTGATCCTCCAAAATTTCTGTGATGACTTGTTCGCTTTACTTGTTTGCTGTTTACATGATTCCAACGATTAACCAGGGGGATAATCTGATTTCTATTTAATTCAAGTCTAGACTCGTCAATAAGCTCTTATGGGAATGTGAATCAAACTGGGCAATCCTGAACTGAACTTGGCCCCAGGGCAGCTGACAGTATGAATGAAATGTCATGGGAAAGTTTTATCTTTGCTCTGCCATCATGCATTTTCCCTGAAAACCCGTTGATAAGACTATCTGAACCTTTCTGCAGAGACCTCGGACCTTATCTTGCGATGTTGTGGTATATGGCCACAGGCCGTGATCGCGTGCCATACTTCCTGTGTCCTGACGTCAATTCTTAACATCTACCTCACAAACCTAATACTTACCTCACAAACCTAATACTTACCTCACAAACCTAATACTTACCTCACAAACCTAATACTTACCTCACGGTGGACGATTGCGACATCAGATCAATACCTGATCAGCCAGTTTGAGGTCTGGCTGTAATTTTCAAAAATTGATAAGTTTGACCCGATGTGATGTGATAATGAAAATTTGGAGGACATCAAAACTAGATTTATATTGAATTAGCTGCTCATTGTTGAAAACTAATGTAATTTTGTGTTTTTTCATGTCTTGATGCTCAACCTTAGGGCATCGACTCCGGCTGCAATCAATTAGGGCTTTTCATTATGTAATTGTCTATCAAGAAATCCCAGTAACATCCAAGGGCCTTTGAACACCCTATCCAAGGGGTGGAATCAGTTAGCCCCCTTCTTACAGTATCAGTATCTAGTAATTGGCTGCAGTTTGCTTTATCCCTACAATACCCCTTAGAGTACCGGTATCTTATCCACCCCTTTATAATGTGATTTGCTGCCGAGATGCTATATAAGCTGCCGATCGAGCAGAGAAGAGACATGAACCGGTCTGACAGCACACAGGCAGGTCATCACTTCACTCTCCTTATAACGGTGGACTGACTCTGAGATACACACAAACTTCACTCTCACACACACACTCACCATGAAGAGGCATATAACGTTAGCGCTTATAGCGCTCAATATAGCTGCCTGCTTTGCAGCACCACAGAACGCAGCCACTGTAGAGGCCGGATCTGAGAACGCGGTGGTAAGTGATCATTTAAAATGATTTCTTTATTTGCATTGATGGTAACTGATCACACCTAAACTCTATATTTTCAAAGAAGATATTTCAATGTATTCAGGTCAGCTTTCCAATCTCTATAGCTGCTTCATAATCTTTCAAATATTAGTTTGAGATCTTGATTTTTTTGGCTGCCAATTCTTATATCAGACAAAGCTTCGCTTCGGATAGCATCTTCGAAATTTATTTCCAAAAATTTGCACATTTTAAATAATATATTTGAAACAAACAGTCTCTTGAAAGCTTTTATCTATCAAATGTGTATATTTGTAATAGCAAATGGTTTTTCTTCATCTCGCAAAGCACCATTTGTAATTAAAGCATCTCATACATTCATATGAAGAGTAACTAATTTTTAGAGTCAAAGTTTAATTTGACCGAATGGTGTATTGTGAGCACCATCCTGTATTACTTACATTGTGATGGTACTTACCTTACCCTGTGATGGTACTTACTTTACCTACCTATTATTATAAATTCTGATGTTGTGGTTTGCTTACTTACTTTACTTACTTACAGAGCGTTGTTGCTGACAGATCTAAGGGGGATGTTAGCTCCCTGGAGTTCTACCAGAATGGTGAGTCTAACTTCTACCTCCTCGATCTTACTCCTCGATCTAACTCAGTAAAATGTGTGAGATGTAAAGAGCATTATTTCTACAAAACTTCAAGCGAGAATCTTCTAATATACATCTCATGAAAAGAAAAATCCTGGAATAAAAATTCAAATACTTTTATGCAGTTATATATTTTCAAGTTTTTTTCTGATGCAATGACAAGTTTGCTATAATTGATATTTCCTAATCGAAAAATTTATTCTAAAGTTTTTGTTTACAGTTTTTTATTATAATTTTAAAAATTGCCCCACCTGTGCCCTGTACCTGTGCCCTGTACCTGTGCCCTGTGCATGGAGGTCAGCCCCCCCACCTGTGCCCTGTGCATGGAGGTCAGCCCCCCCACCTGTGCCCTGTGCATGGAGGTCAGCCCCCCCACCTGTGCCCTGTGCATGGAGGTCAGCCCCCCCACCTGTGCCCTGTGCATGGAGATCAGCCCCCCCACCTGTGCCCTGAGCATGGAGGTCAGCCCCCCCACCTGTGCCCTGTGCATGGAGGTCAGCCCCCCCACCTGTGCCCTGAGCATGGAGATCAGCCCCCCCCCCCCCACCTGTGCCCTGAGCATGGAGATCAGCCTTAATGCGTTCAAGCATGTTGTTAACACATTCTGCAAAAAGTCATTTTTTAGGCCCCTGCGGCCCAAAAACCACACAATAATTAGTTTTATCGTGTTATCCAATATATCCGCTTGGGCCAAATTATTTTATCATGATAAACTAATTAAAGAACAAGAGTATTAAGGGTTATACCGGGTTAGCACCGAGTGCCTGAGGAATCTTCAGCCCCCCAGCGTCAAACATTCTATCGATCTGCTCTGCACGTTTAGGTACCTTGTATCCCATCCTCCTAATAACACAATGCTAGTAATTATATCTAACTCTGTGATATTATGTAGAGTTATAGGAAGGGGTGGCGGGTCAAACACGGGGAACACAGTATAACATTGTGTCTGATATCTAGTTAACCCTCAACATCTGTTACAAATATGCTAATAAGCTATTGTCAGAAAGGTGATTTCAATTATCACATGCATCCTTGTATATTTCCGATGTGACATTTTAGTCGACAACTTTAAACTTTTAATTAAATACATTCAGGATGTCCCATATCCTTCTATCTTTTCAATACAACTTGTTTTTGACTTAGAATCGTAGTTGTATTCTCCTGTATAGAACAAGAATATATCTGCTTCTCCCCCCCTCCCTTACATGATGTACAAGTATTGAGTGTTCTATTTCCCATCAGACCGAGCTGTACGAATTTGTACTAATGGAGCCTGTAGCTGGAGCACAGCTGGAGCAGCTAAAGGAATGGACGCTGCTTCCATCGAGGCCGTCTTTGCTCAGAAGGGAGATGACCAGATGACCAAAGCTCTCACTCCCACCGTCGAGACTCTCGGCGAATCTATGAAAGGACTGGACGCCCAAAAGGCTGTAAGTACATGACGACAAGTCTTTTTAAAACTTTTTGAATTTGTCAAATAATTTCTTCTGTTCTGTCTCTCTTATATATCAGTTTTGTGCAGGATTTCCATCACAGATGATATTTTTTGAGAATATTTTAGAGGATAATGAATTATTAGTGACTGTGACATGAGAATGTTTCCGGCGGCTTCTATATGATTGTTGATGTTATTTTACTGGTTCTCTTCTCTTCAGATGCTAGAGAACCTGCAGAGAGAGATGGCCGCCCTCACTAACTCATTCAGTAAGGGACAGGCAGCCGCCGAGGCAGCTAAGGGACAGTACGCCAGTATGGCTAAAGGTATCAGCTTCGCTCCTCCTCCTACTAAGGGACTCTCAGCTGCTGCTGCTCCTCCTTCTAAGGGATTCGCTCTGCCACCAAGCAAAGGTGTGTATCTCTTATATAATCATTGTCTGGGTAATGGTAGTTATAGATATGTGTAGTATTAAATAATCTTGTGATTGTTTCGCAAATGGGAATTGTCTCCCCTATTTTGGTGATGGAGAACACTATCAACTATCTCATCACCATCCCAAAAGTGATGTTTATGAGTTATGACATTGACCTTTCATGTTAATAAATGATCAAGCGACCCACTAAGATATTTTATTCTACGCTGACATATTTACAGGAGCTAACAGCGCCGCCCTCGAGGCAGCTATGTGCCCTATGACCATGTATGAGCTCGGAAAGTGCCAGAAGCTCAAATCTGAGACTGAGCAACAGATGAACAATGCTAACACAATGAACGCCATGCTCATGAGCCAGAAATCTCAACTTGAGAGAGAGCTCGCTGTAAGTAATACATGCTCTCTGCTGCAATCACTAATATCTGCTTTATGTGAGACTTGGATAGAATACCATGACAAAAAATACATGTAACCTCACACCTTCATCCCGACACAGATGTAGAATACCATTTATGAATTTTTTTCCCATTCAAATGTTTAATAATATTAGCTATAACAGCAAACCAACATCTCTCTAACAGTTATCTATGTTTGATTTTGAAGGTTGTGAGAATGCAGAAGGAGAAGGCTGAAGAGCAGGCTGCATTTAACGCTAAGTACGCCGCCGAGCAGAAACAGAGAGCTGATATGCTCGCCATGTCTCTCGCTAGATCTGAACAAGAGAAGGCTGCCTGCCAGGCAAGCAAAGTAAGTACAACCACTGAGCTACCAAACAGTAATATTTAGTCTCATAGTCGATCACAGTGGTCAACCAGTTGTCTTCTAGTCATGTGGAGATGAATCCGATAACAGATACAAATATAAATAGAGTCGATTTGAGCTGTCACCTTTACTTGGACAATTAAGTATAATCAGTTGGTATATACAGTACTAACATTGACTCTGTTTGATCTACTCAGGCCCAGCTGGAGAGTGACCTGGCTGCCACACAGGCTGCCCTTATCCAGGAGAAACAGGAGAACCAAGCTCTGAGAGGTGCTCTACAGACCTGCCAGGCCGAGAAGGAGGCACTCGAGTCTGAGAGACAGAGACTCAATAATGTGAGTAGAGTAGACGTGTCTGACATATCTAAAACTTGATATTATAATGAATAGATAGATTTGATTTTCAAAAATGGTAGACAAACAAAATTCTGATGCTGATCTTACAGTTGGGACATGAAACTAATTTTTCTTGCATACAAGAATGATATACTTTGCTCACACCCTACTGATTGTTCCATCTCGCCTCGCCCTCCAGGAGCTGAGAGCCACCAAGGTTGAGCTCGCTGAGACCCAGACTGAGTTATCTAACGAGAAGATCGCCCACGAGCAGACAAGAAGACAGCTAGCCCAGTGCAGCACCGAGCTGAGAATATCTGAGGATACCAGACGATCACTGGAGGAGGCCAAACAGGAACTAGAGGATGAACTGGCTGAGACTAAGAGACAACTGTCAGCATGTGAAGCAGAGAGAGCCACGGTAGGCAGATCAACTTTCTATCTGTCAGTAATGATTAATACGTATGATGAAGAGCTAACTCCAGATCATATCGAACATTGAGTTTTATTTGGGAGGCAAAATGTGATTTTTAGGTCACACAGCTAGATTATCATTATTATCATTGTGTGATCATGTTTATGTTTTTGTTTCAGCTCCAGGAGACCGTCGTTGAGCTGAACGGAGCCCTTATCAAGTGTAACCAGGAGAAGATGACATGCCAGGCTTCCCTCGCCATGAAGACCGCTGAGAATGAGCAGCTCCAGGATCAGCTTCAGAGCGCTATCCGTCTACTCGAGGCTGAGAAGGCTGCCAGAGAGGCTCTACTCAAGACTGTCATGGAGGTCAAGGCTGTTTCTGAGAAAGTAAGTACAGTAAAATAAAACTCAGATCTGATAGAAACAAGAATTGATACATGTTGCCTCTCCTGTTTCCGGGGAGCTGTTAGTTTCCATCTACAGTTGGCAGTAAAAAAATTTGTAATTTTGAGTTGTCTGCCTTCTACCAAAACCCCTAAGATATTCTCATATATATCTTATATTATATTACAGCTCCAGGAGGAGGTCAGAAAACTTCAAATCCAGAATGTCGCACTTCAACAGCAGGTGATGAAACTCAAATCCGAACAAGGTGGGTCCTATATCTATTTACTTCCTCTTCGATGTCTGTAGCTGTATAATATAATAATTTGATTCGTTTGGCAATCATCACAGATTCAAACTATGCTGACACCCTATCTGTTTACACTCTCTAACACAATACTGACTGTTATACTATTGTATTATTGTAGAGGCTGCCCTTGCTATGGCCGCTGGATGCCCACCCACCTATGAGAAGTTTGGACTCAGCTGTTACAAGTATGTCAGAGAGAAGACACAATGGAAGATGGCCCAGGAGCAATGTATGAAGGACGGAGGTAACCTCGTATCAGTCGAGAGCAAAATGGAGCAGGCCTTCCTCGTAGACTACCTCAAGAGACACGGTAAGTCCTCCTCATTCAGTGTATCATTATAGGCTGGCTATGTGAATAAAAGCTGTTATTTGGAGTAATTTCCAATCAATTTGCTGATCCATGGAGGGAAACTTGACCTCACTTCTGTATCGGTTACTACACTAAGTAATCACCATGTGACCAGTTTTATCAGGGTTTCTCTTACCAGTGCTTTGCATGATTTTGTTGCTGAAATTTATTTCCCTTACCATGAACTCACATTGACTATGAGTCATGCCGCAAATTATAAATTCCCTAAGGCTTCCCTGATCAGAACCAGGACATTGCCTCTAAATAATGAGGCCATTCTGAACACAAACCCAGTGATTTATAACCAGACTTATAATCAGGCCATGCTTAGCCTAGTTAACTTCATGTAAACAAGTAAACAATGATAAAACAAATTATTCATCAGCCGACCATCTAAAGCATGCTATGAGTCCACCTGCTCCTGCTGGCATGTCACACTTTGATTTACATACACATATCTCTAGAGAATGAGCTATCAGTCCCGGTCTGACATTCCTGGCCTGTCAGTCTGACATTCCTCACTGTTTTTGTCTTAGTGCCCTTATTAAGTAGCCTTTACTGAGTACTGTTATATTGATTGATGACCTATCTGTATGATTAGGTGCCTCTGAGAGTGACATCTACTCACTCACTTCTGGTTACAAACACATGAACATGTGGAAATGGTTGGGAAGCGGAGAAGCTTACATCGGACAAAGCGGACCCCAGTATTGGTTCAATGAGCTCACTAAAATGAAACCCGGTTATGATTGCCAAGCTATGTACCTGCGTGATCCATCTCAGTACGGAAAATGGGTGGGCCTTCCTTGTTATAACGCTGCTGCCTTTACATGTGAATACCGCCTGGCTCCTCCCGGTACCCCCGCTCCAGCTAGCGCCGCTGAGACTATGGCTGGCTATGAAATGTTGAAAGAGGCCCCTGCTTACATCAACAACTATAGCAATAGCAAAGGTTCCCTGGCATTCAGCCCACCATCAAAGGGTGTTGCATTCCAAGCCCCTTCTAAGGGAGCTTCATATGCTCCTCCATCCAAAGGCTTTTCCCCTCCTTCCAAAGGTTATTCCCCACCATCTTTTAACAAAGGCTCATACCGCAGAGTATAGAGCTGCGTCCCTCACATTAGTCTGAGTCCAAACAATGAAATCCCTTCTTACAGATCATCAGGTACATAGCGCGCTGCATCAAAGGTCCACAAACTTTTAATCTGGGTTTTAATTTCTTTAATCATTGAAAACTTGTGTTATTTCCAATTTGCTCTGTATAAAGGATATAATTCTGTAGGCCATGCTCTATGATATGATAGTATATGATAGGTTAGGTAGTGCTGCTTTCTTCTTTAAAACTGCTTTCTAAATTCTGCTCGCTCCCTCATTTTTTTACTGTAGTCTATTTTAAAAATTGAAAATTTAAGATTTAGTCATATTGTAGTTGAGTTATAGACAGACATATTTCAAACCTGCCATGCGTCGGCAGGCCACCAAGAGATTTCTTTATTTTTCGTATGAGCTTTTTAGTTTTGCTAACCGAGTGCTTCAAACCTTTATGTGTTGACCACTTTTGTGAGTTCTTTGCTTCCCAAACTTTCCCCTCAACCGCTGCGCTTGTAATTTTCTGTTTTCACCGTTAAAAGTCTCCGGGAAATCCCAAATTGGACGGGGACTCTAAACTACTCAATTACTCGTTGGTATGTGGCCAGTTCGGGAAGCAAAGGGAGCCGTAATAAAATCATGTCATGTAGATTTCTAGATTTATAATTTTCATATCATGGTGTACAGTAGTGATATCTCTTTCTCGGAAGAATTGAATTGTCAAAATAAATTGTTTAAATTTCAACAAGAAAACTTCTATTTGGCTTATGAAACACAGTTTCAAGGAACGGTAACATTTTGCTTCCCTCTGGCCGTATATCAGAAAAATCCTATCCAGGATTTACTTTTATATATAAATCTCACATGACATTGCGTCTCACATGGTGTCACATGTAGGCCTTTATGAGTGATGAGCTTCCCTATCCGGATTGACGCACTAGTATAACTAGCCTTCCTCATGCTGATACATAATTAGAAACTGCTCATGTCACAACCGATGATTCTATTTCTTTGTACTGAGATCTACCAACAATATAATAACGC
The DNA here is from genome assembly GCA_914767715.1 of Membranipora membranacea. Taxonomy (NCBI): domain Eukaryota; kingdom Metazoa; phylum Bryozoa; class Gymnolaemata; order Cheilostomatida; family Membraniporidae; genus Membranipora; species Membranipora membranacea. The sequence continues at coordinate 39,183,422 of OU612066.1, forward strand.
AACCTGTCACTTGTTTGGATAGTTTTTGATCCAAATTTACATTTTTATAGTAAGAAGCTCATCATTGTTACAACCTCTTCTGAGTTTGTAATCAAGATTCCATTGCGATAGGACAGAAATCCGTAGTCACCTAACATGACTCATTTGGTTCCTAGGGGAGAAATAGGAAAAAGGCAAACTACACAAATTAGGCTATATAAATATTCATAGCTCTTATTCACGACCAATAAATTACCGCAGGTTGAATAGTTTGGCAACAGATGCTGTGGGGGAGGCGACTATTTACACACATTATTATCGTCATTGAGGGACATGGTTTCGGAGTAATTGATCATCATTTAACAAGAAAATTGACAAGTCAATATAATTGCTGATAAAATCTGGACAAATCCATTTGCCAAAGTTCTTGGCCTATTGCTGGAAAATTGACCAGTTTGGATATGAGTATAAAGTGCACGAATTTCATTTTACCTGAATTAAAACGTATCTTATGGTCATTTCTATGGTCAAAACCCTTTGGCTGTCAAATGACCTCCTGGCGGTCGAAGTTAGAATTTTATGCAAACTTAGTGAACTTTTTCCACTTGTATGATGACAACACCCAGTTGAGTGTTCGGTTGCCAGGTGTGAGAGAGCGTTAGAGGACTTTAGAAGGTTTCTGGTCAATCAGTCAATGATTGTTTTACGCCCTGTTCAAGATGAGTGCAGTGAACAAGTCATGAGTCCCATGTACCTGAAAACAACTAAATCAACAAGTTCATTCAATTCTCCATCGAGGTTCTTAACCTAAAAACCTCTCCAATAAAACTCTATGTCTCTTTATAGCACTCCTTGCAACTGTATCTAGCATAAAATTATAGTTCATAAATTAAACCATCCATGAAATAACATGGCAATTTCAAAGTATAGCTAACACTATCTTGTTGATCTGATCAGAGGGTAGGGGGCAGGGTGTTAATCTCCTCTGGACAACGTCAGAGTAGAGATCCATCACTGACGTACCCAGTCTCCTCACTCTGTGTAAGAGTCAAGGTCACATGCGTGTCAGTCACCGGCTTTCTCAAAATCTCAAAATTTACAAATAAGATTTTTATCTCTGGCTTACTCGTATTTTAACCCCTGTGTCGTTTTAATATTATAGTTCCAAAACTCTAAAAGCCTCCAAAACGAAAAGATAATAATTAATAATGTTGTCAAAATTCTACCAAAATTTCCGAAACCATGACATGAATAATCCTGCCTACAACTCAGATGTACACTGTTACTGTTCTTATAACACCTTCTTGGGTGTCAAATTATAAAACATTTGCCCTGATAACATGTCGACTCTGATGAGGGTTATCGTAACAGGAAAAAGCATATTAGAGAAATTACGTAATGAGTAGCCACTGGTTACAGCGGCTGGAGGTGTTGAGTAGATGTAATCGTGTAACCGAATTATTTATATGAAGGTATGTGACACAAAGTCACGGTAGTCTATTATCTGACAGTAATAGGCACCTCTGACTAAATTCCAAGTTCTCTGTGTAGGGTGTTAGGTTAAATAACTATCTGTGTAGTATATGTTTGATGATTTGATGATTACTATGTATCAGTAACTACAAAGGAATTCATAGTGATGCTTTTAGGCCCAATTCTCCATCAGACAAACCCTGACACCCTCTACCTCCATCAGATGTTCAGCTGGCTGGGAGGTGATGAGTCAGACCGTTATCAGACTATTAATCACTAAGTGGAAGCTTAGGATTAATCTGACACGCCGCCCTCTCTCCCTGATTTATTATCCCTATATCGGGCTTAGTGTCTGCTTCATCTCCAATAAAAAAGTCTCTCCCTGTTGTGAACATGACGAAGGTCTGGGGCAGACTAGGCCCAATAACGTCACAACGCAACACTAACTGGTACAAGCGAGTCTATAGTGTTGTATCATTGGAACAGTACAAGCTTTACCAGGCATTTTCTTTGTATTGTGCAACGCCCTTTTTCTTCAGGCTCACCTCACCATCCCTTGCACTATAGCTGGTGTTAATCAATTACAATAACCTAATAGTTTATATATGTTGATCTGTTGAGACTTTTGCACCCTTTGGGTGTGCAAAAAATTTTTGAATCCAGACGAACCTTCCTCTATTGAGGGCACTAGATGTGTACCCTCGGGCAACCTGTCACCTCAGGCAAGCCTGCCATATCTCAGCTTACTCAAGATGTTCAGGATATCTCTGAACCTTTGGGCGAAATACAAACCTGCCAGCTTTATTTCTACTTGAACTTGATATAGGGGAGGCATAAATTAAACACCAAACGATTATAATTTGCAAAATTAAGCAAAATCTATGGGGCTGTTTGGGTGTACTGGGACTGTTTGTTTTCAGGCAGGGCTCATAATAAACCACTTTGACAATAATGAATAAATTTCAATACATATCCGCCTTTTAACCAGCCATGAAAGAGCAGTAGTCAAAGCGAGTTTTGATCTAAGATACAGCCACTTACAGACTGGGTAATTCATTGATGAAGATTTGATTGAATTAATTAAACAGAAACTCATTAAACCATTTTCAGTTCAAACTTTAGCCAAAACTGTATCATTCAATTAAGCCACCCATTTTTCCTGCACCTGATCATAATTCCTTTTTTCCTTATTTCCTCACTCGACTCTTCCCTCTTCTGTTGTAATTAAATGATTCATCAGAATTTGGTAAACAGATACACCAAGACGAGACTTGCCGGACCGATCAGTGACTAATTAAACTGTTTAGTCTGCTCAGGGTTTCCCAGGAAATGTTTCAGATAATTTTCAGAACATGAGGTTCGAAACTGATATAGAATAACACTGTGCTCCCATCTATATCAGACATATGGTAAACATGGTCTTAATAAGTTTATTAATTATCAGGTCTGTAATCCAATTACTAAGTATGGCTTGTTAGCCTGGTGTACAAGCTCATCTGTGACTGATCTGATACCTGATTACTAATTACTGATGACACGATTACATTAGCTCAGCTCAGCTCCAGGTTTATCACCTGATTACGATTGTAGTTTGATATAACAAGGCGAGTTTTATGTCGACCTCCATGGATTTAGTCAAATCTCAGATCCAATCAGGCCCACCCTGATCTCAGGCCCACCCTGATGTCAGGCCCACCCTGATGTCAGGCCCATCCTGATGTCAGGCTCGCCTGTTAATCTGTTATGACAGTTGTATTAGTACAAGAGAAACCTGTTTTGTTTTTAGTTGGTGTTGAATCAATCCTTGTTTTGTTCTGTGGCTTAACTTTGCAACTGAATCATTATTAAGAGTAAAAAATAATTTTTTCAATCGGTTATTATCCTGACAAATCACTGACCATCTGAAGCACCTGACAGATTATGGGAGGAGGGGTTATGTGGCTGTATTTGTAGCATTGTCCGCCAATTATAGTGAGAACAAACCATCTGCCTCAGCTCTGAGGGATTCAGAAGCTATTAGGAAGCTTTATTTTTGTTTCACAAATGAGAAATATGATACATGACTGTAAAAAACTATCCCCAGTGAGGAGGATTAGGTGGATTAAAGTCTCCGATTGACTGACTGATCTATAGGATTAATTAGGTTACACCCTAAACCTTCATATGATCTCGGGTGGGTTCAGGTCCGTTAAAAGTTCATCACAAAATTATCATATAACAAATCCACAGATTAAATTATGTTGAAGATTGCGCTAATGAGGAGCAGGGGTGCTAATGAGGAGCAGGGGTTAGGTCGCTAATGAGGAGCAGGGGTTAGGTCGCTAATGAGGAGCAGGGGTTAGGTGGATCAGGGGTTAGGTGGATCAGGGGTTAGGTGGATCAGGGGTTAGGTATTCTGTGTGAAGTAGGTCATCTCGTTTTACTACAGCGTCTTTTTGTGCTTCCTATTTTCTTATTTTCCTATTTTCCTTCATCAATCTGATAGACCTTAGAATGGCTCATTTTAGAATCTAATTCTATCAAATGTTTCCAGCAGGCTGTAATGGTAGTTCATTTGAAGATGCAGCTGTCAATCTTTCAGACATCGATCCTTTAATACCTGATATACTCAGCTGCGCTTTGATTCGCTCATATTTAACCATTTTGATGTTTTTTGTTACAGAGGCACGATTTGATGACAAGTATCTTCACCTTGGAGCCTACGACTACCACGCAAACGGAATCTTCAAATGGCTCAGCACCACCACACCTGTTGATCTCGGAGACGCTTTCTGGCTTCCTAACAACCCAAGAGGACAGGGACGTAGATGTATGGCCTTCCAGACCTGGGATATGGACTTCTTCGGACAATGGGCTGATGAGTTCTGCTGGGTATCCCTACCATTCATCTGTGAAGTCGTCACCGCTCCATCTTTCGTATAAATCACCTGTAACATTATAGGTAGACTTACTCATACTAAGGAGCCTCTGTGATTTATTCTGCCCTCTGCCGGTGGATTTTATAACTTTTTGTATGATTATCACCTCGATATAACTCTAGCCAGGTTTGTATTATGCTGTCAGGCTTTGTCTCTTTAATAACTAACCTCTTCTCCGTACACTAATACAGTTGGAGTCAGATTTTCTTAGAATACCATAATATGGTGCTGCAATTAGTTATCCCTACACAATTTTCTATGGTGCTATCAATACAGATTAAGTATTTTGGATCTCTTTGCCAGTTTTTTAATACGCTTCTGCACACATCTTTTTTCTATTTATTACCGCTTTTTTGCCTTGTTGCTCTCTTTAGCTTAGGTTAGCTTGTAGACTAGTTATGCTTTAGGTTTTTCTGTGGGTGTTAGTCATAGTATCAACAACTTTAGATTCTTGTTTTCAGTCGTTCAGGTCTTTTACACCCGCTTACTAATATAGGACAATATCTGATTTGAGAGCATAGCCAAGGTGAAATTCTACACAAGTTTACGGAGCCACCAAGTATTTACTTGTGGGCTCTAACCTTGGGCACATAATGTCACCACCACCACTACCACCTGGTTCTCTGATTGAATCATATATTGAGTCATAATAAGATTACAGTATTGGTACATTTATATGTGCACAACGTTATGCATAATGATTTCATAATTTTTAGTACACCAATTAGTGGAATTGTTATTACTTCTCAGAGAATTATATCATTAATCTTATTTCCATCACTTGTACTTCATTTTCAATAAACATCTATGAACTAAATCTAAATATTTCAAGTTTTAATAAACGCTTTCATTTTCATGTCGGACAAAAATCTTACGATTTCCTTTTGGCTCTGATCGGCTCTGATCGGCTCTGATCGATTTGGGAGCAAAGAATTAAACTTGAGGTTACTTATTCTGTATTCAGAGTTATTGCATCAACTGACAGATATTGCAACATAAAAACATAAAAAAAAAGGTGACGATGAAAAAAGAGGCCGGCGGGGCGGCCTGAGCTGATGCAATAAGAAGTTGACATGGTAAGAGGGAGTGTGACAATCCGATCTTTAATGTCTGCTTTTGAAGCTGAAATTGCAGGGTGTCTCATCGGTAACTGGCATAATAATTGATGGATAAATGCATAAAAGTGTATAACATCAGGTTAACACATACATTCAGCACAGTGTGAATGTTAACCAAACCATGGTGATGTTATCCTAATGAAATCTTTGTTAGGGCATCGAATGACAGTTTAATGTTAGGGTTGTGGGCCTGACTGAGTTAATACACCATTGTTGCACTGCTGGTACATGGATGGCGTTAATACTTGTACAGGTTTTAGTCGGTGTTGTTAACTTCTGTTTAGTGACAGTTCTGAAGGTGTGAGGATTTCCTGTACGCTTAGAGGATTATCCCCTGTCAGGTCATCCAGTGTGAAATACAGAGCATCGTTATCCTGCTCTGAGGCTGTAGCACTGTTAGACGACGAATGTCCCCCCTGGCTCGACGATTGTGAGCCTAACGAAGTGTTACTCGTGTATTTCTCTATAAACTGTTTGATAATCTCAGTCTTGCCCAAAGTCAGGCTGCCGGATGTGCTTCTAAACTGGAAGCTCGCCTCCTTGACTGGTGCTGACACTGTGTGATGCCTGACTACCTGATTTGATTGTATAGAACTTGACTTCTCTCCGTTTTTACTCGTGATTACAGGGTGGGACACACAGCGTCCCCGTGAAGTTACTGTGTTAATGTCACTAGTTCCCTTCTCTCTTATCAGTGTATTACTGTCACTAGCCTGAGGTATCTCATGCTCCATAGATGAGGCTCTAACAAGTCTCGGTGGTAGTCCCCCCTGTCTTATATAAGGATAAATCTCATCTACGTCATCAAACAGAGCGTTCTCATCCCTTACTGATGTGACATTCCTCTTAGCCACCACCTGAATCTTCTTCATATGCTGCTGTACTTTTTGTGAACAGGTGTCAGAAATCTGCTCAAATATAAAATGGCGAGATAGCTCCTTCATGTTTGCAGGCCTGAAGAAATTAATGTCTGATTTCACTGGTAGCGGTATCAACATTTGTTTGGCCGATAGGGGAGCCAGGAATGCCAGGTTTTCTTTCCTCAGCTCCATCAGCCTGAACACCCCGGGTCTCTCACTGTCACATGCAGCCTTTGGTATTTTCCCAGAGACGACTCTGATAGTGAATGGTAATCTAAATCTCCTGAGAAGAGAGGAGACGAAATGAACACCAGATATATTTTTTGGCCCGGCTAAAGGGCTGAAGACTCCGGCGGTCTGGTAATCAAGGTATATGTAATGTCCCTGTTTGTCGGTACAGTGTAGATAATACTGTGTTTGGTGAGAGTGTTTGAGTGTGATTTTAGCAGTACCCTTTACTGTGAGCACAGTGCCTCTCTCTAATGTTCTTATGGAGGTTTTATCTGTCACTTCAGCCAGGCATTCTATCCTTGACCTTATGAGGAACTGATCTGGAGCAGCTTCAGCGACCTCTGACACTCGGGTCAGCGATGCTGATGCCTCACCGTTCTCTGACAGTAACTCGACTAAACCGTCATACCCAACAGGGAGAGCGAATCTCCTTGCCTGTTCTGATTGTTCTTCCCCCTCATGGGTGGGCACTGAGTAACAGATCACTTTTCTGTAGCAGGCTATGGAATGTAAGAGAAGTCCATTTTCATTGCTCAGCTCAGCGGCATGGCGCTTGAGAGCTGTTTGGGGTGTAGTTGTTAGATCTACCTTTACTATACAAGGTATCTTATTACCACCTTCGAGCTTCCTCAGAGAAGACGACTACAATAGATAGTTAATATATTAGTTACATGTCATTACTTTTGTCAGCTGATGATAGGCTTGGTTGTCGTTGAGCTGTGATTAATGATTGATTGATGATGAGAGCTAATCACTCAGAACATAATCTACTCAGCTGTGTTTGTTAGTTCGAGCTCATCGATACCTGATGGCCAGGATGTGGTGGGCTTAATGCTCAAATAAACAATTTAAATGGAGCAGTTGCACCATATTTGACAAACTTTTTCAACTTCTTAGTACATGGCGGTAAGATGTAGCCCTGTTATTCTTAGCACTTCGGCCTCTTTGATGTGTCTAATTAAAGATGGAAATAAATGGGTTTGCAAAAAATAGATTCTGTCACTTTTTAAATAATATCTTTTAAAAGCCGCCGTACTAAGAGCTCATATTTATAACTCCTTATTTGAAGACTAAAGTAAATCTATTCCATATTTCTCAATGCTAAAGGAAGGGTAACTGTAAATTGCTGAACAGGCTGAACAGACTGAACAGCTGAACAGAATTTCTCAGACTACTATTTGTTTGATTCTTTACATGATTGGCTAATTTTGCATAAGCATGGACAATTCTTTATATTCTTCTCATTAAATTATTTATTTTAAGTTTGCATTCACCTTGGTTTCTTTCAATTTTATGCACAGCAAATCTTTTGGCATTACACGACTCATGCCTGACAAGTCTCCCTTTTTGGTAGGGAGCCTCCCAGTTTTTAGGGGTATTTTCCACCTCCTCCCTATCTCCCTTTTTCCTCCCTTTTTTCAGCTTCCTTCACCCAGACGACTTTTTAAGCTTCTCGTTGCAAGAGAAACTATGTTTTCCTACCCCAACAGTACATATACCTATATATAATTGCCTATTAACATACTATCTCTCCTCGTTCGTATGAAGTGCAACAATATAATTTGAAAAATCAGGTAAAATTACGCATTTCATAATACGAATGCTCTAGTTTTGGCTCGAAATAAATGACAACAAGGGCCAAATTACACCTTCACTGCTGGACACGCAGAGTGGTACTCCGAGTCGGGAGTTCGTCCGCGGAGACTTCCTGATTTCTGGGTCTACCAACTTGTCATGTATGGGTCACGACTAGTGAATGGATGGAAAATAGCCCCCCCCCCCCCCTATAAACAAAGCTTGTTAAGACTGGCTAGATGGAAGGTTGAGCTGGATAATGTTTCTGGTATCCAGTTTCCAGAGCACCATCAGATTTTGTCATAATTGGCACATTGATTGCTTCATTTGCTTGCCCTAAATTGGTTATATTAGGTGCCAACAGGAACTTAGTGACTCATCAAATCATTTGGTTAGGAGGAATGTGTCTGACAAGTGATCGCCAGCCAGAGAAATGATAACAAATAATAATTTTAGTCTGAGAAATTCTGTTCAGCTGTTCAGTCCGTTCAGCCTGTTCAGCAATTTACAGTTACCGCTAAAGGAATGAGGAAACAGGCATATATCCAATGAGCATCATTAGAAAAGCTTCTCATATCACCCTAAAAGTGTTAAGTATTTCCCACGAGGAACTGTCCGCCATTTAACGGAGGCTTGAAAATAGCGAAATTTATGACAAGCTCACAATTACTCAACAACTTTACATGAACCCTCATCTCTGGGAATGGAAAGTTGAGCACACCTCAACTCTATCAAAACTTAACTCTAGCTTATATTCATTCCCCTCAGGTAGATGAGGCCATCGAATGAACACAGTAACCTAACAAGGCATCAATGGTACCACTCCTTCTCTTTGCTTACAACACAACTGCTTCATAATGTAGGTTTTGCCAAGGTTGGAAAAGACATCCAAATCGTTCAGAAGCCATTACCTCTAAATATCGAACCAATAATATAATTAAAAAAACTTTCCATACTATATTATCTGAGTGAACAGGAAGAATCCATGAGGCTAAGAGTTTGGATCATCAACATTTGAGACTTTTGGAAAGCCATTTTCTATTCTTCAGCACCACCATAATAGATTGTGTAAGCCTAAGGTAGGAACAACAATCACAGAAAGTCTGGATCTACCCAGCTATATCCAAACCCTCAGCTAGTGATGGATTCTCACCTTTCTGTTATCCCAGATTATCTCCTCACTCAGTCTCTCCGTCATGTTGGTCGTCTGACGTCTGCTGGAGATAAATAAGACTAGTTATCCTCGGTTAGCTGAGCTGCACTCAGTCACACGGCTCTCAGTCACATAGATGAGCGCGACTTATGTCTCACTGATCGTTCGCTCGAATGACTGACTGATTTAGTGAGGAGAAGTTAGAACCAGATAAACCCTCAGTATAGACTATGTTACCCTCGCTGTGTTACCCTCGCTGTGTAACTGCCTTGTTTATGTGTTGGTAACTCAATGCACTATAATTATATTAACTGGCTGATATATGATTATAACCTTAGCTCGGTTATATTTAGATATGTTATGTAGATTAATAGCCTTTAGCCTGAGGGACTGATAGCCGCACCTCCTTATACTGTTATTAGGACGGGTGGGGTGTAAGTTAGCGATGGTATTGTCTGCATGAGGGAGTTTGGTAGATTACATGCCAGGCTGGAGTTACCCAGGAGGTATATAGATATACATCTCTCTGCTCCGTAGAGCTATCTTATTGAGATTAAATCTCCCATGCCTCACTGCAGCGCCTCACTGCAGCAGTTATAGGCCTCTCGGGGTTGAAGGGTACAGGAAAATATGCACTTGAGTTAGATGACTCTCGTTTTATTTGCGGGGGAGTTGTGTGATACCAACTGGTTTGAAGCCTGCAAATAATTGTTGTTGTTCTCAATGAATGATGCATATAAATGTGGATATTTCTTATTTTGTCTTGCTATCAATGTACAAAACCCGTTACATATTCCAGTTCTATTTTTAGGTGCAAATAACGGTCCCAAATCTCCATTTGTATGCAGGTTTTCTTAATGATTTTCACACGGTTGATATTGATGGTAATTTATCTGAGGTGGGAAGTTCTCAGGAAAGCGCAGTCTTATCTGTATGCCCGGAGGGCCCGATACGAGGACTATCAGCTATAATAGGGTCATAATGAGCTGCGGAAACTGTAACAATGAATACTTAAGGAGGCTATTGGCTCAACATGAGCCTGGGCCTGCTTCCTTTGTGGAAATGTAAGTCGATGTGAGCACAGTGAGTAATTAATGTAAGTAAATCTGAATAATCAATCTGTGCCATCTGAAGATGAGAGATGACTCTAGGCGATATTCAAACTGAAACTGACTCAGCAAAAAGACCAGATGTGCAGCGAACGCTTCTTCTAATTTACTCAAGTTCCGGTGGTCCGACATACAACTGGAATACCCAGCAGAATCAGATCAAAGGTCACACCGCTTTAACTATGATAATATCCAGTAGAATCAGGTCAAACCTCTTTAATTATATAAATATTGGCCTCATCTCTCTAGGAATTACAGAAAATTATGCTACGATATTGTCTTTATTTGTAACAAGTTAAAATATGGAAAATAGAATGATATATCATAAAATATGATCAGTATGATTACTTTGAAGTTTGGACTGGCACACCACCGTGACATGGATTCTAATAGATTAACAAAGCGTAAAGCAGACCTACAAGTGGAGACAATCAGGGACTGTGACCTCAGAGCGGTGATCAATACTCTCATAATAACAATAAGTGACCAGCAGGTTAACTCAGTGATTCACTGGCTGAAATCATAGGAATTACACATCAGAATGAGGATATCCCAGGCCACGTCCCTAATGAGTTGCACATCAAGGTGAGGACGCTCGGGCCACGTCTCTAAAGAGTTACACACCAATTTCCACATACTCAGGCCGCGGATCTATACATCCCTATAACAATGCCTGGGCGATCTCTCCTATAACCCTAAATCTGTTCCTATTTTTATAGAGAATTAAAAGTTGTGAGGCAACATTTCATAGCAAGAAATCAACTTGACACAGAGATTCCCTGTAATACTGATTCACTGGGCAGGTTCAATATAATGTCTGCGATGGTCCTCAACTTGGGTGTCAAAATCACAACTTAAGCATTCGCTGGGTAACTTGTATGATACAGAGTGACAAGGATTCAGTATGTCGCTGAGTCAAAACAGGTTGGGTGTATTAATTTAAATAAATACAAAGGCAGTATGACATGGTGACACAGTGGTCGATACAAATATATGACATGGTGAGTTTCACCTCCTCTTCCCTGTTCAGAAGGAGAACTAGAAACTTCTCAGCAGTCCGACATCACAGACACGCTGACTTATGAATTATAGCCTGATACTGATGACTTCATGTTTTCTGATGACAAAATAATTATCATTACTCTGACAAATTTATTTGGTAAATTCAAACAAGTTTGCCAAACGAGCTACAGATCCCGATGCTATAACAGGAACCATAATGTTTGTGTCCTATCTCATATTCATCATTACTTCACACTATCACATTGAATTTTGAGGGTCCAGGTATAGAATGGATATGTGCAGACGATTTAAAATAGGCCCACAATGCATCGTGAGGCGACTCTCACTGTTAGCTGGGCTATTATTAGAATAGCAGGAGTTTTTACATTTGAATAGCCATATCTTCTGATAATTACGTGTTGTACTGTTCTTTATATTGGGCTCTATCTCTGATTAGAATCTACAGATAATAGTTATATAAGGATGTGAACCTGCGATGTGCACCTTCTGATATAAAGGTAATGTTAGGAGAGCCTTATTATCAGGTGTGACATTATACTGATGGTGTAATTATCTCACCATACATCGGGGATAGAGGGATTGTCACATAGTGAGCCTCACAGCAGCACCTGATCCTCACAGTACTCTCCGTGTGTATTACTGATATAACTGATTACTGAAGCCCTCCATATCTATCTAAGTACTCTATGTGGGCAGTGGGACAGAGAACTAATAACTTACCTCTAGAGACCTACACTCCTACAGCACATTTATATATATATATATATATATATATTATTTGTAATTCTATAGCGAGATATATATTATTTTTATGGACTTGGTATGAAGGTTTTCCCAGCACAATGAGAATATGGGATATTGATGTCTGCTAGCAACAAAAGCAATGGACGTCATGCCATAAAACTCTGCAATTATTTTACGTAAATGCTACCGTGGGTTAAGATCTGAATTTAAGATAACCATGCTTTTAATTTTATTTGACATCAACAGGGGTCGATGAATTCAATTATCTCCGTTTGGTGCAGACTTTAATTAATATAAACATGAGATCCAGTCTCTTATAATGAAGGCTGATATTATAATGACTGCTTCCAGCATAAGAGCTTAATCACTTCCACTACCTCATGTGGACATAAATATATTATTATATATGCAGACATATAAAATAACGCTGTATTATTTAGATGCAGGAAGTTTTCATTCGGATTTATGGTCTTTAGCTGTTATTTATTATCGTGTCCTGAAAGTTCAGAGTTGACCCCTGTTGACCCCTGTTGACCCCTGTTGACCCCTGTTGACCCCTGTTGACCCCTGTTGCCCATTTCTTATTTTTATTGAGACAGATAAAAACTAAAAAATCTTCAAGTTGTCCAGTCCAGTCAGGTGCATAACCAGGCCCAGGTCAGTGTTTTAGAATCGGAAAGCTGAAATATGATAAAACATGATTATAATGATGATTTTAATGACTTCATATGCATGGTATATAACACCAGTTTATCCTACTGTGGCAGAAACAGTGTATCATGTAGCAGGAACTAAAATGGGCTGTTCTTCCAGCAGTGGCGTATATTAGCACTCACGGCCCACGGATATCCGTGAGTGGCTGAATAGCTCAGTGTGTAGAGCGTCCGCCTTATAGTCATTGTCAATAAGATTGTTGTGGGTTCGAATGCCATCAAGGTCAGTTTTTTTTTCAAATGGGTGCTTTATAACTGGAGCATTTTTACCGTAATCTTCTACTGCTATTGAGTTGATTTCTGAAAGTACCCAACAGCTCAGTGAGCTATTGAAATACCTCTCTGCTTGCACTATTTTGCTACCGATATGCAAAAATTTCCGTGGTGGGAGGGCGCTTAAGCGCCCCTCCCACACCCTCCCCGCCACGCCTACAGCGTGTGGATCGGGCTGCGCCCGATTATTATGCTCATCTCTGAAAAGTCAGTGAGTGAAATTTTTTAGAATATACGCCCCTGTCTTCCAGGATGTAAATGGAGCTTGGATTTTGTCTGTTTTTTTGCTGTAATGCATAGTTCACATTGTTGTAGCTAATTTTTCACTTTGTTAATAATATTGGCACACAAACTCATCCTACTACACATTTTTTTGTGATGACACATACAATGCAGTGCCATCAATGTGTTGATTCCTTTCCTTTCCTTTACCAACCAAACATTCTGTCCTTGGTGTTCACAGTTATTTTGAAGGTAATTTCTCCACACCTCTGTGTTAATGAGGATATGATTATTGTTGGTGCTTCAGTCTTGGGAGGTGATTTCCCTATTTGCATAAGTAATAGTTCTGTTCTATCTATACCAGGTGAGCCTAATGCCTAATACCTCCCATCTAACACCTAACACCTCACATCTAACAGCCTGACACCTCACAGCTAACAACCTGACACCTCACAGCTAACAGCCTGACACCTCACAGCTAACACCTGACACCTCACAGCTAACAGCCTGACACCTCACAGCTAACAGCCTGACACCTCACAGCTAACACCTGACACCTCACAGCTAACAGCCTGACACCTCACAGCTAACAGCCTGACACCTCACATCTAACAGCCTGACACCTCACAGCTAACAACCTGACACCTCACAGCTAACAGCCTGACACCTCACAGCTAACACCTGACACCTCACAGCTAACAGCCTGACACCTCACAGCTAACAGCCTGACACCTCACAGCTAACACCTGACACCTCACAGCTAACACCTGACACCTCACAGCTAACACCTGACATCTCACAGCTAACAGCCTGACACCTCACAGCTAACACCTGACACCTCACAGCTAACAGCCTGACACCATGTCGAATACCGATTAGACTGTTAATTATTTAGCAGTTGTGTCTTAGTTTGGTATACTAGAAGCATTTTGTGTTCTCATCGCCAGCTACCCACCCACCTTCAGAGGTCATGTACAGAGCCCCTGTCAATCTCCTCCTCTGCCATTAATAGCATTTCAAATGTTGAGTATATCCATCAGGTTCTTATGATAAAGAGATATTGGAAATAATATGTATCAGTGAGTGGTTTTTTTATACAATAAGTAATAGATAAAGATAATAACGATGTAGGCAGAGACCTACTGTGTGGAATATAGAGATAAAAGTGACCCCAGTAGTAATCTAAGAGCTCGTCGGCACAATATCGAGCTGGAGATACATAGTGTATCTGGCAGGAGAGAGCATTTTGATGTGGTAAGTAGAGGACAGACAGTTCCGGGCTAGAAAATAATGAGAAAGAACCTTCGTCCATACATGACAAGTTGGTAGACCCAGAAATCAGGAGGTCTCCGCGGACAAACTCCCAACCCAGAGTACCACCCTGTGTGTCGCGCAGTGAAGGTGTAATTTGGCCCTTGTAGTCATTTACTTACATTTTACTTGAAGCCAAAACTGGAGCATTCATATTATGAAATGCGTAATTTTACCTGATTTTATAAATTATATTGTTGCACTTTATCCGAACGAGGAGAGATAGTAGTTTAATAGGCAATTATGTATAGGTATATATACTATGGGGGTAGGAAAATATAGTTTTTCTTGCAACAAGAAGCTTGAAAAGTCTTCTTGGTGAAGGAAGCTGAAAAAAGGGAGGAAAAAGGGAGATAGGGAGGAGGTGGAAAATACCCCTAAAAACTGGGAGGCTCCCTACCAAAAAGGGAGACTTGTCGGGTATGCCTTCGTCAGTAAAGCTAAACAAGATGTTGGATCAACATGGACAAAACATTCAGCTGCATGACTGAGAGGAACTTGAAAAATATGAGCATCATAATAATAATAATAAGTTTGGTCTGTCTGCTGCAATCTACCATATGATGATCTATTACTGATATATTCCTACCATATGATGATCTATTACTGATATATTCCTATCATATGATGATCTATTACTGATATATTCCTATCATATGATGATCTATTACTGATATATTCCTACCATATGATGATCTATTACTGATATATTCCTACCATATGATGATCTATTACTGATATATTCCTATCATATGATGATCTATTACTGATATATTCCTACCATATGATGATCTATTACTGATATATTCCTATCATATGATGATCTATTACTGATATATTCCTATCATATGATGATCTATTACTGATATATTCCTATCATATGATGATCTATTACTGATATATTCCTATCATATGATGATCTATTACTGATATATTCCTACCATATGATGATCTATCACTGATATATTCCTATCATATGATGATCTATTACTGATATATTCCTACCATATGATGATCTATCACTGATATATTCCTATCATATGATGATCTATTACTGATATATTCCTATCATATGATGATCTATTACTGATATATTCCTACCATATGATGATCTATTACTGATATATTCCTATCATATGATGAATGTGTACTTTTTGTACTTTTTGTACTTTTTGTACTTTTTGTACTTTTTGTACTTTTTGCCTTCTGTGGTTTTGTTGGCTCATGTACTTTTATAATATTGTTGCAATAATATCCAAAAAAAATAAAGCTATTTCTGGGACACATACATGACGTATCCATTTCCATACAATTATTCAGAAATAATGAGAGCGCCGGTACAAGAATATCTCATTTACGCTCAATCTTATCTCTATTGACCCCAGAATTACCCTCCTGCCAGTGGAACCCCTTGGATGCCACTGATTGTTGCTTTGGTAGCGCTAAGTGCCAATATGTTTTCCCCAGAAACTAGTTTCTGTTCAATTGACAAGCTACAAATAGTTGATACAGACGGGTAATGAACACATATCAATTGAAAACCTTGCTGGTTGCTGCCAATTGCCATGCGAACATAAACTCACTAAGTAATGCCAAAGTTTATACCGAGCCATCTGTCAAGTTATCCCCTCGTCTACAAAGAGAGGATAATTCCAGTAATAATCTTGTCAGTCAGAGGAGGTAGGGTGGCAGCAGGTCCCAAACTCCCTGGTGGCATGTCAGAGGATGATTATAGATCACTGAGCAGGCACTTACAGAGAGTTTCTCTTACCATCAATTCAAAACAAAATTTATCTTTTTTCACTGGTCGTAAAGATCATTACGTTTGTCTTATCGTTTCTATTTATGTTAATTTCAAATTTTTGGATTGGATTTTGCGCCTGATGCTGAGTGCATGGGAGGGTTACACGAAGGTAACCTGTATCCGAGCTCTCAACGATCTGACCTGATCTGAAAACTCCCACAGAAAGTCAGTAACCATTTCGTCCAGACAAACAGACCAACAAACATGCAGCTGGTGCGTCTATGAGTGGGTGGAACCCGCATGTCTGTGGGTGGGTGGTACTCGCATGTCTATGAGTGGTTGTAGGTAGCTTGCATGTGTGAAGCTTTCTTATTTGCTATAGCTTGGATGAAAAGTATTGGAGGTAACTTCATATTGCAAGCAGCAATTAGGTCAGTAGCCAAGATGAAGCGTGCAACTTTGATAATTGAGCTAATAGCAAGAGCATCTCAGCATTTAAACTGAATGGATGGATGGATTTTATTACTATCACTGACAGCATTATTAAAAGAAAAAGTGAGTCGCGAAATACAGTGTAATTGCTGGCACTTTGAATCAGCAAGAAAAAGCGAAGACACTTGGAATAACAAATCAAATCTCTGTCTAAAAAAGTATATCATTTAAAATAAGAGTGATATGACGCAGAAAACAGTCTCTCCCCAGTGAGCTTCTATGTTTTACTGTACGGCATCTGCCAGATGGACATTTACTCAACAAATCATTGATGAAATGATCCTCATCGTGAATATAGCGTAAGGCCAGTGTTCGTGTCTGATTGCCCATCATGGTATAAATGTTGGGATGTTCAATGTCTAACTTAATAGCGTCCTTGAAAATTTTACACAGGCGTTGCTTGTCAGCAGCATACAAGCTTTTAAAAATAATGGGTAAGCAATAGGAGATTCGTGATACAATAAAACTTTTAAAAAGCATATTTGATAGTGATTTAGAGCTTAAACTACTGCTGCCACTCATGCAAATTTGTGCTCATTGAATTCTACATAGCTCCAAGATAATTAATTGAGACTTAAATCTCATAATTGTCACCTAATGGGCAAATAATTTGCACAAACTGATCTTTAAAATTAGGGCATGAAATCTACGCACCAGCTAATGACGTGTACAGTATGCATTAGTAAGACGGTAACTATGTCACCCGTGCCGTAGATAATTACTTTCATACCCTAGTTTTGACGATCAGTTTGTGCAAATTATTTGCTCATTAGGTGACAATGCTGAGATTGCAGCCTCATTTTATTAGTTTTGAGCTATACAGAATTCTATAAGCACACATTTGGCTGTGTGGCAGCAGTGGTTTAAAGATACGAAATTTCTGACTACATACATCCTTTGAGAGGCAGTTGAAACTATGATATTTAAATATCGCTTTTTAATATTATATTCAAAAACAATAGCAAATTGTGGGATCTGTGTGAGCTCACCAAATGTTAGTTTCACAAGAAGTAAACTTGGAGTTGTCCCCCAAAGAGCCAAAAACTGCAGGGGGGCAAGGTCCCTGTTGATGACAGGTGTAAACCTGCTCAACAGGTACCTTCCTGGTGAAAGGGTTTGTGAGCCCCTTGGTATGCGTGGTCGGCTGACCAGGGCCCTGAAGGGTTGTGGTGCATAGTCAGCAGGCGCGGCGGGCGGGGTTCCTTGGGCTGTCTTCGGCCACATAGTTCTTGGTCATACTGTTAATCGGGCGGTCCCCATTCTAGTCTCTGACTACCTGATCGCTCGGCTGTCATCATTTTCTTTTAGAAGAACCTTTTATTACAAATAAACACAAACAGAAACCGGAAAAAAAAAAACCATGCACATGATCATTAAAACGCAGCTTATCGTCAACTAATACACCAAGATATTTAACTTTATCACTAAAAGCAATAGCAGATGATACAACATACAGTGGTGCGCGTACCACTGCACAACACACAGGTCTTCAGCTAGAAACCATGAGTCAAACGCTGTTTCGAGGCCTTCTCTAGTACAACCTCCTCATGGCCGGCCCCAGCAGCATGAAGCCACCCCTGTGTGTTGCTGAGCATCTCAATCAATCTCATCGATCCCTCAGTGCATTTTGTAAGTTTCGGTGGTTTGACATAATTGGTGTGTTTACGCTGTTGCGCAACCAGGGAGGCTGCCAACTCTTCATTGTTTCAGTGCAACAATGTTCGCCCCATCACTCTCATGCTTATACTCTAAGCCAAACCAGTGCAGGGAGGTTTGCTTTCCATCAACTCATCGGCGCAAAGTCGCTATCGTCAAGGCACCCGCCCCTCGTGCCACTCTTTCACTACTCAAATTCACCACATTGAGCATAGTACAACTCATATTCAAGTCAGAGAGATGAATTGTTTGCGCTACAGCCAGTGGGCTGACTGTGATTTCCTGTCTCGCTCTGCCTGCCTTTTATGCGAGGGCCAAGCTTTTAATCCTATGTTTATAAAACCTTAGATCTAACTCAGACTCACTTTGATTTTCACTCTGCAGAGATTAAACTACTTTAATTTGAGTATTAAAGTGCCTCGACCGGTATATAAGGGCCAGTCAATGTAAAGCGATCACCCAGCCATATCAAATTCAAATGGGGTTAGCAGCATTCAAATTCCTCCTGCTTTTTCGGAATTAAGAGGAGAAGTAGTGAATTATTTTTAATGGGAATCAGACAAGCTGATGCGGAATTGTGTGATACACATGCCCAATAAATTTTCATTCCAATAATGGCATTGGAAAGTGGTGAAAATATGACTGATGTCATACGAAATTGCCCAGTTCCGATGATTTCAAATCATCCGCTTCAAAATATACGAGCTCTTATTGGTCAATTTTGACGTTATGATTTATGGTTTTAGAGGTTGCCTAGATACTGTTGTCAAGATTGAAATGACCGTTGTAATTAATCCCTATAATCCCAAGTGTGATGAGCCAACACAACAATAGCTATATCATAGCTTCTATTCAACTTTATTTATGGGTGTCTGCGAATCACAATTTCTTATATAACACACTTGACCACTTGAGAACGCAACGTGGACTGGCTGTTAGAGGCGGAGACCAAGGCCATTCTCCGCCTCTAATTACATTGATCAGCCAATGGTCTTGCCTGTCACTTCACATGATTAATCCCCGTGCACCCCCTTCGATTCCTACCTCTTTAAAGGCATAATCTTGCTTAGCCTTCTACCCCAAGCAATTTGCTTATCATCACTTAATCCCCTCATTCTAATCCTTACAAGGATTATAACAAAAGGAATTAAATGCTGGCCAACTCCACAAAACAAAGTGAGTGTGTTAAACCCCAGCTTACAAGTAATAGGATTACTTAGCTTTTGTCTTCACACAGTGCTGTTGCCATATCCATGCAGATGCGCTTTCTGCCTCATGTACTATGCTTTTTGTGGCTTGTTTGAGTGCTCTTCCTGAAAGCCCAACTCTAGTCAGAAATTTGGTAGCTGATCTAGCCATGAATCCACGGCAGCCAACTTCCACTGCGAATAATTCGCAATTCCAACCTTTGTCTTGGCATTGTGTGACCAGATCTTCGTATCTTGTCAGTTTTCTCTCATGCGCATATGAGAGATTTTCTTCCCAAGGCACTGTCAATTCCATCAGTATTAGTGCTTTTTCTTTGTCAGACCAAACAATTAAGTCTGGTCTTTGGTTCGTGATCACAATATGCTGTGGCATGCTGAGCTGCTCTGTGAGGTCGCATCTCACCTGCCACTCTCCGCTGTTCATCAATCCCTTTTTGCGCAAAATCTTTTCACGCGCTTCACCACCAGCATTAGCATATTCACACTTCTCCGTGACATATTTACACAACACTTTCAGGACTTGATTATGCCTATACGTGTACCTTCCCAGGCTCTGTTGGCAATTCGACAGTATATGTCGAAGTGTGCCCTTAGCCGAGCACTCGGCGCATTTCGAGTTCTCGGTCAAATTCCAGCGTTCCAGGTTTGCCGGGGTCGGTAGTTGATCATAAGCTGCACCAACCAGAAAGCTGATCCTTAGTTGCTCCATCGACCACAATTCTGTCCATTTGAGCTGACGCTGCTCAACAGACTCCCAACAAGTCCACCTGCCTTGTTGGGCTTGGCCTACAGCTTGTGTCTGGCGGCGCTCCTCTTCCATCTTGCGCACCTCATCAACTACCATCTCCCGTCTAACCTTTGGGCTTTCCTTTGAGAACCACCGGTTTGCTTCCCAGCCGATGCCATGACGTGCAGTTGACACAGCACCCACAATCTCACTTATCTCCAGTCGAGATTTGGCATCTCTGACAATCTCTGTGACAGACCATTTTTTACCAGTGTCAAGTGTTGGAGCACATTCCCTTATCACCTGGTCTGGTGACTCGTTCAACATCATATCCAGTCTCGCCTTTGATGTTTTGTACTCTTCCACAAGCGATTTCATAGGTAGTGAAAGACTAAACGAACTGGCATACAGTGCATTAGTGTTGAAGCTCCTTGGAACTCCAAGCCACTTACGCATGTGCTTGTTAATCATTTGCTCCATTCTCTCAACTGGTGTTAGCGGAACTGTCAGAGGCCACAGAATTCGAGGCATGAGTGCAAAGTTGAGAATCCAGGCTTTGTATTTGCCAGACAGACCACATTTTTCAATCGCGTCCAGCCCTGTAATGAGTTGCTTTTTCACCTCGTTTCCGCGAAACCTGTCTGTGATCGGTAAACTATACCATCTTCCTAAGCTCTTCACAGGCTGCTCTGCAAGCGTGGGAATACGCTCTGTTCCAATGAAGTAGGTATTTGGTACAGGTTTGCCTTTACACAAAGACAGGGACCGGCTCTTGCTAGGTTTGAATCGCATCGCACATCTCTCTATCAACTCATGCAGTCTATCGATTGAAGCTACAACCTGGGCCTTATCTGGTAATATTATTGTAATATCGTCCATAAAGGCCCTCATCGGCGGTAGTATCTGGTTATTCGCAACCTGGATCCCATTCACACTGCCTTGTGAATTCCGTATAACTATCTCCATCACCATAACGAATAGCAAAGGTGATATAGCACATCCCATAGGGATGCCTACTGCCAGCTCTTGCCAGCTCGTGGTAAAGTTCTTAGTAGTGAATCGCATTTTGAACTTTTTATAGTAGCGCTCAACCATAACCCTTAGCCTGTCGGGCACCCAGAAGTGTGATAGTGCGAGGTCAATTATGCTGTGCGGTACAGAACCATAGGCATTCGCGAAATCCAACCAGATTACCTCAAGGTTCGATTTTGCTTGTTTAGCAGACTTTATTGCTGACCAAATCATGCTCACATGCTCAAGACATCCAGGGAATCCTGGGATGCCTGCCTTCTGAACTGATGGATCAATGGATCCATTGTTCATAAGATAATCTGTGAGGCGTTTTGCCAGAACGCTGAAGAATATCTTGCCTTCTACATTTAGCAGTGATATTGGTCTAAACTGCCCTAGGTCCTCCGCCTTATCCTCTTTCGGTATATACACACCATTCGCACAACACCACTCATCTGGGATCTTGCCAGACTTCCAGATTTGGTTGAGCACTTTTGTCAAGATCTCCAGTATGCCTGGACATTTCTTGTATAGCTTATAACTGATGCCATTAATTCCTGGAGCACTTTTGGCACGTGCCTTGGTAACTACATGTGAAACTTCTCCAAGCTTGATATCACCCATCTCAAAACTGAAACCTGGAGATGTTGGACGTTTAAGCCCAGCAATATCAGTGTTCACCTCGCTCTTGTTACCGTACACTTTTGCCAAGTGTGCCTCAACTTCTGCCTGACTAGCCTTGAGCTCGCCGCTCTTACTCTGCTCAAACAACTTCTTGGCAAATCCGTATGGATTTTTCATGAAATTGTTCAAGTTCTTTCGCCTCAACTTCCTCTTCTTCCTCAAGGCCTCAGCTCTGGCTAGCCTTCTTATTCGTTCCTTGACATCATTAAGCAATACAGAAAGCCCATGCCTTTCTGATTCAGCGCAATTTCTCATTCTCTCTCTCAGCGCGCGTTGCTGAGTTCTCAGTTTGCCTTTCTCATATTGGCGTCTATTTGGTATTTTGGTGCACTGAGTTCCACCTCGTTTCGCAACTAAGCCAAACTTCTCCTCACAAATTGAAAAGAGGATAGCAGGCAGTTGTTTGGCCTTTTTCTCACCGCTTTTAGTCAATGCAGAGTTGAGAGCAACAACTGCATATTCGTCAAGCTCACGCCAAGTCTTGACACTGCTCATCTTTGGCCACTCAACCTCCTGCCTTTCACAACCGCTCCCATGATGCTCGGTGGGTGTTTGAGAATTGGTTGTCTGCCCACTGTGGTTTTCAACCTGGGGCAGTGTACCATCCGTCTTAGGTGCAGAGTTATCTACACTGCGGTTCTCTAACACCACTTCGCATCCCTTCTTAGTTCTGTGTATTTTCATACCACGCTCAGTTTTGAAACCCCTCTGGCATACGCAAGTCCATGGCATTTCCGAGTTCGTTATAACAGTTAACCGGGTACCAGTAGGTCTCTCATCCTCCCCTTCGTTTCCGGATAGACCTTGGGGGCATTTTTCCATATACGAACTTGTTGCGAGTGGTGGGTTGCCCATTATGACATAATCATAATGTTCGGGACTTCGGGCTGCGGACCCTGGTCCCACCCTGGGTTTCTTTCAACCATGTCAACTGTCTTTCCAATAGTCAGCTGTCTTTCCAGCAGTCAGCTGTCTTTCCAGCAGTCAGCTGTCTTTCCAGCAGTCAAGCCAGATACTATCTAGCCCACAACAAAGATACAACATACAGTGGTGCGCGTACCACTGCACAACACACAGGTCTTCAGCTAGAAACCATGAGTCAAACGCTGTTTCGAGGCCTTCTCTAGTACAACCTCCTCATGACCGGCCCCAGCAGCATGAAGCCACCCCTGTGTGTTGCTGAGCATCTCAATCAATCTCATCGATCCCTCAGTGCATTTTGTAAGTTTCGGTGGTTTGACATAATTGGTGTGTTTACGCTGTTGCGCAACCAGGGAGGCTGCCAACTCTTCATTGTTTCAGTGCAACAATGTTCGCCCCATCACTCTCATGCTTATACTCTAAGCCAAACCAGTGCAGGGAGGTTTGCTTTCCATCAACTCATCGGCGCAAAGTCGCTATCGTCAAGGCACCCGCCCCTCGTTTAAAACAAGTGTAGGGGTAGAAGGTTTAACATATTGGGTGGATAGCATCATTTCCTGGGTCTTAGTAGGGTTTAGTAAAAGATTTAAATCAGCACATTGTTTAGCAATTTTATGGATTTCATCAAAATAGGAGTTGAGATTAGCTATGCAGCCTATGATGCAAGTGTCATCTATTATTTAATTATTGTAACATTACTCAGGTTCGAGGTAATCCGATTTGTATAAATGGAGAACAAAAGCGGAGACAGACAGCAGCCCTGGGGGTGCCAGTGTTCGTTATAATAGCATTTGAAGTCAACAACAGTTCTTTGCACTCTGATAGATAAGAACGCAGAGTAAGGATATACAGAGGGGACAGTTCAATGATAGTTATAGTGCCTGCGGTTTTTGATTCACTGGGGGAAAATTGTGCACAGCTGGATGCCAAAAACTCATTATCTCTATATGTTATAATGGCATTTTTCTTGCAGACATCCCTACCTTTGATGGGCCATAATTCATTCTGTATTTATCCTAAAGACTGATTTCCAACTTTGCTGGAATGTCCAAGCTTCAAGCTATACACCATATTATTGTCATTGTTTGCTAGGATTCATAGGCTAAGAGTAATCCAGGTTTTTGAAATGAGTTTTGTCATATAGATTTACATGTGACAATTGATAGACGGCTGGTCATCAAAATTAGGAAATGTCCGTGCATTGACCTAAGCCCTATGTAAATCTATATGATAAAACTCATTTTAAAAACCTGGATTACTCTTAGCCTATGAATCCTAGCAAAAAATGACAATAATATGGTGTATAGCTCGAAGATTGGACATTTCAGAAAAGTTAGAAATCAGTCTTTAGGATAAATACAGAATGAGTTATGACCTATCAAAGGTGGCTATGTCTGCATGACAAAACTCCACTGTAACTTATATATATTCTGAAATTGGCAGGTGGCCAGATTAATGAATTTCCCCCAGTGGATAAAAACCGCAGGCACTATAACGATCGTTGAAGTGTCCCCTCTGCTTATCCTTACTCTGTGATAAGAAGCTGTAGATCCACTCAGTGACATTGGAGTCAAGATGAGTAAGCTGCGAGATAAGATCAGGAACATGTATAGCGTTAAAGGCCGATGAAAAGTCTAAGAAGAGACATTTAGCATAGTGTGAAGCCTTCTGGTCAATAAAGCTGGTGACGGTCGAAGTTAGACAGAGCAATGAACTAAGGTTTAGTTCATTGGACAGAGCAGGGCATCTTGTGTATGATATGCGAACTGGTATCTATCCATAGGAGTATGAGCCATAATATAATGTTTTACAATGCTATATCTTCTTTTATTTCTAGTGGTGGTGCTGTAGTGTTAGAATTGTTTATCACAGGCGGGACGGGTATAGGTTTCTCATATCTGGTGTAGAAGGTATTCAGGTCATCTGGGGCAAATAGATTCTGCTTAGGAGTTGTGTTGGTGCTAGTAGGTAACCCACCAATTTTCTTAATATCTGTTGTTGAATTTTGGTAGAGAAGCTTTTCTTAGCGATAATTATTGCCTTGGTTATATCACGTTTAAGTTTGTTATACAGTTGACGATTGCCAGTTTCATGAGCAGTTTGTTTTTGTTCCAACATCTCTGATATATGCTTGTTCATCCACGGTTTTTGGTTGGTACACATCCTGAAACTTTTAGTGGGTATGCAGGTGTCTGTACAGAAATTGATACAGTCTGAGATAACTTCAGTCTGTGTGTGGATATCATCCTCATCAGAATGTAAATTATCCCAGAGTGTAATATCCAAAGCTGCTTTCAAGTTGTCACAGTTTTCGTTTGTAAACATACGACGGGTTACTCTGGTAGGTTTATATTTGGAGAGAGGTGTGTAGGTTGGGATGAGATGAGTTATGTAATGGTCAGATCCTCCGAGGTTTGCAAGTTGGTGGCAATGGCTGAAGGCGTCTTTGAGTCTGATGTAACATTTGTCTATTTGTCAACAACTGACTCCAGGTGTACCGACTGAAAATCTGAAAAGGAAAACTTTAATTTGGCACTAACAAATAACTGTAGGATCAAATCCAGCTGGGTAGCAATTTCATACAGCAGAGCTTTGGTATGCCAGTTGATTATTTTCCGATTTATCGAAATTGAAATATTGACGGCACCACCACCACATTCGCCTGTCATTCACTGAGACACTGGTCCAGATTGTATTGTATTATTGAAGTGTCACAATTATTAAGCAGAGGACAGACAGTTCGGTGCTAGAAAATAATGAGAAAGAACCTCCGTCAGTAAAGCTAAACAAGATGTTGGATCAACATGGAAAAAACAGTCCGCTGCATGACTGAGAGGAACTTGAAAAATATGAGCATCATAATAATAATAATAAGTTTGGTCTGTCTGCTGCAATCTACCATATGATGATCAATTGCTGATAAATTCCTATCATGAATGTGTATGAGTAAAAGCACATAGTCATGTTATTGAAGAGCGTGGAATTTGACACATGTCTCATTATATGTCAACTGTCATATAATTGTAGAATGCAGTGATATGCAGTGACAGGGGGAGAATATTGTGGTTCTTACAAGATACCGTGATTCAGCTATTTTTCACTTTAGGACACAGGCGAATATAAGTAGGTAAATAATACACTTGATATGCTGGGAATGTTTTGATATATTACCGCTGAGAATCACATGAATATTGACTCATGAGTGCAACAAAAGAGTAGATTAACATCATGTCCTTACGGTGTTCAAATCAGTAACTGCCCACAGACATAAATCATGATGAGCTAGTGGGTTTCTTCAGAGTGTTGTAGCAAAGCTTGTCATTTTGCTGGCTCTATATAGCGGATACAGCGATATGCGGAGGGGAACAAATATTTTCCATTTACTCATCTGGGCGTCTATTATTGGAAGTGTGTTTCACTCTGTGTGTGACTTGAGGGCCTCTAAATATATCTACTGCATTTTTCACTGTCAGCTGTCAGTACAATTTTCATTTTAGCGATGAGGCAGTGTGATAGAAATGCTCATTACCTACAAATAAATTGGTTTTGATTGAAGAAATGATTTGGATGATGAGGCAGTTAGATTTTTAGTTTTATTTGGGAGCTGCGGTTTCCGTACGCTGGACATTTACTCTAGTATCCCAGTCCCACCAGGCATAGTCTAATGATGTTCCTGTATCCGTAAAGTAAATCTGTATCGCAGCCTCATGAAAACCAAAATAATGGCATAAAATAGCATTTTATTATGATATATCTGGGCTGAAAAATTTATTTATTGGCTTGTGAGAAATCCAACTCTCATTAAGGGTTAGAGTTAGCTTATCATCTGTCGATCGTTCGAAATACTGCAGTCAAAACCTAGGACACCAATTTAATAGGAGATTTTGAGATTTCCCACATCTACAACAGAGACCTGAGAACTCGGGCATCATTAGGTATTCGCATTAGCTGACTTCTTGTAAACTGTCTTTGACGGATTTACCAATAAACTGCTATCTATTTCACTGATTTTCTAGTTTTTGTCCTCACCTTTGTTAGGGTCTGAAGCGGGAACTCATTGTTTGCTATTATGGCGATGTTGTCAATTCTGTATGATGTTAGTAGCTTTGCCAGATTCTCACATGGTATAACATTTTGATATTGACTCAGAACATTTCTGTGTATGATATTTTCATTAAAGAGGAGGTTTAGATGTATGGGTATGGGACACTTAGAACTTATATAGCTATTAAAATCTGGTACCAAAGAATCATCATATTGTAACGAAATCAAAAGACCAACAGCAACTCAAGATTGAGACACGGCAATCTGCAATAATGTGTTTCTGTACACCTTTGGAAAGCTGCTGAGCTACTGAATGTTAAGCTGCGTTTACACGTGCGTGCGACAAATCTGCTAAAAATAACAACTCCGACACAGGTCACCGATTTGACTGACCGTGTAAACAGTTAATCTGTGTTTAAATCTGTATTGTTCAAAATCGTTCACTTGTGACAATGTCACAAGTGAACGACAAATCTCAACGTTTATGAATGGTTCAGCCAATAACAGCACAGCACTACTGAATAAACCAACTAGTTGTCTCACTAGCCAATCAGAGACAAGTTGGGTTGGAAGTTTGTGTTGAAATCGGGTAGGCCTGAACAGTGTGTAAATAGCATATCGTTGACATGTTGACAGACAACGATTATAGAGCAGATTCATAATCTGTGTCTGAGTTGTTATTATTAGCCGATTGGTCGGACGTGTAAACGCAGTTTTAAGGTAATGCCAAAGACCGATCCGAATATCAACATATCATATATCGTTGGAAAGCTGCTGAGCTACTGAAAATGAATAGCTGAACAAAAACTTGATTCGATGACGTTGTGTCATTTTAGGGAGGAAATGAGGCAGAAAACACTCTTTTTGTCAATGCAGATTGTGCAGTCAAATTAATTGCAAGAAATTTCAAATCAGGTGGAATGTATACTTAGAGATTGCGTTCATCGTAAAATTCGATTTTCTTTGATATATGACTAGTCTAAATTGACTTTTTACGTCACGCCATACAACGTATTGTTTTTGTGAAGCCATGAAAATATGTGAAATTTCAATCATTAATTCACAACAGATCATAGGCTCGAATCAAAATTAATTATGATTTTTTTCTTAGAGTACTCATCGAATGTCATACACATTGACTTTCAAAAAATTAGCTTGCATATTGCAATGACAGTAGACTCTCGAATACGGCTAATATTTTCGCAACCGTTGCATAACGCCAAACATGCTGTCCAAATAACCATTATTGTGACCTAACAAATTTTTTTTTTAAGTTCTCACATACGAAGCCGCTTTCATTAACCATGGTGCACGCAAGAAATGCCAACATAATTTTCCATTGCATCTTCATTTTTTTTTAATTTAACGCAAAAGAATGCCAAAAAACAGCTATTTTTAGGGACTTTTGAGGTGTTTTTGGGCATTCTTTTGCGTTGAATTCAAGAAAAATGAAGATGCAATGAAAAATTATGTTAGCATTTCTTGTGTGCACCATGGTTAATGAAAGCGGCTTCGTATGTGAGAACTCTCAAAAAAACTTTGTTTGGCCACAATAATGGTTATTTGGACAGCATGTTTGGCGTCATGCAAAGGTGGCGAAAATATTAGCCGTATTCGAAAGTCCACCGTCATTGCAATATGCAAGCTTATTTTTTGAAAGTCAATGTGTAGGACATTTGAAGAGTACTCTAAGAGAAAATAATAATTAATTTTGATTCGAGCCTATGATCTGTTGTGAATTAATGATTGAAATTTCACATATTTTCACGTCTTCACAAAAAAAATGTGTTGTATGGCGTGACGTAAAAAGTCAATTTAGACTAGTCACATATCAGAGAAAATCAAATTTTATGATGGATGCAATCTCTAAGTATACATTCCACATGTTTTGAAATTTCTTGCAATTAATTGGACTCCTCCATCTGCATTGACAAAAACAGCGTTTTTTGCCTCATTTCCTCCCTAAAATGACACAACGTCATTGAATCAAGTTTTTGTTCATGTATTCATTTTTAGTAGCTCGGCAGCTTTCCAACGGTATATGATATGTTGATAGATGGATCGGTCTTTGACATTACCTTAACAGGTCAACAAAATTTTGCATCAATTGACATTGTGTCATTTTATCAAATCATCCATGATGGTCCAAAAAAGCCAGTTTTAGGTCTGAGGTGCTAAACAATGCCAAGTCTGTTGGTATTTCCTGCATGTAATATGCTTAATTGAAGCGGTTACATGTGTAAGACCATCAGAAAAAGAGATGTGTAGCCTCAATAACGGCTCTTTTGGCAGCAAAATGTATATACCTTTGATGACTGTGGTGATATTGATAGATACATTATCAATACTGCTGTAAGATTGTGTGAGTCATTTAAAGTGCACTTCAGGGGTAAGTAGTAAAAGTCTTGACTCCAACATCTTTGATCTGTCATATGTTGTTGCATAAAATTTCACATTATGTCATGAATTTAACAAAACTCAGGCACATGATGACATGACATAAAAAGTCACATTAGGCTCTTCATACATTATTTTAAACAAAAAATTATGGTGTGGTTTATCTCAAAGGATAAGCATCACTTGTTTTGAAATTTCTTGCAATAAAATTATCGATTCTGCCAGCTACATGAAATCTGCCTTTCAGGCTCATTTATTTTGTTGAGCTTTCAACCTTAACATAGTTTGTCAGCTTCCAACAGTTTGCAGAGAGCAGCGCTGGGTAAAATGACATGTCACAGGAATCAGTGAAATCATGATCAATTCATTCTCTCCAGCTGTACTTGATGTGGTTGTGGGCAATTGACGACTTCTTTTTTTGAGTTAACACTGTATCCGAAACAAGTGAAATATTGGGATGATACGGTTGTTTTACACGATTTGAAGAATAGTACCTGTTGCTATGAAATTGACTTTCATAGATCACCGTGACTCAACATAAATGGTTGGGAGGTTTGAGCTGTCAAAAAGAGTAATTTAAGAATAGGTTGCCACGATAATAATCACAAATAGATATACAACTTGATACAGAAAGTCGACATCTGAAGCGGCTATAGTTGAAAGGAGGAATATGGAGAACACCACACAAGCATGAATTGAAATCTGACTGCGCCATAAAATTCTCCAGGAGCTGTTATAGATTAACATTATGATACCATAGCCCAAATTCCACTGTGCTCACAGTTTTACCAAATGATGGAGGTCTTTAGTTTTTAGAACAAGTTCACTAAGACTGAGAAGATAAATTCAGGACCTATGCAAAAACATGCACCCATTCAGATAGCATCGAAAGTTGGAAGAATAATTAGATAGAGGGAAAGATTCTGAAGGTCTTTCGTTTAAAACAACATCTATCACCACTATCTGATCCCTCGGTTATTGAGTGATAAGACCTGCTAGTGGTCTGGTTCCCAAATCACTCACTCATTGACGGAACTAAATACATTCTGAGTGAGCGGTTTGAAAATTTGGGATTTTGTATAATCAAATGACCAAATAAGCATTATTCTGAGGGAAGATATAGCGATAGTTTGTGTTAAAAAGTGCTGCTCATTCTAATTGAAAGACTACATGATGTATGCGATCATCATCACAGCCACTCAGGTGCATAAGAAACATTCACTACTGTCACGTTTACAAAGACAAACCATCTCTGCTTCGCAATAAAATAGGAAGTAGCCAAATATTATAGAGTATTTTGTTTTACGTATGCTGTGGTGGCCAGTCTAGATAAGCCACAACATTCCTACGTTATGTCATGGTAACGTTATTGTTTATTAATCATTTGAACAATTGTTTAACCCATGTTGTGGCAGTTGGTGCTTTTAAAAGTGATATTCATCATCATAAAGACGTAGGGAGTGACTGTGTCATATTTGTTGATTGAAAGACAATGCTCCTAATCTTACGGATGTGTCAGATTTTAGATCAAACTTGCTTCTTATCGCTATATTTTCTCACCCGAGAGCAAATACGCTGATTGAGCCTCTGCTGATTCTGTGTTAATATAAAAAATATTTGTAATTGAAATCTGCGTTTGCCCCAAATTTTGTTTTTAGAACATAAGTGAAAAAACACATGAAGATATCCAAAAATAAATTGAAGATATTTTGAATATTATGTCTAAAAGATTGTTTATAATTCTGCTGTCAAAGCTATGGTTGTTGGTAACACAGGCTACTTCTCCTGCATGATTCATTTTGAGCAATAATCTCAGCTATTCAGGTCAAGATTTAACTAATGAATAAAGGATAGTCAGCAAAAAAAAAGAAACAAGCTTGTCAGAGTGTAACTCAAATCATTAAAATAATAGACTGTTGATAGAATACCATGTGATTATATCTATCGATTCATCGGCGTGACATCTTTACCAGTCAAGCTATTTAAAATGCAATAAGCTTTGCCAGGAGCTGTCACAAGAGGGGATGATAATTGTCAGTCATGTATAAATATTACAGTACACAGATGTGTAAAGTCATTCCGTAACAAGTAAGCCCTCCTAACGGTTACTCTGTGTCTGCACAACTTTAGTGCTCGGCTGATCAACCAAGAGCTTCTGATAGGAAGGGATACAGGAGTGTTTATAAGACAAGCTGTTTGGGGTGTACTACAGCTGGGTCGAAAACGTAAGTTATCACACCACGTTACTGTGAGTAAAGCGTCCTGTTAATCAACCAAATATACAGATTCTCCAGGGCATAACTAGCTGCTGGTCCTCTCCGCTGTCCGCAGTTGAAACAAAAATCATATGTTGCATTATCTGATTGTCACCTGTGTTGCCTCATCTTTTTCAGAAATTGAAATCTTAGAATGATTTCTAATTATGTGTTTATGATATGAAAGTTAAACTAACACATGAACAGTGCAACAGCAGAGATAAGATACGGGAGTGGGTAAAACTTTTCATTTCTAAGATTAAATGTTAAATAAACATGTCAATTTAAAATAAAGGGGTGGATTATGAGGGATATTAGTAGAGTGGTAGCTGGTAAATATTACTCCATAATTTACTGAAAGTACATCAAAACCGTTTGATGTCACGACACATTCCAAATTACTAAATGCAAAGTTGCGATGGAGAGAGAGGGATAAATATCTCGTATCGTTGCATCATGGGAAGGGAGGGGGAGAGCTGATACTGTCTCCTCCTAATAAATCATGAGAAATTAATTCTTTTCGTTCACAATTTTAACCTACAAATAGGTCTGTATATGTTAACAGGATCAGTGTGAGAGCCTGGAGCGAGCCTGGATGATCTGGTATGGTACCTAGTATAACAAACAGCATAACTAGCTAACTATCCCAAATATACACAACAGATAAGCATTCGGGGAAAGATTGGAAACCCAGATCTAAGGAGGAGTAGCTGGTATGTTTGATTATTTGACACTGATGCTTGTCCCTACTGATAGATGGGAGGAAATGATCAAGTTATATAAATAATGTGACAAGAGGACAGATAAGATTTGGTTATTGATGTCTTCCCTGTATATATATTATAACAAAGAATTTATATATTTATGATTATAACAAAGAATACAATGTTATAAGTCACATCATCATTCTACGCTCAGAATATGAAATATGACAAATACAGGATCTAAATGAAATAGTGGGAAGGTGTCAAAAATTCATTACTTGCAGCTGTGTACCATCCTAGTATGGTACTATTATAGGTTTAATATCATGATAATTATGTAATGTGAGATATTGTATGACATGGCCACCTATCCCTGGTTGTGTTTTGATCTTTTAATACCCATACACAGTCAGATTAAGTGCTGCAGTCTAGGACTCAGGGAATCTATTCTCTGTTTATTTTCAGGACATTTCACGACAGCAGCATGACGTCATCGACAGATAAGTTTGAGTTTAAGGAGGGAGGAGAAGGTGGTACTCCGTCAGCCGAAGAGAGAGATCTGAACGAACCTTCTATACTATACAAAGTACTGAAGACTATCAGTATAGTCATAGTGTGGATGGCTATAGTAAGTATTAATGTGATAGTATGGATGGCTATAGTAAGTATTCATGTTATAGTATGGATCGCTATATTAAGTATTCATGTCATAGTATGGATGGCTGTAGTAAGTATTCATGTTATAGGCTCGGGTGTTAGAATGGGGGGAGGGGGGCAAACCATTTATCCATCTTGCTCTACCACCACATCCACAGTGTCTCTGACCAAACATGATCTTATCTCGATCAATCTCCACAGTGGTCAATGGCTGATAAAATTCGTTTCTAATCTACTCATAGTATATGTTATATCGATAACTCCTTAGTTGATGATGCCAGCGACCTGATGTTTTAGAACATTACACTCATTTTTCTGACATGAAATCCTTAACCAGAGTCAGGGATCTAGATAATCCTGTTTAAAAACTTGATGCAATCTGTTGTTTGAAAACTGAGCTTGCTCCCAGATGTAGATCCCCTTTTGCGTGAGCAAAAGTTTTGCCTGGCGTGCAACAAAATTGAACGTAACAAATGAACAGCCTGTGTTGTCAGTTTTATAACTCTATGAGTCTCTGAATCCGGCACATTATTTTACATCCTGTATTAGACATCAGTAGATATGAGCTGACATATCCTGATATATCTAAACCTGTTACAGATCTGGTCATTAGCCTGTGACCCCATCTTATATTACAGGGCCTGTGGTCGGAGGTTAATGGAGCCACCTTCCAGGATCTCATGTTTAAGAACAGTGCTACATACGCTTCTATGTCTAATGCTATATCTATGAGGGGCGCGGGAGGACTCGCTGGCTCTATTCTAGGTACGCACACAGTATATAACATTATATCAGCTATTTAGGAGACCGGGCACGTTGTAGGACATTTTAGGAATATGGTAAATTGTCTGCTTTGTTGACCTTTGAACTTAAGATAAGAGAGTAGAATTTCTCTATCTCCCTCGTGATTGGATGTCTGTCCTCCAAGTTAGAATCTTCCGGAGAGTTCTTACTAATGAATTGAATAATACATTAAAAAAGTAAATGATAGTAATAATTATGCTACTAGAGGTTTTTCACTTTCAAGCATTACGGAGCTTGAAAATATCAAACTCTTGACCTTTAAAGTGACTTTAGCAATTTTAATATACATTAAAAAAATATTACCACCCCAAGCTGATTTTCCTGGGCCAAAAGAGTTTTATAACTTTATAAAATGCCATTTCCATCTACGTCAACCTGGTCTCATGGTGATGAAATTAGAATTTGGAAATGACAGTGGCTATTTAAACTGTCACAACAATCTCAATGTTTTACATTATAATGCAAATCAAATTCTGATTATGGTTATATGGCAGTTTTCCAGCCAGGCCCAACGCTTAGATATACTGGAGATATTGCAGACTCCTCAGCTAATCAAGTGTCTCCTTTAAAGATAAGCAAATGAGTGAATAAATATAATAAGACAATTTTCTTGTCTCATTATATTCTGTTAATCATCAACAACATATTATTGTGTGGTTGACTTTCCCTCCAAACCTCCCATACATAGTATGTTTAGATAACACATGATTTGTATATTATTTTAGGTGGAGGATTACTCGTGGACAGATTTCACTCTAAGGCTGAGTTAATCTTAGCTATCTGTGTGGCTGTCTGTGCCGTACTTAACGCCATTGTACCATACAGTCAGTGGATTGAGCTTCTCTTCGCTCTGTTTCTACTCGAGGGATGGATTGAGGTTATCGTCAATGTCGGTAAGTTCTTGTACATATACTTTAAGGTCTGATGAGTTTGTCGAATGTTGATTGTTACATTCTCCCTGTCCTAATTAATGACCCACTATTTGCACTTAAATAATCGCCCCCATCAGAAATTGATTTCTGGCACATAACTTTCCCATGCCATGTACACTTATTACACATTGAAAAAATTGGAGCTAATTCACCTGCAAAGCAGGCACTGGCTGCCCAATTATTAATAAAAAAAACTATCAATAATATTCTGCAGTCCTTTACATAAGTAATGATTTGAGCCTAGCCTGAGATTTCTCTTTTTCCTCCTTGTAGCTGGACAGGTGGTCATTATGGATATCTGGAAGGATAAAGCCAATGGACCACTTCATCTCATTCATCTGGGTTACGGGGCGGGTAGCTTCATCGTCCCCCAACTGGTAGCACCTTTCATCAGTGATGTACTTCCAACAGAAGAGGAGGCAATTACAAACCCAGCCTGTGACTTAACATCTGAAGAATTATCACTTAACAGTACCAATATCACAACTGTGGCTCCAGAACCCTCAGACAACCTGGCCACAGGATTCTGGATCGTGTCCGCCTGCATAGCAGCTATCTCTGCCCTCTGGTTCGGTTACTTCTTCTTTGATAAGAGGAAGGCTGAGAACGGTGCAGCTTCTCAAGCTAAGGATCTCAAGATTAAGCAGATATTCAACCCAAACACCTGTTCCCCCGGTCACCCAGTCTATGCCATTCTACTGTATATCCTCATGTTCATGTGGATTTATAGTGCAGTGGCTGGTGAGAGAATCTATGCTAAGTATCTGTACTCCTACGGCCGACAGCAGGCGTGTCTCTCTAAACAAGAAGCTGCAAACATCCTCACAGCATTCTGGCTCTCCTTCACAGCTGGTAGATTCGGAGGCTTCATGGTTACTAATTTTATCCCGATGAAGATTTTTATCTTTATTGAGGGTCTTGGTAGTCTCGCTGCTGGCCTTGTTTTATTTTTCTTCGGATCTAATAAGACTGTGCTGTGGGCTTCAGTGTGTGTGGCTGGTATATTTATTGGCCCATGTTATCCCTCAGGTTTAGCCTGGGCTAACCGTTACATGACTGTAACAGCTGTTGGTGTTACTGTTCTCTCTATTGGTGCTGGGGTTAGTGATCTCACATTCCTACCTGCTGTCGGTAGTACTGTAGATAGTGTCGGTATCTCTGCTATGACAGCTTTTGCTCTCGGGTTTGGAGTTGTCTGTGCTGCCCTGCCTATAGCTATGCAGGGCGTGGCCTGTACCAGAGGTGATAGGTTTGAGAGAGAAGAAGCAGAAGAGGACGGAACTCAGCAAAGTTCTCATTAATTAATCAAACTCTTACAGCGAATCGACTGTTTCTATCATATCATAATATTTTAATAATAATTTTTCTCTGACCTGAGGGGTAAATAATACACTTTTTTCAAATCTATTTCATGTTTTTTAAATGAATGATATTTTCAATCAAACTTTCATTACTAGAGAGATAATTTCTAAATTATTTAATGACCAGTTTGGCATGGGCAGTCATCGGGCACCTTATGAGGCAGATCACCATTTTCATCAAAGTTTATCAAAAGCTGAACAATATTTCCTGCTGTAAAATATTGTTATTTTTAGCAAATTAACCATAATAAAGGCATTAATGAATAAAGCTTGGAGAATGAACAATGCAAGTTCTTTACAAATTAGAAAAAAAGGAAAATAAATTTGAATTGTGTAAATAGCCAACAGAATACATAATAGCACATGGTATACACAATTCACACTGAGGCCATATGTTGGTTTTGGGCCAAAAGTGATCATAGAAGATATCTACTAATAAATCTTAGATCTTTTGAATATTTTGTCTAAAATATGGTTTATAATTCTGCTGTCAAAGCTATGGTTGTTGGTAACACAGGCTACTTCTCCTGCATGATTCAGTTTGCGTAATAATCTCAGCTATTCGGGTCAGCATTTAACTAGATATAAAAGATACGTCAGCGAGATAAGAGTCAAGCTTGTCAAAGTGTAACTCAAATTATTAAAATATTAGAATGTTGGTAGAATACCATGTGATTAGATCTATCAATTCATCGGTGTGACAACTTTACCAGTCAAGCTATTTAAAATACAATTAGCTTTGCTGGAGCTGTCATGAGGGGGGATAATAATTGTCAGTTATGTAGGGATGTATTAATATGACAGTACACAGGTGTGTGAGGTCATTCTGTAACAAGTAAGCCCTCCTACCAGTTAATCTGTGTCTCTGCACAATTTTAGTGCTTGGCTGATCAACCAAGGAGCTTCTGATAGGAAGGAATACAACAGGAGTGTTTAGCTTGTTTGGGGCGGACTACAGCTGTGTCATAAACTTAAGTTTACGCTCCTCATTACTGTGAGTAAAGCTTCCTGTATAAAAGTACATCGATCAAAAATACAGATTCTCAAGGGCATCGTTAGTTGTTGTTGTTGTTGTTGTTGTTGTTGTTGTTGTTTTTAAAGTTAAAGTTAAACCAACACAGCAACAGTGCATCAGCAGAGATAGGATACGGGAGGGGGTAAAACTTTTTAATTCTAAAATTAAATCTTAAATAAACATGTCAATTTAATATAAAGGGGTGGATTACGAGGGATATTCGTTAGAGTTGTAGCTGTATAGTGTAAGAAAACTTTTATTCTGGTAAATATTAAACAAAAATTTACTAAAAGTACATCAAAACCGTTTGATGGCACGACACATTCCAAATTACTAAATGCAAAGTTGTGATGGAGAGAGAGGGACAAATATCTTGTATCGTTGCATCATGGGAAGGGAGGGGGAGAGCTGATACCGTCTCCTAATAAATCATGAGAAATTAATTCTTTTCGTTCACAATTTTAACCTACAATTAGGTCTGTATATGTTAACAGGATCAGTGTGAGAGCCTGGAGCGAGCCTGGATGATCTGGTATGGTACCTAGTATAACAAACAGCAGAACTAGCTAACTATCCCAAATATACACAACAGATAAGGATTCGGGGAAAGATTGGAAACGCAGATCTAAGGAGGAGTAGCTGGTATGTTTGATTATTTGACACTGATGCTTGTCCCTACTGATAGATGGGAGGAAATGATCAAGTTATATAAATAATGTGACAAGAGGACAGATAAGATTTGGTTATTGATGTCTTCCCTGTACATATATTATAACAATAAGCGTATAAATCCTCTAGACTGGAAACTATTGGCTATTTGATACAGGCTCAGTGTCTTCTCTAATTCAGTGACGCGACGTTACTGCGCTACTCACTTTTTCTTAGTTATCTCCACATAAATTTAATGTATGAATAAAAGACCTTCTTATTTCTAAATATTACCACTACAACTGGGTATAACCGGTGAGTTTTACAGAACATGTACTAATGAAGTATAAAATTTGATAAGTATACCGTGCCATCGGATATTGTGTGTGGCATAACAACATATATGCTATAGCATGTTTCTGGTCTTAACATTTGTTAAAAAATGGTGCGTCAATAACACTAGTTTGTTCCCTCAGAGGACGGTGGTGGTGGAGGGATATTTAGAAAGCTGTGTATCAAATCAGTTTGTACCTATGGTGCGTCAACTTTTTCAGAGTTCAAGGTTATGCTCAGAATTTGACCTAATTAGCTGCATCTGATCTTTCCAGCTGTCAGACGTGTTGACGTAAGATGGAAAACACTAATGGCCCATGAGTAAGGTCCGATTTCAAATGTATTTTTGTCAACTAAATGCTTAAAAGCTCAGAACACTTAGTCTTTGCTCTTCATGGTTCTTGCTCTTGGCTACTGATGGAATTTTAGTGCGGTGAACTAAAAAGAAACATCTCAGCCGCCATCAAAAGTAAATATAAACTGCAGATACAACACAAGCAAGTCACCTTGACCGCTGTGTAGTAGTGTATGGCACATCAGATTATTTGATCTTTACCGGTGATATCTATAACACTAGTTTGATCCCTCGGAGGACGGTGGTGGTGGAGGGACATTTAAAAAGCTGTGTATCAAATCAGTTTGTACCTATGTATAGTCTATATTGAGCCAAGATCTACAAAGTAGTCCAGGGACCTAAGTCTGCAACATGAGTGCGGCTTCGTCTAATTCTAATTTTCTAAGGTACGAAAGGCAGAAGATTTGTCTTCTGTCTGCGACTTCCTAATGTATTAAACAGAACCCACAGAGAGCCATTTGAGTCCAGCTGCTGGTACTCAGAATTTGCAATTCGCACCCTATACCCATATCTAAAACCCCCATAGGATGAAAATATTCACTGATTTAAATTTAGCAACCTGGCCAAGAATAGGAAAACTTACTAGTGAATCTTTAATGAATATCGATTTTGTAAATCCACAATGTATAATATCATTGGTAACTTTCCAAACACCTTATAATTTGAGTAGGGCAAGGAGTTATAGACTTAACTTTAACTCCTTGATTAGGGAAGTAATATTTTGCATATTTTCATGAATACTTAATATGCGAAATTTAAATTTTAATAAAAGTTTTCATGCTGTGGGGTATCTCATAAACAATAAATACTTTAGACTGGAAAATACTGGTTAATTGAAGCATGAACAGGGTCCTCCCTAATTTAGTGCATTCCTCATGACCGATGTCACTGCGCTTTTCAAAACATTTTTATGCGTGTAGCATGCAAAATCAGTGGAAATTCAGGCTTGATCTACAAGCAGACAGGTCAATATCAATAAGCCAGTTGATCACAAAACATATTTAAATAGATTAAATATAGTATTAATTACTCAATGGGTACATGATTCTTTCTCTGATAGGAGGTTTCATAACCAGAATGATACAACTAAGCTGTAGCCTTTGTGTCGAGGATGTGGCCAAAGCAAGGGAAGTTGACATGCCGACACCAATCAAACTTAAGAAACGTGGTGGACTCAAAACCCCTTCCGAAGCAGTTTTGAGAGTTTGTCTTTTGTCAGAGAGAGTAATCAGATCATTGCTTAAAACAGGTTTGGGTCCTAAATTCCCAAAACTTGTCCGGCTGCACAGTCTTGCAAAGATTATAGAGTCAGGCCATCTCTCATTATTCAGTTGTGCTGAGTATGCAAGCAGCATTGTGAGGGAAATAATTGATCGTTATGTAAGGATCCGCGCTCATCATGAGGCCGTTTTAAAAACGGATGCAAACACTCTTATTCGGTTCAAAATGACCCGCCTCCCTATATTCAGCCATGTCAGATAGGATAAGTCTCGGTAAATATACAGCCACTAAATTATCGATTGATTTGGCCAGTCTTAGCCACTTTTATTTTCTTTACAGCATGCACATTAAACTCAATATTTATGTGATTGATAGGGCCAGTCTGGGCCATTTTTTGAATCGATAAGAATCTTGCTTAATTTTGAAGTCTTTCTTTGGATTGATTGGGCCAGTCTGGGCTGCATTCAAATCATCCCTGATAATAGTTCAATTTCTTATCCCTATCAAATATTTTATTCATGTCCTGTCGCAAGCCAGGGGATTATTCTCACAAGGTGAGTTAAATTGTGGTATTTTATCAAATCTTGTTTCCTGTGCGATGGAGAGACCTGTTGTTCTGCCAGTGAATTTTCTTCAGAAATAAACTCTTAAGAGGAATACCCACCAAATGTTGGGGAAACACTAGACATCTAGGTCATATGTGAGATTATAAACCCTCAACGCTATTGAAATATTCCACTGCTTATAATTTGTTGATTTTTACACAGATTGATACATGGGCATACATGTGTATCAGGGAGGGATGTGTAGGAATACCATGTCAATCTAAGACCAAAATTTCTAGCTTATGCTAGTTTAAACTGTCAGTAAGATCAGGGAGTTACAGAGTTTTCAAACTCCTTGGTAAGATTGATCCAGAAGTAGCTAATCTCCAACTATATTATCATGCAAAATCACAGAATCGATATGAAGAGCGAAGACTCAGTGTTCTGAGCTCAGATATTAAGCCTTTTAGTTGAAAAAATACATTTGAAATTCTACCATACCAGGACCATCAGTATTATCCATTTTACGGTTACATGTCTGACAGTTGGAAAGATCAGATGCAGTTAATTAAGTGAAAATGCTGAGCAAAACCTTAAATTTACAATGCACCATTTTTCAGACAAATTCTTCAGGCCAGAAGCAGCTATAATGTAAGTTGTTACTGCACGGACAATATTTGATTGCACGATATACTGATCACATTTTATACTTTATTGCTATATGTTCTATAAAACTCATTGGATGTACCAAGTTTTAGTGGTCATATTTAGAAATAACAGGACAGGGTATTTTTTTCTCACATTACATGTATGGGGACATAACTCCTATTCTGGCCTATGCGCTACAGTGAAAAAGTGAATAGCGCAGTGACATTGTGTCACTGAATTAGAGAAGACGCTCTAAGCCAGTAGTTTCCAGTCTAGAGTATTTATATGTTTATGATTGTAACAAAGAATACAATGCTATATGTCACATCATCATTCTACGCTCAGTATATGAAATATGACAAATACAGGATCTAAAAGAAATCGTTGGAAGGTGTCAAAAATTCATTACTTGCAGCTGTGTACCATCGTAGTATGGTACTATTTTAGGTTTTATATCATGATAATTATGTAATGTGAGATATTGTACGACCTGGCCACCTATCCCTGGTTGTGTTTTGATCTTTTAATAGCCATACACAGTCAGATTAAGTGCTGCAGTCTAGGACTCAGGGAATCTATTCTCTGTTCAATTTCAGGACAATTCACGACAGCAGCATGTCGTCATCGAAAGAAAAGTTTGAGTTTAATGAGGGAGGAGAAGGTGGTACTCCGTCAGCCGAGGAGAGAGATCTGAACGAGCCTTCTATACTATACAAAGTACTGAAGACTATCAGTATAGTCATAGTGTGGATGGCTATCTATAGTAAGTATTCATGTGATAGTATGGATGGCTATAGTAAGTATTCATGTTATAGTATGGATGGCTATAGTAAGTATTCATGTTATAGTATGGATGGCTATAGTAAGTATTCATGTTATAGTATGGATGGCTATAGTAAGTATTCATGTAGTGGTATGGATGGCTATAATAAGTATTCATGTCATAGTATGGATGGCTATAGTAAGTATTCATGTTATAGTGTGGATGGCTATAGTAAGTATTCATGTTATAGTATGGATGGCTATAATAAGTATTCGTGTTATAGTATGGATGGCTATAGTAAGTATTCATGTTATAGTATGGATGGCTATAGTAAGTATTCATGTTATAGTATGGATGGCTATAGTAAGTATTCATGTAGTAGTATGGATGGCTATAATAAGTATTCATGTCATAGTATGGATGGCTATAGTAAGTATTCATGTTATAGTATGGATGGCTATAGTAAGTATTCATGTCATAGTATGGATGGCTATAGTAAGTATTCATGTAGTAGTATGGATGGCTATAATAAGTATTCATGTCATAGTATGGATGGCTATAGTAAGTATTCATGTAGTAGTATGGATGGCTATAATAAGTATTCATGTTATAGTATGGATGGCTATAGTAAGTATTCATGTTATAGTATGGATGGCTATAGTAAGTATTCATGTTATAGTATGGATGGCTATAGTAAGTATTCATGTTATAGTATGGATGGCTATAGTAAGTATTCATGTTATAGTATGGATGGCTATAGTAAGTATTCATGTTGTAGTATGGATGGCTATAGTAAGTATTCATGTTATAGTATGGATGGCTATAGTAAGTATTCATGTTATAGTATGGATGGCTATAGTAAGTATTCATGTTATAGTATGGATGGCTATAGTAAGTA
Organism: Membranipora membranacea; assembly: GCA_914767715.1. Taxonomy (NCBI): domain Eukaryota; kingdom Metazoa; phylum Bryozoa; class Gymnolaemata; order Cheilostomatida; family Membraniporidae; genus Membranipora; species Membranipora membranacea. The sequence goes on from OU612066.1 coordinate 39,226,147, forward strand.
TTCATGTTATAGTATGGATGGCTATAGTAAGTATTCATGTTATAGTATGGATGGCTATAGTAAGTATTCATGTTGTAGTATGGATGGCTATAGTAAGTATTCATGTTATAGTATGGATGGCTATAGTAAGTATTCATGTTATAGTATGGATGGCTATATTAAGTATTCATGTTATAGTATGGATGGCTATAGTAAGTATTCATGTTGTAGTATGGATGGCTATATTAAGTATTCATGTTATAGTATGGATGGCTATAGTAAGTATTCATGTTATAGTATGGATGGCTATAGTAAGTATTCATGTAGTAGTATGGATGACTATAGTAAGTATTCATGTTATAGTATGGATGGCTATATTAAGTATTCATGTTATAGTATAGATGGCTATAGTAAGTATTCATGTTATAGTATGGATGGCTATAGTAAGTATTCATGTAGTAGTATGGATTGCTATAGTAAGTATTCATGTTATAGTGTGGATGGCTATAATAAGTATTCATGTTATAGTATGGATGGCTATAGTAAGTATTCATGTAGTAGTATGGTTTGCTATAGTAAGTATTCATGTAGTAGTATGGATTGCTATAGTAAGTATTCATGTTATAGTATGGATGGCTATAGTAAGTATTCATGTTATAGTATGGATGGCTATAGTAAGTATTCATGTTATAGTATGGATGGCTATAGTAAGTATTCATGTAGTAGTATGGATGGCTATAGTAAGTATTCATGTTATAGTATGGATGGCTATAGTAAGTATTCATGTTATAGTATGGATGGCTATAGTAAGTATTCATGTAGTAGTATGGATGGCTATAGTAAGTATTCATGTTATAGTATGGATGGCTATAGTAAGTATTCATGTAGTAGTATGGATGGCTATAGTAAGTATTCATGTTATAGTATGGATGGCTATAGTAAGTATTCATGTTATAGTATGGATGGCTATGGTAAGTATTCATGTTATAGTATGGATGGTTATATTAAGTATTCATGTTATAGTATGGATGGCTATAGTAAGTATTCATGTTATAGTATGGATGGCTATATTAAGTATTCATGTCATAGTATGGATGGCTATAGTAAGTATTCATGTTATAGGCTCGGGTGTTAGAAAGGGGGGAGGGGGGGCAAACCATTTATCCATCTTGCTTTACCACCACAACCACAGTGTCTCTGAAGAAACACGATCTTATCTCGATCAATCTCCACAGTGGTCAATGGCTGATATAATGTGTTTCTAATCTACTCATAATATATGTTATATCAATAACTCCTTAGTTGATGATGCCAGCGACCTGATGTTTTAGAACATTACACTCATTTTTCTGACATGAAATCCTTAACCAGAGTCAGGGATCTAGATAATCCTGAATAAAAACTTGATGCAATCTGTTATTTGAAAACTGAGCTCGCTTCCCAGATGTAGATCCCCTTTTGCGTGAGCAAAGGTTTTGCCGGGGCAAGCAACAAAAGTGAACGTAACAAATGAACAGTTTGTGTTGTCAGTTTTATAACTGATTTCATTGAGCTGAGTCTCTGAATCCGGCACATTATTTTACATCCTGTATTAGACATCAGTAGATATGAGCTGACATATCCTGATATATCCAAACCTGTTACAGATTTGATCATTAGCCTGTGACCCCATCTTATATTACAGGGCCTGTGGTCGGAGGTTAATGGAGCCACCTTCCAGGATCTCATGTTCAAGAACAGTGCTACATACGCTTCTCTGTCTAATGCAATATCTATGAGGGGTGCGGGAGGACTAGCTGGCTCTATTCTAGGTACGCACACAGTATATAACATTATATCAGCTATTTAGGAGACGGGGCACGTTGTAGGACATTTTAGGAATAATAAAGTAAATTGTCTGCTTTGTTGACCTTTGAACTTTGTGATTGGATGACTGCCCTCTTAGTTAGAATCTTCCGGAGAGTTCTTACTAATGAAGTGAATAATACATTAAATAAAGTAAATGATAACAATAACTATGCTACGAGAGGTTTTTCACTTCCAAGCATTACGGAGCTTGAAAATATCAAACTCTTGACCTTTAAAGTGAATTTAGCAATTTTAATATACATTAAATATATATTACCACCCCAAGCTGATTTTCCTGGGCCAAAAGAGTTTTAGAACTTTATGAAATGTAATTTCCATCTACGTCAACCTGGTCTCATGGTTATGAAATTAGAATTTGGAAATGACAGTGGCTATTTAAAATGTCACAACAATCTCAATGTTTTACATTATAATGCAAATCAAATTCTGATTATGGTTTTATGGCAGTTTTCCAGCCAGGCCCAACGCTTAGATATACCGGAGATATTTCAGACTCCTCAGCTAATCAAGTGTCTCCTTTAAAGATGAGCAAATGAGTGAATAAATATAATAAGACCATTTTCTTGTCTCATTATATTCTGTTAATCATCAACAACATATTATTGTGTGGTTGACTTTCCCTCCAAACTTCCCATACATAGTATATTTAGATAACACATGATTTGTATATTATATTAGGTGGAGGATTACTCGTGGACAGATTTCACTCTAAGGCTGACTTAATCTTAGCTATCTGTGTGGCTGTCTGTGCCGTACTTAACGCCATTGTACCATACAGTCAGTGGATTGAGCTTCTCTTCGCTCTGTTTCTGCTCGAGGGATGGCTCGAGGTTATCATCAATGTCGGTAAGTTCTTATACATATACTCTAAGGTCTGATGAGTTTGTCGAATGTTGATTGTTACATTCTTCCTATTCTAATTAATGACCCACTATTTGCACTTCAATAATCGCCCCCATCAGAAATTGATTCCTGGCACATAACTTTCCCACGCCATGTACACTTATTACACAGTTAATAAATTGGAGCTAACTCGCCTGCAAAGCAGGCACTGGCTGCCCAATTATTAATAAAAAAAACTATGAATAATATTCTGCAGTCCTTTACATAAGTAATGATTTGAGCCTAGCCTGAGATTTCTCTTTTTCCTCCTTGTAGCTGGACAGGTGGTCATTATGGATATCTGGAAGGATAAAGCCAATGGACCACTTCATCTCATTCATCTGGGTTATGGGGCGGGTAGCTTAATTGTCCCCCAAATAGTAGCACCTTTCATCAGTGATGTACTTCTAACACAAGAGGAGGCAATTACAAACCCAGCCTGTGACTTAATTTCTGAAGAATTATCACTTAACGGTACCAATATCACAACTATGGCTCCAGAACCCTCAGACAACCTGGCCACAGGATTCTGGATTGTGACGGCCTACATAGCAGCTAGCTCTGCCCTCTGGTTCGGTTACTTCTTCTTTGGTAAGAGGAAGGCCGAGAACGGTGCAGCTTCCCAGGCTAAGGATCTCAAGATTAAGCAGATATTCAACCCAAACACCTGTTCCCCCGGTCACCCAGTCTATGCAATTCTACTGTATATCCTCATGTTCATATGGATTTATAGTGCAATGGCTGGTGATAGAATCTATGGTAAGTTTCTGTACTCCTACGGCCGACAGCATGCGTGTCTCTCTAAACAAGAAGCTGCAAACCTCCTCACAGCATTCTGGCTCTCCTTCACAGCTGGTAGATTAGGAGGCTTCATGGTTAATAATTATATCCCGATGAAGATTTTTATCTTTATTGAGGGTCTTGGTAATCTCGCTGCTGGCCTTGTTATATTTTTCTTTGGATCTAATAAGACTGTGCTGTGGGCTTCAGTGTGTGTGGCTGGTATATTTATTGGCCCATGTTATCCCTCAGGTTTAGCCTGGGCTAACCGTTACATGACTGTAACAGCTGTTGGTGTTACTGTTCTCTCTATCGGTGCTGGGGTTAGTGATCTCACATTCCTACCTGCTGTCGGTAGTACTGTAGATAGTGTCGGTATCTCTGCTATGACAGCTTTTGCTCTCGGGTTTGGAGTTGTCTGTGCTGCCCTGCCTATAGCTATGCAGGGCGCGGCCTGTACCAGAGGTGATAGGTTTGAGAGAGAAGAAGCAGAAGAGGACGGAACTCAGCAAAGTTCTCATTAATTAATCAAACTCTTACAGCGAATCGACTGTTTCTATCATATCATAATATTTTAATAATAATTTTTCTCTGACCTGAGGGGTAAATAATACACTTTTTTCAAATCTATTTCATGTTTTTTAAATGAATGATATTTTCAATCAAACTTTCATTACTAGAGAGATAATTTCTAAATTATTTAATGACCAGTTTGGTTAGGGCAGTCATCGGACACCTTATGAGGCAGATCACCATTTTCATCAAAGTTTATCAAAATCTGAACAATATTTTCTGCTGTAAAATATTGCTATTTTTAGCAAATTAACCATAATAAAGTCATTAATGAATAAAGCTTGAAGAATGAACAATGCAGGTTCCTTACAAATTAGGAAAAAAGGAAAATAAATTTGAATTGTGTAAATGCATTGAAGTTGAAATTAATTAGACTGAGCGGAGTTATAATAATATGATAACAAATATGAATTTAATCAATGAATTCAATCAATGAGGACAAGACAGGGCGATGAATCTCCTCTGTATGGGACCATGTTAACTTCAGTTGTATGTGTAGATAATACCATTATATAATAAGTAGCCAACAGAATACATAATAGCACATGGTATACTCAATTCACACTGAGGCCATATAATGGTTTTGGGCCAGAAGTGATCAGGCCTACAGGTACCATCCTCACATAAGGGCCCTTTCTGATGGAGCCATTTATAATGATTCCCAGCCACCCTCGGCAATGAAATAAAATAAATAACACTTTTGTTGTAAGGAAGATCAGCAAAAGGCAGGCCTTGAACAGTTTTGTTCGTCAACAATCGGCCAGCTATTTCTATCTGGATGGCTTGTTTTTACTGTATCTATCAAAGACCACTAGCTATGGTCTTAAATATTGAAAGAAGTATCAAAATACCCTTGTGATGTATTAATTACGGACTGGTTGTGAAGAAAGTCTGATATGGTATACATATCGATTGTAATGTTCTATCAATAATTAGTTAAATTTCATCAACATTATCCAGGCTTGTTTACTGTCCCTAGACTGATAAATCTAAGATCTGTGGTGTGTGAGAAACCCTACTATGACTAATTAGTTAAATTTTATTACGATTTTCCAGGCATGTTTACTGTCCCTATGTTGATAAATCTAAAATCTGTGGTATGGAACAAACCCTAGTATAAATAAACATTCTTATAGACTTAAATTTCCATTGCAATATTTTAATTGCAAACAATAACAAACTCTTCTTATCAAGCATCTTTAAAACCCAAATTTCAATACACTGCACTGCATGATTTCACTGCAGTAAATCCAGAGATAGTCTGATAGTGAAGGACTCAATTCATTTTGTTTTTAACTAAGTTTTCGGCAATTTTTCATCATTACGTCTCCAGCAGCACAACATACAACATGTGAAATCTGGACACAAAGTATTGTATATCAGAATTATTCTGGTACTTCTCTGACATTATATATTATTCTGAATTATACGAATAATATTTTATATCTCAATACTTATACTCAGCTGCCCTAACATAAGCAGCAACCACTAAATAGCCTCTCCTTGGATGGTGTAATCAAGGTAAATTTACATTTTATCATTTTGTCGTAATATATTTCACAATCCAGGAATAACCTGTTTTTATTTGTAATTTGCGTAACTAGATTTAGAATAATTTGCACTAATTTTGAGCCATTGTTATCTAATGTTTAGTCTTACAATTGTTTTACAGCTGTGCTGTTCTCAAGATTAATTTGTTTTACATGACTCATTTTATATCAAAATTCTCAAAACCTTTACAAAAATGCTATATGTTAACCTTATTATTTTAGTTTCACGGTGTTATCGTAAATAGTGAGAATCCAATAAAAGATTTTATGCCACATAGCATCAGTAAAAACTAAAGCACTTCGATTAATCCGAGCAGAGAGCAGTAGGGCCGTTACATCGATTCTCCAAACACAAAACGTTTTTTCTTTATTTTCACACACTAATTTTTGCTGTAATTTCTTTGGCACGTTAAGGAAAACCTCTGTTTAGGATACAATTATCAGCCAAAAAAATATTGCATATATATCTCCATAAATTATTTGATTGGCAGTACTTAAAATCTTTGGAAGGTGTAAATTAGTTATTCATATAATGATATTGTATTTATTAATGTGATATTATTGATTACAACCCATATGGGAGACCATCTACTTAAGTTTTAAATTTCTGCAGAACAGTAGAATCATTATAAATGGACCATTTCCTTTAATTATCCACAGGTACCTCCAGCTGAAATAAATTAAAACCTACTGGACACTTCATAATCATATAGCGATATGTATGACCAGATAAATTTTAGTTTCTGTTTGACCACCCTCAGTTTCAATAACACATGTAGACTGCCTTTTTAAGTGGAAAGTTTCACATTCTGCACTTCATAGAATAGTATGTGGGCTGCATCTCATGTATAAAATAATGTTCAAAAATTTGCAGATATGATATTTGCAGAGTCATTGTTTCAGCTCTTTTGGGATTGGACTCAGTGCAGTTGACTTTTAATGTTGTCCTTAGCAGAATGAAGGGGTAGATTAAAGCTGTAGACAGTATCTCCTCTATCTCCGGAATTTACAGTATGACTTTTTTAATGAGGTAATAATACCAGCCTGACACTGATGACACGCCAGCAGCTTGAAATGTCATCTCATATGCACAGTCATGTGAACACAGCAAATATTGTTATTTTATATTTCATCATCGACAAAGCGTGTGATGAAGTTCTAGAATGAGAAGACACATATCTTTGTAACCTGTTGGTATAACTCTGAGCAGGATTTATAGATTTGATGGATACTTTCACAGTCAGATAATCAACCCACTGACCTCCACCTACGCCAAGCTCGGCATATTTTCTAATATTTATCTGGTTCAAAGGAATCTTTAAAAGTCAAAGCGCTCGAGGTTGTTATACTAACCATTTGTAGTATTAAGTATGCACTCTACAAATGTCATACACATTGACTTTCAACAAACCAGCTGTCCAAAACCATTACTGTGGCCAAACAAAATGTTTGTGAAAGCTCTCACATACGAAGCTGCTTACATTAACCATGCTGCACACAGGAAATGCCTACAGAATTCTGCAATACCTAGCCAGCTTTCCTGAAATTTACGCAACAGAATGCTCAGTAATTCCTCAAAAGTCCTGAAAATTAGCTGTTTTTTGGCATACTGTTGCGTCAAATTCAAGCAAAATGAATATGCAGTGAAAGATTATCTTAGCATTTCTTGTGTGCACCATAGTTAAGGAAAGCGGCTTGGTATGTGAGAACTTTCAAATAAACTTTGTTTGGCCACAATAATGGTATTTGGACAGCATGTTTGACGTTATGCAAAGGTGACGAAAATATTAGCTGTATTCAATAGCCCATAATTGTCATTGCAATATGCAAGCTAATTTGTTGATGAAAGTCAATGTGTATGACATTTGTAGATTACTCTAAGAGAAATTGTAATTAATTTTGTTTCAAGCCTATGGTCTGTACGGAATGATTGATTAAAATTTCACATATCTTTAAAAATTTACAAAAAAATGCATTGTATGACATGACGTAGAAAGTCACTTTAGACTAGTCATATATCAAACAAACCAAATTTTACGATGAACGCAATCTCTAAATATACATTCCACCTGTTTTGAAATATTTTGCAATTAATTTGACTCCTCCATCTGCATTGACAAAAACAGCGTTCTGTAGTTTTCGTTCAGGTATTCATTTTCAGTAGCTTGGCAGCTTTCCAGCGCTATATGATATGTTGATATTCGGATCGGTCTTTGACATTACCTTAAGCTGCTGGCAAACATGGAATCTGGATAGTTTCTACTTTACTTCAATGCTTCTCCACATGTGGCTCTAACGACCAAGATGTAATATTACTAAATTGTTTTAACCTCCCATAATTAAAACTGGTCAAAAAGTAACAGAATGTTTTTTGACTTTTAACCCTAAACCGCCTAACAACAATCCCAAAATCCACCGTGAATTGCAAAAAATATTCATATCAAATACTTCATTATTGATTTTTTGTCATGTAACTGTTTTTAATGGATGATGAGAGGGTTTGGAAACAACACCACCCAATGACTGGCAATATATTGTAGCGAAGAATGAAATCATTATTCCGATTGTCATGCTGTGACATTGATTGTGAGCTTGTAAAGATAGAGCATCCACTTGTAACGGCAGGCTTCAGATTTATTGAGGGTATCTATTTGTAGTCGTAATTCTTGGATCATTGTTTTGAATTCAGCATCATAACAGAGTGAGGGAAAGTTTGCCATACAATTAAAATCACAAACTCATTTCCATAATTCTTCTTCGCCATTCTACTGTTTAGCTCTATAGCTCTTATTGACACCACTCCATTGTGAGCGATAAATATTTGTTAATAAATATCCAGTTAGCTTTCCATCTTGGGATGATAGAAAGTGGAGTGAACCTTGTGGCCACTGATTTTATTTATATATATCTTAGTGCCTGCGACCTTTGACAGCTTATTACCAAAATATAATGCTTTCTTGAGAAAACTTTCTTGACGTTATCTACCACTTTTGAATTTCTATAGCACACCTAAATGGTATTTTTTTATTCTTTTCCCAGTTCATTCAGTGAAGTAAGAGCCAGACCTAGACAGGACACTATATACAGCTAAATAGTAGGTGAGGTTATGACATTGGATTATGTAGTAGCAATGATGCTACTATTGATTTACTGTCCATGTAGGTTTTTTGTTGACAACTCGATCAATTTTGATCAGATTTTCAGTTTGAAAACCGCTTTATATTCAGCAGCATATGATATCATTTTGATAATTTTTTTATCTTACAAAAGATTTTGAATCGAAAATTAATATTTAGCTGTTCGCTTTAAGCTGCTAAATCTATTTCGAACTAAAATTCTGATCCAAATTCATAGAGTTATCAATAAAAAACCTGGTACATGGACTAAAGGTCAATGAAAACAGCAAAGCTACAGCAAAATTCAATGTTGTAGCATCGTCCACGATAGAATGCCTCAGTGCCCCATGCGGCGTCCACCCTAGGTTTACCATTAAGTCTATGGTAAAAGTTGATTACCACATCTAAGTTTATGCAGGCGTCTGATCAGGTCTTTCAACCTGGGATATACAGTCACAGTTTTCCAAGCTGAAATTACTGCAGACTCAAATGCTCTTACCATTGCTCAACATTTAGAAGGCCTGAATATTGTCAGCTATATCGATAGCCAGGCTGCTATGCATGCATTAAAGTGGCATTCAACCCTAGGTACCACTCAATATGAATCCACTTGCAGTTTGACTCATCAGATAGGCAACATCTACAACAATCACAATCCAAGGTATAAGCTCTAGTTCTATGCCACAAGCAAGCCCGAAAAAAATAGTTTTTATACCTTTACTTTTTCCAATAATATATTTATATGAGATTATAAATAACTTGACTGAAACACTATGGTTGAAGAAAGCTTGCAATGAAATAATCAAAATATTTTACTTTAATATTAATTTTGTCAAAACACCTTCTAGTGATGGCAAAATTGTCAGATTTTGGCGAGATGGGACGAGACCGAGACAGCAAGAAAATTCGGGACGAGACCGGGACGAGACAGAGACATATATCGATGCCGATAAAACATTCTTCAGATATCACAATTTAAAAGAATGGTGGATATTCATTGATTCATTAGTGCAATCAGCTTATTATAGTACATTTGATTCAATTTTTAACTTGTCATCTAGCAATAAGGAACTATGTTGAGACCAATTTTCATCAAATTCTGTCAAGTATTTATTGAATTATAGCAGGGGCGTAGGGAGTAACCCCTACCCCCGGCCTATCGGGGGTTGAATTTACAACTCAAGATTTTCGGGGGTTGAATAGATCTGGAGTTGGGAGAGAAAATCTGGGGTAGAAAAGTATAGCAGGCTAAAACTCACTTACTATTGCATTAAAGTGGGGTTGGGGAGCCCCAACAATCCCCAACGACATTGGGGTAAGAGTTTTTTGGTGTTGGTGTTGTTCTCCTTTTCCAAAGATTTTAGACCAAAAATCTTCTATTTGGAGCATGCTTCCTGAAATTATTACCTCCCACCCACAAAATTGATCTGTTGTGTGTTCCTCTGGATTTTGGCCAGGTCAGTCAAAGGTCATAGCTTGAAATTCACATGTTTACAGGTTTTTGATGGAGAGATTGCACATTTGACTCTATTCTATGGAAATAATCCATTATTCTTGCTAAAGCAAATTTCAAGCTCAGTGGTTTTCCCATGAGTGTCCATGCTTTTCCCATTTTTTCAATAGAATAACAACAATCTCTTCTGAATTTCAATTCTCCATGACTGAGAGGTAAGTCAATTCTAATATATTCCACAGTGGATGTGTTCCTGACCAATAGATTAAGATTGTTTGGTGGGTAGATAGAGGAAACTGTTTCTCTCTCAGTCTCATTCCTCAGTCTTACTCACTTCACCCACCCCACCCAAACTGTGCCCTATTCAATTCAGGTCAATAACCTGGACCCACTCATTCACCACCATCATGATCATACTTGTGTTCTAACTGGTTGTCTCTGTGAGCGATAAAACTCCCATGAGTTATTGGAAATTTGCAGACACACTATTATGCCTAGCAGGTGTTTGTATGAAGGAATGAAGAAGAGAAATTACATACATATTACTGCTGAGAGGGAGTACTTGTCACTACACATTACTAGTTGGCCCTTGACTGCCTCGAGGGCACGGTCTCCTTATCATACTGGTTTGTGGGGGTCTGTGGGATAGGGAAGGAGAGGAGACATCTCTTCTTTTTTCAAAAAGTTGGAATTGAACCCCAGATTTTTACTTGCCAACCCCGGACCCTAATTTTTTTTGCGATATGGGTTTGAATAAAATACTCAATACGCCCCTGAATTATAGATGTCTAAAGAAAGCTTCATGTAGTGCTGTGAGCCGTTTAATAATTGCAGCAAAAACATGACCAATAACTAAACTGAATTTCTCATGACGTCATATAAAATCCGTGGCGTAGTGGGTAAGAGCGTGGACTTCACTGGGTCACTGGTTCCAGTCTGGGTGAAGGCAATATTTTGACCAGCTACTACCATATGCAATGCTAGTAGTCCCGACCTGTATTAAGAGTTGTCTGTCTCGACGGGACGAGATATTGTCCTGAGGAGACAAGTCCCGCAAGACCGGAGTTGTCCCGTCTCATTGCCATCACTACACCTTACTGACAATATGCACTGAGGGCTCGATGAGATTGACTGATATGCTCACCAGCGCACAGGGGTGGCTTCATGCTACTGAGGCCGGCCATGAGGAATTTGTACTAGAGGATGCCTCGAAACAGCCCTTGACTCACAGTTTCTAGCTGACAACCTGTGTGGTGTGCAGTGGTATGCGCACCACTGTATGTTGTATCCTCCTAACATACAAACTTAAAAGGGGTAAATCATTATGCATCAAATATCAAAATATAAATTTTGTGGTTCTTTGCTACTTTAAATCACACATGCAAACTTCAAAAATAGTATCTGAGAGACGCAAAAAAACTAAAAAATAATGCTAAGGGTGCCAAATCACATTTGTATTTTGTAATTTAACAAGCTGACTTAGTAGTGAATGCTGGTCCAGCTCAAGAACTCCGTACAACTCGATCATTCATAAAATAAGGAATCAGAAGATGGGTGATTCCAAACATGGTTATCATACAAAATCATTCATTATTAAACTGAATCTTAGATTTAAAATTTGGCTTCTTTCTGATTTTGATAGTTAGATATCAGTAACCTCATATCACATGTGACTGGTCACGTGCAGCACAGTCAAGAAAAGACAGAGCGCTTCGCTTTGTAACCTCATGCTAGTTCTACGACCGAGCAAAGGGGGCAGCTAAGCCAACGTGTATCACATTTCAGATCTGCTCTGATTCATCCCTATTTTTGGGCGTTTTGAACACTGATGAAAGATATGTTTTATGAGGTCTGAACCCAGGTTGATTAGAGTTATCCCAAAGATAACACAAGTAAAAGCTGGTTGGAAAATGAAAAAAATTAACTCCACATGATCATGACAGCTCCAGTGCTTCGATCATTTTCGGTCGACTCAGGGAGGGCAAAACCCACCCAGAGCTATGAATACAAGCAGTTTTCTACCCTTGCCTTTTTCTACAGGTACCCTGGATATCTATGATATGATCATGTGGTCTGCAGGCGAGCGATATCACAATGACCTTGTCAAGCGTGATGATAATTATGTTTACTGCTAGCTTTTAGCTGTCAATCACCTGCACATAATAAAGAGGGGTCAGAATAACATTACACATTGTTATAAGTAGTGATAGCCTTATCAGTAAAATTCATCGAATAATCAAACTAGTATTTACTGACTGCACGCTGGTAATTATACCTCACTCAGCAGTCATAATATCACATTGGTTGGGACAGAAGGGTATTGCACTAAATCTGAGCAAAGTTTTAACAGGTATGTGGAAACAACTTGATACCCTGTAAAACCCTGACTTTAGAGTTAGAATTGCTGGAATTATGGCTTGGGTGGTCAATTGTGGCTCCCCATGTTGAATAGACATGCACAAAGAGACAGCACAGAAAAAATGCAAGAAAGAGAGCTAAACTTCATTCCCATCATCCTCTGAGAACAATAGATTCGATGTGGCTGCACAGCTTAGTGCATTCTCCACCCTACAGTCAGTTAAACTGTGCGATAGTAACTTTATGAAAACACTGGCAAAGTTTTCCAAACCCAATGATGACCATTCAGACTTGTTTTCAGCATGGCCGCCCCGAACGCTAAGGTAGAGGTGGTTATTGAGCACGCTGCTGCCTCTATCGGAGAAGGTCCTCACTGGGATGAGAAAGATAACAAACTGCTATATGTGGATATTCTGGATAACAAAGTACATAGATTGGATGTGGAGACTAAAGCTCAGGAGACCGTGGTGTTAGGTGAGTGTTAGGTGTGTGTTAGGTGTGTGTTAGGTGAGTGTTAGGTGTGTGTTAGGTGAGTGGTAGGTGAGTGGTAGGTGAGTGTTAGGTGAGTGTTAGGTGAGTGTTAGGTGAGTGTTAGGTGAGTGTTAGGTGAGTGTTAGGTGAGTGTTAGGTGAGTGTTAGGTGAGTGTTAGGTGTGTGTTAGGTGAGTGTTAGGTGTGTGTTAGGTGTGTGTTAGGTGAGTGTTAGGTGTGTGTTAGGTGAGTGTTAGGTGAGTGTTAGGTGAGTGTTAGGTGAGTGTTAGGTGAGTGTTAGGTGAGTGTTAGGTGAGTGTTAGGTGAGTGTTAGGTGAGTGTTAGGTGAGTGTTAGGTGAGTGTTAGGTGAGTGTTAGGTGTGTGTTAGGTGAGTGTTAGGTGTGTGTTAGGTGAGTGGTAGGTGTGTGTTAGGTGTGTGTTAGGTGAGTGTTAGGTGTGTGTTAGGTGTGTGTTAGGTGAGTGTTAGGTGAGTGTTAGGTGAGTGTTAGGTGTGTGTTAGGTGAGTGTTAGGTGTGTGTTAGGTGAGTGTTAGGTGTGTGTTTGTTGAGCCAGGGAGAATGGTTGAGTGTTAGATGAGTGTTAGCTGAGTGTTAGGTGAGTGTTAGGTGTGTGTTAGGTGAGTGTTAGGTGTGTGTTTGTTGAGCCAGGGAGAATGGTTGAGTGTTAGATGAGTGTTAGCTGAGTGTTTGTTGGGCTTTGGGTGAGCATTAGTTGAGTGTTTAGGTGTGTGTTGGGTGAGCGTTTGGTGTGCGTAAAGTGTGTGTTAAGTTCAGTTAGATGAGTGTTTGGTGAGCGTTTGATGAGCGTTTGGTGAGCGTAACGTGAGCGTAAGGTGAGCGTAAGGTGAGCGTTTGGTGAGCACGTATCAGTCTTTGTGGTTGGAAATTGCACTGATACATGATTTGTATATTTACATGAGCACCTCCCTCACATTTATAACCTTATATAAAATCCTCAGTTCTCAGAACAATGGAGAAAGTATATATCTATGCAGTCATATAAGATAATCACGTACAAAAAGTATGTATGAAAGTGTAACCACTGGGATACACGACCACTGGACAGGCACAAACAACAGACGCCTAAGTCAATAAGTTACACTTATATACTTATGATGAGATCCGTAGTTGGAGCTTTAATCTGCGCTGTTTATTATAGATGGTTACGCTTCCCTGATCGTACCGAGCAGTAAAGGTGGATACATTGTGTCCTCACTGAGAAAGTTGTGTCACCTTGACTGGGACACACAGACAGTGACAGATTTACACGAGGTACCAGTTGTCGGAACTGAAGACAGGTTCAATGATGGGAAGTGTGACCCTATGGGACGACTCTGGGCTGGTCAGTGTTACAATGTTACAAACAGGAAGTACACCTGTCCACAGCAGATGTTCTTTTCAAATTTATCATATATTGATACTTGAGCCAGTTGAAAACATATTTGAAGTTTGACCTCGATTTCAATGTAGTGGCAACACTCTTAGTCTGTTATGACACTAACTTGTGCCAGAGAGATTTACTAAGAGCCTCTTTTGTATAATTTGTGGTTTACATTATTACGTTTCCAGGTACAATGGGTTATGAGAGCACACCTGGGCAGCCTGAGATTGGTAAGGGTAGTCTCTTCCTTCTCAATAAGGGACAACTCTCTACTAAAGTCAGCCCTGTCAGCATATCAAACGGCCTCGCCTGGTCACATGACAAGACTATTATGTACTATATAGACAGTATACCGAGAGTGGTCTACGCCTACGACTATGATAACGCCACCGGTGATATAAGTACGTGTGACTTATGTATATTATTGCCTTATGCTTTATGGGCAGATTGGTTTGTTATCACTGATTGGTTGTTACTTTGTATATAGGTCAGAGTTCAAACACCACTAATGTATACAGGTTAGCCTTGTCACACAGCTTCCTTTTTGTAGCCTAGGTTAGGTCCAAGTCTGTTATCTATAGATCTAAGATTCGGCTCGTCCTCATTGGTCGATCTACAGATCTAAGATTCGGCTAGTCCTCATTGGTTGATCTAGAAGGTAACAGTTTATCTTTACTTACCTGATATCCGAGTTTTATCGTGTGACATTCTACTCTCTACTCTCTACTCTCTTCTACTCTCTCTCTGTAAATCTCGGGGACATCTACTCCCTCGTTATTCTACTCCCTCGTTATTGTCGATGACGATGTGTTTCTTTCTCACAGCTAATCAGCGAGTAGCTGTGGACTTTAACAGATGGAGTATTGCTGAGGTCGGACTCCCAGATGGAATGACGATAGATAAGGACGGTAAACTCTGGGTGGCTGGATATCTCAGCTCTAAAGTCATGCAGTTTGATCCCACAAATGGTTAGTAATAAATCGTCAATACTGCGCATCAAAATAAAAAAAGGCTGGTCATATGAGTGATGACAGATGAGATATAATGAGAGACTGATGATATCATACTTTACAAACTTTTTTTTTACAGGTGCCCTTTTGAGAAGTATTACAGTACCAGGTATTCGTACCACCTCCTGCTGCTTCGGAGGTAAGGATTACTCTGAGCTCTATGTCACATCAGCTCGTCAAGGATGGACTGAGGAGGAGTTCAGGACTAAAGATCCCCAGGCAGGCTCGCTATTAAGAATTACTGGTCTGGGTGCTAAGGGTGGTCCCGCTAATATCTACTGTGCTGAGTAAATCATGCTCTGGACATTAATCTATGGATGATTTTCCTGCCTTCACTAGACTCTGATTAATTGTCTGCTCTTCAGACTGCTATTCATGGAGTGACTGAGTTGAGCAAGCTTACCTCCAGTGTAAATATGAGTGCTTGTAGAGCTTGTAGAGCTTGTAGAGCTTGTAGAGCTTGTAGAGCTTGTAGAGCTTGTAGAGCTTGTATGGTTCAGGGTTGAGAAATATTGTCCTTTTTGTTGTCTCTTCTGACAATCATTGATGCGTTACGTAAAAGCTTCGCAGTGATGCCGAATCAATCATTGTACTGTCTGCTGGTCTATAAGAAAACGGATATTAATTTAGAAATCATAGTAAATGCGAAATTTTTATGGTTTTTGTGAGAGTTGCCTTCCTGGGTCACAAGAGCACACAACTCATAATAAACTGAGCTGTTAAAAAAAAACTTTAACTTCTGTCGATATAAAAAAAGTGCCTAAACTCTAAGGGGGTTGCTTACTGAGGCCTCACAATATCAAACACTTCATAAAAAATAGAGGAAATTTTGTGTACAAAATAATGAAAATCACCTAGTAGTTCAGTAGTTCATGGTCAGTAGTTACGAGTTTATGAACATAAAGTTAAGTGAATCATGATATTATATAATTCATCAAAATATGTGGGTGTAATGATTTGACATTTGACTTGCCAGTAATAAACAATTCAACAGCTTTAAACTGTTCAATGGTTTGACTGTTCGACCATTCAACTATTCGACTGTTTTGTTTTGCACCTCACAGAAAGACCGAGTGTGTTATTCTGTGTTGATTTTATGATATGATCCCCGCCGCCCGTGTGATGTGCCGAGTTTGAACTGTGTATCTATGCAATGTACCACTTGGATGAAAAGTAATTACAAAAGCTCACATCGATTGAGTTGGCCTAGAGCACCATTTTGTATACCGGGAATATCGAATACCGAGACCTGCAAATTTATTCAATGTTTCAGCTTCTAACTATCGTACTTCCATAAAGTGCATGTCATAAACTGATCATGAACACACTGGTATGAAAACTATTTTAGGGCACACTCTGCACCACATCAACGTTAAAAGGATTATTTTGTAGGTTGTTTATGAAATTCCCACGCACGCTTTTTCTTTGGGCCATTCTGATTGGTCGGTTCATATCAATATTTGTTTTTGCAAAGGTAGTAATGACATTACCACTGCAGAGAATAAGCCTTGGCTTAATAATGGCTCGAGATAACTGTTTAAATGACTAAGCAGTTTTGGAATGAATATGTTGAGTCATTATTATTGATGGATAAAGTTGTTCAAAGTTGTGCTTAGCGATCATTACTGCCCCGCTCTCCAAACAAAACAGACAGACAGACATGGAACAGAAAAGACTTCAGGTGACAATATCCAGATGGTGAGTTAAGTATCATCACATATAGTAATATTCATACATGCAGTCCGATAGCTATACAGGACTTCATAAAGCTAACCAATTTCTTGCCTTTCCCTGAATTGTACTAAGGCCAACTCTGATAAATATGGAAATGGTTCTTATTTGGAGTCAGCATGAGAGTTGAAAGTGAGTTAAGCACAGCACTTTTAGGGACAAAAGTGTGTTGAGCTAACTGGCCAGCTGATGTACTCATTATGTATCGTTTCTGACTTTTTACAGCTCTAGCTGAGGGTACGCACCACGAGCGAGATCGCTCAAAACTTACATCGAGAGCGTTGTGCCGGACGCCATTGTCAATGTCAAGGCTGGCCGAGCAAGTGAGTGAAGAACAAACACAATGTAGCTGTAGCTTAGTTTGAGCTCTTAGATGGGTCACCATTGGTCTCAGATAGGTCACTCCAAGACCAAAGTTTGTCTATTTACCTGCATTTGAAGTTGCTCCCCTTCCACTGGTCACGCCGCAGGCAAAAAGTTTTGCTAGTGGCTTGACCAGCGGAAGGGGAGCAAGAAGTGTGTAGGCAAACTTGATCAAACTTGTTCTAGGTCTCTCAAGTTTGAGCGATCAAACTGTGGCGGGATAGCTGGTATAGCTGGTAGATGGCTGGTAGGTGGCGGGATAGCTGGTAGGTGGCGGGATAGCTGGTAGAGGCATTTCACTATCAACCACTTTCCCCGCCCACAGATTAAGAACCTGCCCATAAAGTGTGGAAGTAATCAATCACCTCCCTCTTTGTGCAGAGATGACTATCAAAATAGTGTGGTGGTGGGGAAAGTAGTTGATAATACTAGAAATGCCGCAATCGATCGATATTATATAATTGTATATAGTATGCATGTATGTATTATATAATTGTATGTATTATATAATTGTATGTAATATCTAATTGTATATAATATATAATTGTTTGTAATGAGTGTATGTAACAAAACATGATATAGATGCCAATAGGTTATTGAAAAAAAATCGTCTTCACCGGGATTCGAACCAGGCCTCTCGCCACTTTGCCTGTTTTTTGGTCACAACCGGGAACTTAATGAGGTAGTGGGTAAAAGTAATCCACCAAGTATTTAGGAGAAGTTATGAAAATATCAGACAACACCAGGACATGAACTTGAGCCTCCCGTGTTGCAATTGACCATGCTAACCACTCAGCCACACCTTCCCGCTGATGCTTGAATGGGTAAAGTGTAATTTTGTTCAATTTTTCTTTTATTTAAACTTTAATGGCACATATTAGGCAAAAAATGTGTAAAAAATGTTACATGCACATGCGCAACTGGATTTACTACACACATGTGGTTGAAGACAGGACTTTGATATAGACATTCCTTTTATTTTCCAAAATAACCTTTTTTGAAAAAAGTGTTATGAGGCACTGGATATGGGTTTCTTTTATTTTATATACACATGCGTTTATCATAAACACAAAACTGAAGTTTTGTGGAAAATACCTCTACCAGCTATCCCGCCTCAGGTTGATCGCTTTAACTAAGGTCACCCCCAACATTTCAAACTTAGATTCTTTAAACTCAAGCTTTAATTCTTTTTTTTCTCTGACTATTTCATACGTTGGCATGCAGACATGTCAACCAGCCACAAAAACCTTGGCTCAGCACACCACACGGGTTTGCAGCGCCAATCCAGAACAACTGAGGGGGGGGGGGGGGGTTTGGGGCTCCAGAAAAATAAGAGGATTTCATTCCCATATGCACATCTCATTTTTAACAGAAATTAATACAATTTAATTTGATAATAAATAATAATATTTTATTTGTCAAAAAGCAAAGAATGGACAGATTTTATGTTAAGGTCAAATTTGCATAATTCTTGGACAATCCCTTGAGTCCTTGGACAGTTGACCCATATGTATTATGGTGATCGGGCTGATTAGTGGTAGTGGATATTAGCACAGAGACATCTGGTAGCAGCTGACTCCAGATTTGAGAGCAAACATTGTACTGAAAAATTGATTTCCTCTCAATTTGCTTGATTAGCTAAATTCCCAGCGGTGACACTGAGATAAATCATGTTTTACAATTTTAGCCTCTTATGAAGTGGAGGTAGATGGATTTCTTATTTACTCCAAACTAAAGATGAAGAAATTCCCTGATGAGGTTGCTGTGAGTATAATCAGGGTTCTATGCCTCTATGTTTATTTGGTTTGAGGGATGTCACTCCTTACACAAAGCTGAGAAGAGATGTCAGTCTGTTGAGTAACGGGAAATGAATCTTGTGATGGGAAAATTTATCCTTTCCAAATTAACCAACTCTCCTATGCAGAGATTTATCCCCTCTAGAGTACACATACTTGATCATATCATGCTCGAATCAAATGCTTATCGGAAACCCAGCTATTATCCATAATAAAGGCACAGTGTATCTTTTTACTGCATGTGATGGGCTTTACAAATTGTCTTCCAATCTAATCCCATGAGTAACTGATTAGAGATTATTTGACAGTGATCTGAAATAACTGCAAGCACCCTGAACAGAGTAGGTCCAAGCCTCGAAAACATTAACATAACTTGAGTACTAAGATCACAGCACTGATAAATTTGGCAGAAAGTCTTCAATTATATATTCAAATATATAACCTGCCCCTCCCAAACTTACTGAGAGCACAGTATGGTTGTGAGTCAACGAGGGAGATGACTTCCACTGTCAGCTTTCTGAACAATGAACTTTCGCTTAGCAGATACTGATAAATACATTACTATGGTGATTGAGGTAGAATGATATGATTTTTGCCTTTATACTACTGGGGTGAACGTCACGATCATCCTCAGTCTATCGAAAAGCTGTTCTAAACACGAGACCTGGAGATGCATAGACTGCACCCAAATATTGCTGGTCTATCATTTATCCTAAATTCTGTCATTTTTTAAATTTTAGATTGTTAATGAGATCAAAGCTGTTGCAAGAGGTCAGAAGAAAGCAGAAGTAGTAGAGGAGAAAGAGAAGACATGTTGTATTCTGTAGAGGAGACATGTTGTATTCTGTAGAGGAGACATGTTGTATTCTGTAGAGGACACATGTTGTATTCTTTAGATATCCTTATAAAATAATCCACCACGCCTCAGCCATCAATAGTGTGTTGATTCTTAATCTCAATTCTGTACTTTTTAACAGTCTGACTCAAACTCATTACATCCGCATGAACCATCAGACCCTCTCTTACATATAACTATGATATAGATGTATTAGGGCCATATGTTATATCAGCACCAGCCTAATGACTGGGTACATCTAAACTCACATTCGAGTGATCTACCCATGATGCTCTACTCATGCTCATATAACTGTGTCTGCATATTATATCTATCAAGATGTGAAAGACTTTATTCTTCGTGCAAGTGAAAACGGTACATCTTATCCATAGAATTATATTTTTGAAAGATAGTTACTATCTTACAATCACATTTTATGAGAAGGATAAAGAACAATAAAATCACGTCAAATTATATTCACCTCATAGAATAGTCTTTTGAAATGGCTCATATCTGCAGCAAAGAGATCGGCACTTTAAAATTCATTGTACATGGTTATGATCAGTTCAATCGTTCTCCTATTTTAGAGACTTAGACCAGAAGAATGATTCAAAACAAGCTGTGCTACTCGAATTAATCCTCAAAACTTCAGTTTTGTGTTTTTGATATGATGTATATACAATCCCTTATCCAGTGCCTCATATCACTTTTTCAAAAGGTGTCTTGGAAAAAAATAGAAGCGACGGCTGAATCACAGTTTTTTCTAAAGCTGCACTCATCCAAACTTTAGACTATATACCATGGGTACCCACACCACACCAACCGTACTTTAATTTTTTCAACATTAACATTGAAATCAAATACAAAAATACAAACTCAGCCTAACACGGTCCCAAGCCCGGTTGTATAAATGAGGAGGGGTTGATACAACCTTTATCAATAGTCATGTGTCTGTAATATGTAGCCTAATAGTTTGCTAACTCAAAGTTCCCATTTAATATTGACCTTTCTGAGATTCTACAGACATGTGTCTTTTCGGTGGGATCACTGATTATATCAGTTCTAGTCTATATGATATTGGTTTTCCTACTTTTCAACAAAGGCAATGTAAACAAACCGATAACTGGCAAACATTGTGATACATATCTAAAGAAAAGCTGTGTTTCATCTATTATATAGCTTGGTTATTTACACACTGAGTCTAATCAATAATTGAATGAAATCACCTTTTCATAAATGCTACACACGAGCAGATAGTTTTGTGTGTGTCTGTGCTAGACAGAAAATTTAGTTCTTCCTGCTGCAACGGCGTTGACAAACAAGTAGGTGCAAATTTACTCTCAAAGCTTTAAAATGTCTGCTGACTCTTGCTAAACTGTTGTTTCTATGGAAGTTTTACTGGAAATAGGTTGCATTCAGCTGTTATGGTTTACACATAGATTGCTTCATTCGCATGTTACAATTTCTAACTAAAAACAAAACAACTATCTCGCCTCTTACTACCCTCGCTAATGCTCAGTGCCATCATTAACCTCAAACGCTGTCTGTGATATCCTGAGATTAATTGGTGTGCAATCAGTGAATATAATAAAGAAAAACATAGAATAAGGCTTGTTCTAACGAACCCTGAGTTTCCCTGTATGAACACATACTCGACTCAACTTAGCATCCTTCCTATAAGAGTGTTATGAATGAGCTGTTCTGAACTGTTGGCTAATGCATTTGACCCTACGAAGGCTATATTTTATTCAACAGGTATGAACTGCTCTCTTTGAAGTCACACGAGACGAGGATGAAATGTGTGTTTAGGATTTCTCTTTTGTCAGGATTTGTGTTATTTTGCATTATCATTGACCAATCCTACAACAAAGCGGTAAGTGATGCCAATTTACAACTGAAATAAAAAATGGATACTAAGGCCACTCCAAATTAATACCTTGATCTAGATGAACGCCCGCCACCTTGCCAGAGCCCTGATTAAATCAAAATACCGCCAGACGCCAGTTGGAAATAGTCATAAAATAATAAAATATTTTACCTCCTGGTCAATTGACCAAGTAAAATAAAAAATATAATACCCCTAAACGCCTATCAATCTCCTATATGTATGAACATGTTATCCATGATATATAATTTTATTACCTATGGTGAGTGGTGACTCAATATGGATGAAGAGAACAAAAATTTAACATCAAATTAAACTTTCACTCTATTTTCGCTCTCTTCCAATGTCTTTCTTGGGCCCATTCTAGTTGGCCAATCAGAAATCCTATTGTAATACAATAGTATTTCTGATTGGCCAACTAGAGTGTACTTGACTAATGTGAGGCAACCTAGAATCTTTTACAAATAGCATTTCTGAGTGGCCAATTATGTGACCAATCAGTAGTGTGCATTTGCCTTCTTTACCAATGAGAGGCGACTTACGATCTTTAGCCCTTACTGATCTTTAGGATATTTTTCGGCTCATATCATTATAGTTGAACACACAATAAAGTGAGAGAACATTTGTATGGCAGGACTCCTTGGTTTGAGCAAGGAGTTAGAGACAAATCTCTAACTCCTTGGTTTAAGAGAGAAAATGTCTCAAGAATTGAGTCAATAAAGTGGTTGGTGCTGCACAAAGTGACACAAAGGGACATGTGTATTCACACTACCTAAACAATCAGTTAATATCTAAGTGCTGAATTGAAGGTTAGAACACACAAATATTCAAATACATCAGAAAATGCTAGCAAAACACTAATTTTCCATATATTAAATATTTAAAAATATAAAATAAAATAGCATGTTCCTCCACTTGAGCTCAGGGTTCATAGATAAAATAAAATAATATTTTAACTCCAGCTGTTTTGTAGGGCTAAAATTACGCATAAAATAAAAAACCACTTCCCTTCACCTTCAAATCTTCATACTGTCATCTAGATCAAGCTATTCATTTGGAGTGGCTTATCATATACTTAACCGGCAGTGACAGAAAAAATAAAAGGTACATTGAGATATGAGTAACTTAAAAATTAGTACAATATAAGTATTAATTTAGGAACATTTTGTCTCTGCGGACAAACTTCCACCCCAATGCACCCCACCAAACTCTTCATCCTGCAGTGTGAGTGCGATTTGGCTCTCGTTTGTCATTTTTCTAAGCAAAACTTGGGACGTTCCTATTATGATTTGCGTCATTTTACCTAATTTCACAAATGATATTGTTGCATTTAATACGTACTAGGAGAGACAGCCCTAACAGTAGTGTTTGGCTAAATAAAAGTTATGGTAATAAGCAATTACACAGGTATATGTGCTGTAGGTAGGCTGAGGTAGGAAAACATAGTTTCCCTTGCATAAAGAAGCCTAGAAAGTTTTCTGGGTGAAAGAAGCTAAAAAAATGAGGAAAAAGGAGAAAGAGAAGGGTTGGAAACAACCCCCTCCTTTTTTCCTTTTTCCTGAGGTATGAATTGTTCCCAAAAACTATTTGTATGCCATTTTTTAATTCTCTCCTCAATACATTATCCCCGCATACAAATAGAATAGAATGCAGCAATATTTTTCTTCCAATTAATGCACTCATTTTTTTTTAAGAATCTCAATATCTCAATGTATTGTATTTAAACAAAGATCCTGTTTCTCAGGTGGCAGCCAACCACTATGGCATGGTGAAAATAGCTCATTTTCCTGAAGATCTAGCTGATAATTGGACAGATGAGAATAAGCCAGCATTCTATGATGACAGAATAATTGAACAACTAGAACCACTAGGAGTACACCATGTACTGGTAATATCGATATCAGGGGTGTTCCGTTCCGGAAAAACTTTTCTTCTAAATCTTTTTGCAACTTATCTCAAGGTATATGACCAAGTAAGTGTAAATCCATATCTCCTAAAAAAAATCCATTTGTTTGAGTCATTGAACATAGCAAAGACAAAAGATATGAATGAGGGAATTACCTGTCCAAATGTTGGGTATAATTCCTCTAATCAGCTACCACTTGTGTTTTTACTGGATCTTCTCATCCGGAATGGAGACTGGAAATGTAAATAATTGCAAATCATATAAACAAGCGCCTCCCGATGTCTTTTCTCCAATTGATTTGCTACAATGAACTTTATTAAGAAGTATGCTTTTGACCGATTGATAAGAGCTATGACTTAAGGTAATGTCAAAGACCGATCCAAATATCAACATATCAAAGTTTTTTTGAAAGTTCCCACATACGAAGCCGCTTTCATTAAAGTGTCTAGGAAAGCAAAACACAACCAGTGTTCATATCAAAGCTTTGCCATTGCAATGAACAAAAATGGTAAGTTTTTTCGCACAAGGACTTTACTGAATGATGTAACCTAATTTAAAGTACGAAAATCCAGGGTCTAGAAGGGTCTAGAGTATATTATCTCCCCTGTCACGGATTCAAATTTAAATGATGACCCAATTACAGTATAACAGTAAGCTTAGCTCGGCTTACTTAGAACAGTTACAAGGCTGCTCTACTTTCACTAGACATTATCAAAAAACAGTATTGGACAACGGTAGTGTAGTCAAAGATAATTTAGTGTGAATCCGTAACAGGGGAGATAACATATTCTAGACCCTTCTAGACCCTGGATTTTCGCACTTTAAAGTGGGTTATATCGTTCAATAACGTCCTTGTGCAATGGCAAAGCTTTGATATGAACACTGGTTGTTTTTTGCTTTCCTAGACCATAATACTCAGGGAATGCCAACAGAATTTTTCACTGCATATTCATTTTTCTTGAATTTGACGCAAAAGAATACCATAAAGCAGCTATTTATAGTGCAGAATTCTGTAGGCATTCCCTGTTTGTAGGCATTCCCTGTTTGTAGGCATTCCCTGTTTGTAGGCATTCCCTGTTTGTAGGCATTCCCTGTTTGTAGGCATTCCCTGTTTGTAGGCATTCCCTGTTTGTAGGCATTCCCTGTTTGTAGGCATTCCCTGTTTGTAGGCATTCCCTGTTTGTAGGCATTCCCTGTTTGTAGGCATTCCCTGTTTGTAGGCATTCCCTGTTTGTAGGCATTCCCTGTTTGTAGGCATTCCCTGTTTGTAGGCATTCCCTGTTTGTAGGCATTCCCTGTTTGTAGGCATTCCCTGTTTGTAGGCATTCCCTGTTTGTAGGCATTCCCTGTTTGTAGGCATTCCCGGTTTGTAGGCATTACCTGTTTGTAGGCATTCCCTGTTTGCACCATGGTTAATAATGGCGGCTTTGTATGCGAGAACGAAACGAAACTTTGTTTGGCCAATATAATCATTTGGACAGCATGTTTGATGTTATGCAAAGATGGCGAAAATATTAGCTGTATTCGAGAGTCTATTGTCATTGCAATATGCAAGCTAATTTGTTGAAATTTAATGAGAATGACATTTAAGGAGTACTCTAACAGAAAATCATAATATATTTTGTTTCAAGCCTATGATCTGTTTTGAAATAATGATTGAAATTTTGCGTATTTTCACGACTTCACAAAAAAATGCACATGATGTGACATAAAAAGTCACTTCAGACTAGTCATATTTCAAACGAAATCAAATTTGATGGTGAATGCGATCTCTAAGTATACATCCCTCTTGTTTTGAAATTTCTTGACTTGTCCATCTGCATTGACAAAAACAGCGTTTTCAGCCTCATTTCTTCCCTAAAATGACAAAACGTCATTGAAACAAGGTTTTGTTTAGGTATTTATTTTCAGTAGCTCGACAGCTTTCCAACAGTATAAATATGTTGTAATTTGAATCGGTCTTGACATTACCTTAAACACATCTGCCAGTCAGGTAAATGCTAATTCCGTATAGCTAATCTTTAACCAACTGAAGCTTTATCTCAGAATCATCAATCATGGGAAAAAATCTGGAGGTAATGATTGTCAAAAGCTTTGATTTTAATTAATGGGCTAAGCATGCAGTCATGTCATTGTATCTAACTCGTAACACAGCATACTACTTCAAATAGTTTGTTGGTTCCATTTCCTGATTTTGGCAATCAGTTTTTTCAATTTTTTGACCATAAGGTGGAAATTCTGGGATCAAAGCCTCAATTAATAGGGTCATACATAATTCTGTGGGCACTCATCTCTCAAAAAATAATGATAATATCAACTTTATTTGCTATTCAAGGGCTCTTTCGGGGCAAATGAGAATATGCATATAGTATGTGGAATAAGATTTATCACATCTATTCAGCCCACTCCTGTACAAGGTAGAAGTGGACAAGCTAGGCTATTGTCCGGAGAGCTCACCTCAGCATGGGTGGTGACCGGGATTCGAACTTGCAACTCTCAGATTGAGAAGCTCGAATCCTAACCACTACGAATCCTAACCACTACGAATCCTAACCACTACGCCACCCTGCCTGCAGTTGTAGAATAATTTCCCCTAAGCAAAGATGACAATATAAAAGCGGACAACAAAAAATCCATTTTTATCAAGCATTTTGTTTTCTTAAAGCATGAAAGTCAGCCATGGAGTTATTCTAATCATACCATCGCAGGTATGGAATGGGCTGAGGGAAGGAAGTCTGTCACTCACGGGATCTGGATGCGCGTACCTCCATTTGTGATTAGCAAGAACGGGAAAAAGGTAAAAAAGATTTGAGCTCTGTACAAGAATTTTGTTTTTTTGCTTGATTAAAGACTCCGGAAGGACCAAAGCAATATATAGTCCAGCAGCTAGTTCCACAATTGTTAAGCAATATTTTCACACTTAGAAAATTCAGAGCACTCTGGGTAAAAGTTATGTATAGTGTTAGAAATTGGCCTCCCTTCTCATCTATGAGCTATGAGGTATCTGCGGGTCCTAGTGCTGTAAGAGCTCAATAAACTATCACCTCTATCTACTTGAGAGAACTGTATAAATTAATAAATGAAGTTAACTACTATTGTAAGAAGTCTCCTGACAATGGATCTATATTTATTTTGAACTTATGTGGAAAAGAA
Organism: Membranipora membranacea; assembly: GCA_914767715.1. NCBI lineage: Eukaryota > Metazoa > Bryozoa > Gymnolaemata > Cheilostomatida > Membraniporidae > Membranipora > Membranipora membranacea. Next base: position 39,253,258 of record OU612066.1, read on the forward strand.
TGGTAAGCTGCTAGACTATATATTGCTGTGGGTAAAAATATCAATTCCAGTATCTAATAAACATATTTACAAAAAACCTTATGTTATAATAATATGATGATGATGTTTAACTATGCATCCCTTTAGTCCAGTTATCAACTTACGATGAACCCATTCGAGATTATTATCCACAGGACTTTGTTCTAGTGAAATGCTTGCAGAGATTTCTTTGAATATTCAGTGAAATTGAGTTTGGTTCTCAATCCAGGTGTTTATAATTTGTATTGTATTTGCAGCGAAGGCTTGTTTCACTTTTAATATACTTCAAAATCTCAGTCTAAAATATAAGTGCAGTTAAACTAGCAACTACGTCAAATACCACTAGTGATTTCAACTGTACCATACCAAGCCATAACACTATAGGTATATCCAACAGACTGCTGTTTTACTGGTGGACTGCCAAGGTAGCGGAGATAGCATGCGGAGTAACACCAAATTGGACACACTGATATCTTATATTAGTTCAGAAATATCATGGGTCGAGATAGTAAACTTTAAGCACGAAATTACTGCAGACGACATCGGAAAATTACAGGTTTGTACTGAAAAATATCTTTGGATGGTTTCAGTTCAGAAATGCGTTTTAAAAATATTTTTTAATTCTAGAGAGGAAACAATTGAATATATTTGTAGAATCTTCATGTTACAACCTTGAGTTTCTGAGTATACACCATAGACCTAATAATAAACCTAGACAGGACACCATATGCAGCTGAAGTGAGCCACTTAATTGTGGGCGACATAACAACATTGGAAGGTGTAGGAGCAATGATGATATCATTGATTTACTGTCCACAATCAATTACTCAATCAAATCTGATCGAATTTAAATTTGAAAATTGCTTCATAATCAGCAGCATCTTGTTATCAACTCGATGTTATTTCTTCTTTGAAATATTTTGTTTGCCTGAAATTAGCACCAAACTGTTCAGGACAAGCTGCTTTGTGCGTAATTTCGTATTGGCAAGCAGCAACAAAAACTTTCTCTCTGAAAATTTGTTCTCTTTATTAAATGATAAGGGCTTCATTCAAACGAAAACAAAAAAAACTTACTGATAATAACAGTGAAACATCAACCAACGATATCATTGAGTCTGAGGACCAAGATCATGGATAACCATACTATCTCGACAGACTCAAAGCTATTCAAAAAAATGTCAATAGCGCACAACATCTAAAATCTGACATTGAGTTTGAGGGCACCTAAAAAAACCCGCAAATCACTATCAATCTAGATGCGGCTAGATACGATGTCATCAAAGAAGTTCCTCCTGTTAAGATTAAAGAGCATGGTCTCGTCAAGGATAAATGAGCAGAGACAAGACAAGAGCAACCGTAAGCTCCTCTCTAAAAGTCAGCTCCGCTATCGGTTCAGCAATGTATACCATAAACTATACAACACAACATTATGTCCGTTGATAAATGGTATACCGGACATATCAGCTTTCCTTGTTCACTACGAGGAAAAAATCAGTAGTATCCCTACCGATATTGCAATGTCTGCCAACAAGACGAAAAGCGACAAATTCAAGGCATATCTACAGGACCAATCCAACTCAATGCACACATCCACAAAAACTGCTAAATCAAGTTTCATGTTCTAAAGTAAGCACCTCCGACCTCAATCCAACCAATCCCAACATCACCTCAGGTTCACAGCCTTGTCGTAGTAATACCACTGCTCATGACAAGCCGCACTGCTTTGATGGTTCCCTCATAACAACTCTAATAGAAAGAATCATGCAAATGAGTGAAAACAAAACCTCATTTTGAACAGGTTAGCCAAGGCAGAAGATGCTATCCATGTGATCAGTATTTTAAAGGGGAGTTCACTGCGCTGACAGATCTCAGTGACTTATATGGATGTTCTAGTTCAATAGCTGCAGGAATTATGATCTTCTTATTTGTATAAATATCTAAACCAGAGTTATTATCCCACAAATTTTATATACATATAGAAAGTCTTTTTTTTCTGCTAAACAAAATCCGCAAGAAATTTAGAAGAATAGAAACAAAAGACAATGGAAATTCTGGTTTGTATCAACTGATTTGTCTTTTGATTGAAAGCCGAACAGTTTTGAATACGACATGCTTTATTAAAATTAAGTGTCAATGCTAATTCCATGTATCCAATTTGGCCCTCAAATGATGCCACGCTGACATATGGCAACGTAGTGATTTTGAAATAGAATTTCAATACACAAAAAATGTTGCTACACTGAATTATTACTAAACAAAATTAATGGAGAAAAATTCATGCAGCAACAGTGAATTTTTGTAAATTGTAACTTTAATAACATCCGAAAATTAAAAAGTGATATTATCAATACACACAATTACTGGTCAATTAAATTTGATTTTGATTCTGCAAGGTTTTGGTAGCTTTGGTCTTAGCCTTGAATGGTATTTTTTAAATGGCCCATCGTATACCATGCTCACTGAGTTGGAACTTAATCGACAGAAGACTAGGAGGTATAAAGTTTCCTTAACCAAATTTGTCAAATTGATGATAATCTAGAGCGGCAGCATTTCACTCAGGATGGCAGCATTAGAGCTGCAACAACTTAGTATCCAATAGATTCCTTTACTCTTTCTTCTCTATGATACTTTTAAAATTCTTGCCACAAGTTGGTACTACTGGTATGTGGGGTCGAATCAGTAGTGTATTCGTCGGAAGGGCTAGGGGGCCTGACCCTACCAATTTTGAAAAACCTCTTTAAACCTCTTAAACCTTTAATTACCAGGTGCCCAGGTGACTTGGTGTGATTTGCCAATTCTTACAAGTTTTGAGTGTAAGATGTCATCAATAAGGTTTTAACTGATATTTTTGACATAAGCTATGTCCAGAAATGTGATATTGCCGCTGTCTGCATCATTTTCAAACAAGTCTCAAATTAAGAGGCTTGTCAAATGAAATAACACCCATGCACAATGTTTGTTTTGGCAAAGTGAAAATCATCAAGCAGCTCATGAATGAGCTCCCTAATTCGATGAATTTTCCGAGGACGGTTTCCGCCACAACATTACAACAACAGACCAATTTAACGGAACTTTCTCTAACACCTACGAATCACAATGTATGGCAAGATGTTGACAACTCCAAAGTTAAATCACCACCCACCAACGAGGCCAAACGAAGTTGCCCAGACCCCCACCTACCCAAGCACCTCAAAGTAACACATAGAAACGCAAGAATACTACAGAATTCAAACCTGATAATAACACAGTGATTTCAAACCAGAAAACATCACAAGCATTTGAAGGATTTTCTCATGACCTAGTGAGAAGGACAGTAAACTAATATGGAATATGGACCCATTCTTATCGAAAAAATTAGTCCATACAAATTTAACTTAGGATATTAACTTAGGAAGACCATTGACCCCAAGAAATTTACTGTCAATGTAGCTATGCTGAAAGGTGTGCCACTGGATGTCATTGATGCAGAACTTGAGGAACAACTACAAAATCAGTTCTCTGAATCAACAGCTATTAGTCTTCAGATGAATGGTAAACCACTTTGTACTTTTAGGGCAATGTTTCTTGATTCAACACAACTTTAAACAGCTACAAACCAGATAGGTTTTTACCTCCCTCAGAGCATATTATATGTCACTTTGAAAAACATATCGATGGCTAAGTCTAGAAGATTTTTCAATATTGCTTATTTAAATGTTAGGTTGAGGTTTGGCCGGCAAGCTTGATGAGTTGAAGAGGATTTTACCAACTGAAAATTTACCTATTCTCTGTTTAACTGAGACTTTCATAAATCTAAATGAAAAGAACAATTTTTCTATCACAATTGGTATCTCAATGATAGTCGGTAACCTCTCCCCTGGGGGAGGGGACGACTAATACGTCATTGAGCGATCGTAATTAGGTTGGCAGTGGCGACACACCGACTGGTGAGAAGTCTGAGTCAAACGATGATAGCATAGAAATTCCTCACCTTATTTTACCTTTAATGCATTCTACTTCAATTCTAAGTGAGTATTTGATTCCACCCACTTTGATATTTGTAACAGGGAGGAGGGAGGGAAATTTCCAAAGTTGGTTTAACACTTTTAGAATTTCAGATTGAAAGGAAAGAGAAAAGAAACTCCTGGTTGTATAACCGTATGACTTAGAGCTAATCTACTTCTGATTTGTCAGAAGAATGGAACTCTAGGGTGAGCTGCAAAACCTTTCCCAATGTATTTTACAAGGGAGAACAATTGCTATGTTACATGGTTAGGAATAAATACCTGATAGATTAACTTACAAAAATGTTTAATGATACATAAGAGAACAACACTAATAACTTTAGAGGATCAGCAATGAGGATACAATAATGACATAAAAATAAGTTTTCAAACTTTCATTTCTGCACCATTTCTGGATACGATATGATTAGGAATGACAGACCTGAGAAGGCTGATGGAGGTCTTCTATGCTTTAAAAACACTTACATAAAGTATGAACTTTTACCATCACTTGATCAGTCCATGCCTGAAAGCTTAAGTTTAGTTGTCAAACCAGATTATCAAAGAAAATTTGCTGTCTCTTTTGTTTACAGGCCTCCATCTAAACCAGTTTCATGGATAAACGACTTTTTGAGACACATTGACAGTTGGTTTGATATATCAAATGATGTCATCAACATGGGTGACTTTAATATCAACCTCAATGACGAAAAATTAAAGATAAATTCGTTCAGAAATGTTGTTTCCCAAGTCTCACTGACTCTGCTTGTATCACATGACACCAGGGTCAGTAAAAAGTCAAGCACTATTATTGCATTACATCCATGCTTCAAATCTGCAACAGTTTTGTGATACTAAAGTTCTAAGTGAGTGATCATTTCCTTATTTATACATCGCGAAACCGAGGAAAGGGATCTAGAGTGCCTAGAGAGAGGAAAAACATCACACACTATGATTATAAGCGCTTCACAGATGTTAACATCCACAGAGTTTTTGGTAATGTTAACTGAAACAAAAAGTTGATGGAAAATGATCCTGACATGATGTTAAACAATTTCAGTCAAAATTTCATGGAACTTGTCAACCGACTTGTAAAAGTAAAATCCAGATTTGTTAAGTCAAAAATCCTCTGAGTGATGATGGATGATGAAGTGAGAAGGGAGATGAAGTTGCGGGACACATGAAAATCAGAAAATGATTTAGTTAACTATCGTATCAAAAAATATCTTGTGACAAAGTTGATCCCTAAGAAAAATAAGTTTCACATGGAGGACCTAGTCAAAAATAGTGACTCAAACAATACAAACGAAACCGTTATGGGATGCTTTGAACGTCATTCCAAAAAGGTGTTCTATTTCAGTGTCAGACCTCCATGCAGAGAATTTGATTATTCACTTCACTACTATTGCAGATGTTTTGACTTGTAAATTACCAACTCTTCATGCCAGTATTGACTCTTTCACAAAAGCGAAAATGGACCCGATTCAACATTTGACACCATCAGACTGTATCAAATACAAGTCTAGCATAACAAACAAGAAATCAACTGGTTCTGATAGTATTTCAGTGAGAATACTGAAAGAAAAATTCCCTTATGTTGTTGGCATTCTTCTGACTGGATAAAGAGATTTCTGGAGTTTTCCCAAAACAATGGAAATCAGCTAGAGTCACACCAAATTTTAAAGGTGGTGATAGAAATGTTCCATCCAACTTTCAACCGATTTCAGTTTTACCAATTTTATCCAAAATCTTCGAGAAACACATCAATATTCACCTTCAGACATATTTGGAATCAAATAAAATCTTATACAATTTATAGTTAGATTTCAGAAAAGTTTTCTCCTGCGCAGATGCTATGCAAAAAATATTTAGTTATTTTCTAGACTATAAATCCCACGGGTTTTACATTTCTATAATATTTCTGGACTTCATAAAAGTGTTTGATTGTGTTGATCATGCTATGCTTCAGAAATTGTCTAGATATGGAATAACTGGATCATCCCATAAACTTCTAGCTTCATTTTTAGATGGCAGAAAACAATATGTTTCATTGAACCATATTCGGAAAGGTGTCTCGCAAGGTTCAATCATTGCCCGACATTGTTTTCTATGTTAATCAATGGTCTTTTAAACTTACACCTTTTCTCTATTATCAATGCTTACGCCGATTATACTACTTTTGTCGCCAAAAACCACAAAATTTTTCAGTTGAAATATCTTGCAATCTTGATCGCAGGGAGATACACCAATGGTGTAAGTCAAACAAAATGGTGATCAATACAAATAAATCACATCTTCTTTACATCACCCAACACCAAATTTTTATTATCAATTTCTGGTTCTGAACTCGAGAGACACATCGAAACAAAACTCCTTGGATATGTGATACATGACATGCCTTCATTGACTGATCATGTTGTTTATATTTCAAAAAAGCTAATAGCTTATCTTGCCCTATTTCAGCAATGTAGATTTTGCATTTGAAGGAAAGCGGGACTTTTTACCACCATTTCATTTTCTGTTACTTAATCTATGGCATTCAAATATATTACTATAACATAGCCCCTGCTCATAATTAACAAATCCATTGTTTTTGCTGCAGATGCAGGCTTTTAGGCTTATCGCCTTTGTTCACTTCATTTCAAAATATCTGACATCTACTCAGGTTCTTTCAAGATCCTTAAATCTTCTCCCCTTGCCACAGCTTGCCAGTTATTGCTCTGCCACTTATGGTACTTAACTGCAAACAACTGACGAGAGATAAGTGAAATAACAAAAAACTAAACATAAAACTTTAGTTAATTTTAAGTTGGAAACCAAATCGGGAAATTGTGCTCCTTATCGTAAACTTGGGTCTTTGTCAAATCCAAATCCTTCTTCTGCTGTGAGAATTCTCTTGTAGTGTCCACAATGATTTTCTTTCTGAGATGTCTAAAACTGTTTTTAACAATATTGTGCCAATGAAGACCGTTCTCTTTTTAGTCATGTTGTTTTCAACTGTGCAAGGGTATCTTCCCGCCTGCATACCATTTATCGCCCACCAAAGTGCAGGACACAGAAGCGTTTGAAGAGCTTTTTTCCATATATGGCAGCTCTCAACAAAATTTAAATTGTACATTTTCATGTACCAATCCAATCTTATCGCCTGTTGATACATGGATTGTTATAATAAACCAAACCGAATTATATACATACTTTTCATTCTCATCTTCTCCTTGTTGTCCCAGTTCACTATTATGTTCGCCACTATTAAATTGTTTCTACAAACATACCCTTTATAATACTTATAATACAACAAACTCCTTCATTTTCACACAGCTCTTTGCAGAGTATGCCAAGGTGCAGGATCAACAGGAGAACGATCAGAGCATGTTTAACAGGCTTATAATGTTGTAGAGGGACACACCCAGCAGTAGATGCGGTTTGAGACCTGATTTAGAGTTTGAGGAATTTGTAAGTTTACCTCTAAATCAATGGAAACTGCATTGAGACTATACTGGTTGCACCAATGGCACTGAGGCAATCATTGGTTATGTAACATCACCAAATATAATAAGCAGCTTGTTTCGATCAATCGGACCTTATCTTTTGGCTATTTCAATGAAAAGCAGAATCAAGGTAATCACAAGAAGCTGCAGAATCAAAACCAAATTTCAAATCTCAAAATTCGATCTGAATTGTTAGAGGATCAGCAAAAAACCTTGACTGTAAACTGTAAACTATAGCATCATTGCTTCTGCACAATTCCAATTCGCTATGACATGCTCTTTTGAGTGCCTCAGTCTATCTCTATTTGGTGTCTTGTTTAGGTTTACCATTAAATATATGTTATTTCACAGTTTGCATACAATGGGCACTGATATTGATAGACACAATCTCCTTCTAATGTGTTTCACTATCTTCAGCCACTGTGAAAACAGTCCCTCAATCTATTAAACAAACTCAGGCATTTTATATTGTGACGTAAAAGTAAAAGTTTATGAAAGCAACACATATAATGATTGGATAAATCTCTTAGACAACTTCTAATGGTCTTCAGATTTCTTGCAACCAATTTGACTCTCCCATCCATTGTGTTAAATACAATGTAATATCATAGCAGAAATTTTCCCTGATTTTTTAAAAATACTGTAGCATGTATCAAAAGATGTACAGCAGAAAGTCAGCATTACAGCAGAAAGTCAGCAACCCCAGTACCCCAACAAGCTTAGCTCACTACTCATAATTTAAATATTTGTTTGCCAAAATTCAGATGCATGAAGCCAGCACCAAAGAAGTGAGGTGTGCTGCCAAAGGGATTAAGGCTGCATTCAGAGATGTACAAATGTTTGGTTTCCCTTAGTCTCAGTGCTCAGACTCCAAGGCGCAGGGAGTTACTTGCGCAAGCTATCAAACTCCTCTCCCCTTAGTTTGATAGCTTGCGCAAGTAACTCCCTGCGCCTTGGAGTCTGAGCACTTAGACTACTGAGCAATGTGATAAAACAAAACCGATAACAAGTAAGATCACAAGCATCCAATACAGGGTCACTATAGCTGGTAGATTTGACCTTGACTTTATGGCTGTTTAGTGAAGTTAACTGGAAACAAATTTTCATCGAACTGTTTTATATATTTTATATTACCTCCTCTGGAAAGAGATAATTGGTGAATCACAAAGTAAGTCACTTCAATAATTGAAAACTAGTGTTTGTAAGCTATAGTATTAATGAAGATAAAGATAAATTTTTATCCATGTTAAATAAACCACTTATACTGTTGTCTTGTCATAAAATTATGTTATAACACATTCTCAATACATATGTACACAACCTTGTAACTTTCTGCATAAATCCTGTCTGAATAATTTGGCCACCCAGGTTGAATATCCTAACCTTGTATGAAAAGGGTGGCAATGGTAGAATTAGATTAGCTTGCAGACACGACTGCCTGACTACGAGTGGTTAATAAAATTATTACACAGGTCAATTGCAACTTTGTAATAAGAACGACATGGTTCTCTCATAATTTATTTGATTATGTTTCTCAACAAATCCGCTTTATCCACTCAGATCGTTGTTCATTCTTTTGATAATGATATTTGTCAGTGCCTGGGGAGCTGCCGGGTAAAGCTGAGGATTATAATCACACCAGCAACAATTGCTAGTGTATAGGCTCATGCTCCGATATCATTGACTTAATTTATGCTATCACATTTTAACTTTTAATGCAAATAAAAAAATTATGTATTGTAGCGGCGAGTCTCAGTATGAACTTCCTCATTAGATCCAAGGAACTGTTTGATAACATTCTCCAGAGTCTGTATGATGATCTTCCGACAAAATCAGAATTTATGAGAAAAATGAAGGTAATAGTTTGAGCTTTATGTCTAGCTTGAATACCACTAATCGCCATATTGAAACAAATCTCTCATAACCATATAGATCATACAAGAAATATGAAACGGCGGTGCCTACCATCTTGTCTTGCCTAATGTATGAAACATGAGTGTTATACATGAGTATACTAAACACTCAGAGTGAAAAGGAGTGAAATGGAAGGTCAGTTTGCATATTAGTGATATGTTTGCCACGAATGTTAATTGGGTATATATTTATGTCCAGGAAAGGATTCAATGTCACAGAGGTAGTAAAAAAATGTGGAAAATGCTATAATTTGAATATTCCTCTCGTTTCCACCATTGTAAAATTTTGAAAATTGATAATTTTTACTGTTTTTTTTATATTATTATTGAGCAATAGGTGCACTTGCAGTATAAATGACATTCCTGTATCAGTAAACAATGATAGCGAATTATCTCCTATTAAAATACCAACTTTATCAGCCTGCACTGTTCAATAACAAATATCTACATTGTTCTTCCTTAAAAATTGTGTCAGCTGTAAATTAAGATGAAAAAATCACACATAATGACATTTAAAAACAATGGTAATAACAGACTCAGATTGTAATAACAGATACAACTTAAATATCTTTACTGTAGATGACTAAAGAAAGAATATCAAAAGAAGGACCGTCCATTCAGTCACCGGCTGATGCATTCAGAAGCTCAGGGTTATTTGAAGCCTTTACTAAGACACAGGAGGAAATTCCCAGCTTAGTTCAAGAGGTATATATTTATTGTTAACTTTGTTCACTCACTGCTTAACCAAATATCATATTAATCTTCTGTGAAATGCATACTTGCCAAGTCTCCCTATTTAGGTGGGACACTCCAGATTTTCACACCCACTTTCCACTTTTTGTAATTCTGACTATTTCCTTCAGCCCTATCTCTGTCACGGCGATAGATCTGGTGGTTTTCCATCTCTAGTGTTTCCGTGGCGACGATGATGTCATGTTTAGTGCTGTCGAGTAAAATTTCCAGGCACAACCCTTTGATACCAGGGACTGACAATTTATATTAATCAGTCTTAGGGGTTGGCCTTTTTGTCTGTGTGGCTTAAGCACTTTCAGTGATGACTCGTATTTTGGTATGGTGTTTTCATCAATTGAATCTAGGCTCATATCATCAGATTGGCTGTATTGGTAGTCTTTTTTTTTTCTTTCTTTTTGTTTTAGGTTTCTGCTTTAAATTTTCTAGTAAAATGTTAAATTAAAATGTAGATAAAAAATGCAGCGGTGCGGTCTGATAGTCTACGTCAGACAGGTCGAGACTAGAGTGGCGACCACCCAATTAAACAAAGCTGAGACCATCCCGATCCGACAATCGACCTGGAAGCCCATCTACCAAATGCCCCCTACACACCAACCCCCCCCCCCCCCCACAAAGCCTCTGCGAACCGACCCCACAGCCCCAACAGCCCGCTCCCCTCCTCCCCCATTAGGTAATTGTTGAACAGGTTGACTCCCTTTGTCAACAGTGACCTCTCCCCTCTGCAGTTGTTGGCTTTCTGAGGTTGAAATTTCAATTTTGACCTCGTTTTTTTGGTTGTTGTTTAATTAAAGGTATAATTTGTTGTCATTTACTTGTTTTTTACGAAGAAAAGAATATAATGATATTCAACTAACATCGAAATTGGCATGATATTTAGCTTTTCAAAATTTGATGTTTTCCAGGTGGTGTTTTCAAAATCACACGCAATGAAGCTTTCTGTAAAAGTAAAATTTGTTTCAATTCACATTGAGCTGCATGGCCCCACAACTCAATGCCATAAATAAGGTGTGGATAGAAACTGTCTGATACTTCGCAATAATAAAAGAGCATCGTCTAACTTTTTGCAAATCTGTGATGTATGGTTTTTAAAAGTAATATTGCTATAAATTTCTTATCCTAAAAACTCAGTGGAGGAGATTGATAGACAGTTTTCTGAGCTCTTATTTATGCCTCAATTCGGAGTTGTCCTCTCTCCAGTTTGGTCCTTTTAACCAACGCCGCATAGGAAAAACCTGCTGAGAGAGGGTTTTCTTGAAAACTGCTTATATTAGGATAAAAATGATTTTTTGTTCAGAGTCTGCGCCATTGAAAACCCTGTGAGACAGGGTTTCCAAATCATCGGAGGCTTGAATGTTGATAAATCTTAATTTTAGTGACAAAACTCATGAAAGATTCTGCCAAATTTTCCGCAAAACAGGCAGAAAATGCTGTAATTGACTTTCCAAATACTAAAATTATTTCCCAAACCCATGTCCATATGAGTTTTCAATGTTGCAGATTCTGAATCAAAAATAATTATTATCCTATTATAAGCGGTTTTCAAGATAACCATCTTTTCAGCACGTTTTTCCTATGCGGCGTTGGTTAAAAGTACCAAACTGGAGAGAGGACAACTCCGAATTGAGGCCTAAATCAGAGCTCAGAAAACTGTCTATTTTTTAATGTTGTTTCCCATACTAACATTAAAAACTTCAGGATTGTATACTTTTTAGTTAGGTGCTTTAAAGATGACCTGAAAAGTTTTTTGATATTAAGAATTAATCAGTTTGCCAAGCACCACTGTTCGGTGCTGATTAAATTTTCTTTTAAAATTTTTGGATCAGAGCTAAAAGTATTTGTGTCGTCTGCAAATAAAGTGTATTCAAATTGAGGAGCAGAGTTGATTAGGTCATAAATGAAAATTAAGAACAAAATTGGTCCCAGTACCGATCCCAGAGTAAAAATATCATGATTAATAGAATCATAAGCTTTACTAAAGTCTAAAAATATACCTTGTTTAATTTCACTTTTATTTAAACTCTCATAAAGGTTTTCCATTAATTTTGAGATTGCCAAACATATGTTTTTTCCTTCCCTAATACCGAATTGATTCTCATAGAATAATTTGTTCGTTTCAAAGTGGAGTCGAAGTTGTAATGCTAAAACTTTCTCACAAATTTTGGAAATTGCTGTCAAAATTGATATTGGCCTGTAGTTGTTAGTTTCAAGCTTAGAGCCCTTTTTAACGATTGGTTTAACTCTTGGCTATTTGGAAATTCTAAGTTTTGTATCGTAAGATAAGTTAATATTGGTGATATTGCATTTTTATTTTCTTTGAATGATGCTCATTGAAATTTTTTCATAGCCGGCAGCGTTCTTTCCATTGCAATTGTTTATTATAGTCCTCGTAGTGTGCTGTCTGAAATTCCAGAGAACGAAAATTTTGGTGGCTGTCCGAAATCTGCATTTGGCGAGGGCATGTAAGACTCAAAGCTTGTGCTGGCTTGGGGCAAAGATCTTGAAAGTCCCTCACCAACCTGAGTAAAATAGGCATTGAAAGTGTTCTATTTTCTGGTCATAAGGGTGTGATTTTAAAATTTTGCGATATTTCTCTCTCTCATTTCTTAAATGTAAAATCTCCTGTGTCATCCAGGGTATTTTAATATAAGTTTTTCACTAGCTCTTATAGTTTTGGTTCTGGATGATTCAGAAATTTTCTGTTGCATAACCTCAGTGAATTGTTCAAAGGCTATATTTGGGACATACTTTTCATAAACAGTGTCCCAGCATTGTGGTTCTGCTAATTTTCCTGCAATCAAGCCTCCATCAAGCTTAGTAATTGAAACTTTCTGAGTTTTGCTTTCATTGTTGGAATGAGAAAGCTGCTTAAAATTAATGAGCCAGGCTATCGGAAGATGATCTGCAAGCAGGTCGGTTTCAACAGTTCATGAAAGCATCAAATTTTCAATGTTGTTAACAAAAATATGATCTATCAAACTGTGCTTTTGGTTTCCAAAACATGTTGGGGATTCAGTTATGTTAAAACGTCCATTCGAGCTCATCATTCTCAGATAATTTAGAGATTGGTCATTAATTTCGTTGTTTGGGTTCAGATCAAAGCTCAGGTCACCAACTACTACAGAGTTTGATGGTAGAGAAGGCAAGCAGGCCCCCCAGTCTGCCAGGAAAGCCGCCGCACCCTCCAAGGTAGAGCGGTATACAGGCAGCACCGAGCAGAGAGTGCGCCCACGGTAGTATATATGAACCAACATAGCCTCAGTTCCCTCCAACCGCATGTCCTCCACCGTAGCATCGAATCCCTCTGCCACGTATACGCACACACCTCCACCGCCGCCATGAGGTTGTGACCTGCAATATAAATTATAGCCATTTATGAAAAACTTGTTTCAGTATTCATTCTCAGAAAACCAGGTCTCAGTAATAACAATGCATGAAAAATTGACGTCTAGATCAGCCAATAAAAGTTCTAATTGGGGTAGTTTGTGATGAAAACTACGGATGTTTACATGTAAAATTGTGAAAAGATGTTTTAAAAAATCACTAATGGAGTGTTTAACAGATCAGGGTTTTAGTTGTGGTTTATAATCCACTAAGCTAATGTCTGCATAGTCACAGGGCTGAGCCATTATGCAGAAATGTTGTGATTGTGTTTCCCTAGGTATTCTACTGTCTAGCAGTTGCTGTTTTTGCTGAGCTGCCAGTTTTGGCTGATTTTCATTGACTCATCTGACGTTGACTTTCTCATATATACCTGTCCGTGGAAAGTTCAGGCATATTTCCAACCTAGGATAGATTTAGCTTTTCGAGCCTTGTAGAAAAGATTTTGCTGATGTTTAGAGAAAACCTCACTGATGAGTATATTGCTTTTCTGGCTGAAGTTTAAAGAGGTGGTGTCAATGGATTTCTCCATGATCATCTTCCAGGCAGAGTATAGCTTGTCTTACATTGTAGGTCCCCAGTATAGTCGTATAAATTTTGGTGTAGTTTATCGAGTTGCAGTTTATGCCTGCCCATACTGCACTGGAATGATCTTGATTGGCATATTCGGCAGAATTTTGGCAGTTTATGTGGTACCAATGGGAGCACTCATCACAGACACTCCTATATCACCCAATGGTAGAGACTGTTGATATCATCTGGCAGTGACGACTCAGTGATTCTGGTTGAGCTTTGTAGGTGGTGTGACTCCATGTTCTTTGTCAATAATGGCGGGAAAAGTTGCTATGGTTCTTGGGAGGGAGGAATCAAGTGGTGGTACTGGCAATGGGCTTCAAATGGTTTGAGGAAGATCTCTGTAGTATGTACCACAGCTTCGTAGGAGTTGGTTGTCGGTTTATAAGAATTCGATGAGAAAACTTGGTATAATTTTTAAGAATTTTGAGAACAACAATTGTCTAGTTGCCATCTTGATCTTTAACCTTCTTTCTTTTTTTTTAAGTTGGAGAGTTTAAGTTTTCTCCCTTGGAAGCTGCTAATATTAATTGAAATTCTCACCTCTATGACAGCAGCAGTAAGACCTTCTGAAAAAGCTAACAGAAAACCAGGTAAACAGAGGTTTCAAATTGGAAAGCCACATCTTTGGCAAGTCATTGCAGAGGTTGTGTACCTTCCAGTCTTCTGGAATAATGGCAAGGGTAATTAGTTGAAAGCTCAGAATTAATGTAATCCTAATTTAAATCCGATCCGTGTATTAGATCAAGGCGAGACAGAAAGGACAAATTACACAATCTCATTTAGAAAATGTTCAGAGTCTTGAGTTCACCCTTTCAACCTGTGCAGGCTGACCTAGATCATTTCTTACTTCCTTTGCCTGTTAGTGCAGTTTGCGATTCTATCTTCATGTGTCATAGAAGGTTACAGGCCTCACAGTGTTGGCCGCAGACTAAACTATTGATTTTATACAATGTTCTCAATCTGACCATATTGTTTTCTTAAATTTTGTGACAAAAAAAGACAGGCAAATATGGGGCTCCCTGCACAAAATGTTGTCTTCAATTTCTTCAGAGAAAATAGCACAATCTTCAATTTTAAAACTCTAATCTTCAGACTTAATTCTTCAAAACAACTGGACTCGACATCAACCTGCTGTACCTAAATGCCTGTAAGAACTGAGCCAGCAAATTTAATAGTTCATGAAGGTGAACATTTTTCTCTAGACAAACAATGCATCTGGTTGGGCTCGAACCCAGAATCCTGTTATCCAAAATTAGTAACACTGATGGGCTTTGGTTCGTTGTTGTGTAGAGTTGTCTGTTCAAACCAACAAACCCAACTTGAGTAGATAACTTCAAGTTGTTGGGCTGAATCCAGTCTACTTGAAATGGGGAAATCTTCTATTTATTTTTCAGGGAAAAGATTGTTGACGGTGTTTATCCATGTATTCAATGACCTTAAATGTAAAAGTACAGCTGCTGGGACTGGTAAATTTAGCGTTTGTACGCGTTATCCGGGTCCGGATCCGATCCGAGGTTGAATTTATGGACCGATCCGATATCCGATCCGAGGTTGCCTAACCCTGATCCGTTCCACCCCTAGTCATGGCGCTGCGCTGTTTTGATAAAATCACAGAGTAAGGATATACAGAGGGGACAGTTCAATGATAGTTATAGTGCCTGCGGTTTTTGATTCACTGGGGGAAAATTGTGCACAGCTGGATGCCAAAAACTCATTATCTCTATATGTTATAATGGCATTTTTCTTGCAGACATCCCTACCTTTGATGGGCCATAATTCATTCTGTATTTATCCTAAAGACTGATTTCCAACTTTGCTGGAATGTCCAAGTTTCAAGCTATACACCATATTGTTGTCATTTTTTGCTAGGATTCATAGGCTAAGAGTAATCCAGGTTTTTGAAATGAGTTTTGTCATATAGATTTACATGTGACAATTGATAGACGGCTGGTCATCAAAATTAGGAAATGTCCGTGCATTGACCTAAGCCCTATGTAAATCTATATGAAAAAACTCATTTTAAAAACCTGGATTACTCATAGCCTATGTATCCTAGCAAAAAATGACAATAATATGGTGTATAGCTCGAAGATTGGACATTTCAGAAAAGTTAGAAATCAGTCTTTAGGATAAATACAGAATGAATTATGACCTATCAAAGGTGGCTATGTCTGCATGACAAAACTCCACTGTAACTTATATATATTCTGAAATTGGCAGGTGGCCAGATTGATGAATTTCCCCCAGTGGATAAAAACCGCAGGCACTATAACGATCATTGAAGTGTCCCCTCTGCTTATCCTTACTCTGTGATAAAATGGAGGATAAGCTGCTTTGAGGAGGAATTTTTGGGATGATTTGGTGCAACAACAATGGTTCATATCGGAATTTCAACTGAATAATGTTCACAATAAACCTCATGAGGGGCAATTTATGGATCCTGTGGCATTAAGCACCAGAGGAAAAACCATCTTTTTGTCATTAGCTAATAAAAGACATGGGGTATCAATAATATTAGGAGTTGCCCTCTCTGTCAGGATGTTTATATTAGGTTCAAAGCGAGTTAGGATAATGCTGAATTTTATATTTATTTACATGTAGAAAGAGTGTAGCAAATTAACGTTATCAAAATAAAGTGGTTTGAAGATCATCCAACATCCTAAAGAAGACCAAGTCTAGCTCTTCCCCCTACATGACATAGCGTAGACTAACCCTCATTGCTATTCCCAGACTATTTCATTTAACAAAATCCTTTCCAATTACATGCATCAATAAACTATGCAAACCTCACCGCCAATTCTTTTTTAAGCTCTTGTTGACAAAATGCTTATGTCATCAATAGATGTAACAAGTGACCAGGAGGTGAGTAAACAGTATAAAAAGGGTACTACATACCTTAACACTTCAGATAATGATAGTGATGTCTGCTGAGCCCTGCTCTCGGCCTAATGGCTAAGATCAAAGTGTCATGGCCAATGGCTGATTATTGCCTATTTCAGTTTCTGGCAGCTTGCTGCACACTTACGATTAGGAGGTCCACCATGGTCTCACCTCTAGGGTGCATTATAGTTTACTAGGATGTATCACACTCTCAGTACGAGGACTCCGGGCAACTTGCTTACCTCTTTAGGGGCAGCCCACCCTCTGTTTTGTCATAAACAGGGGAGCCCTGCTCTCCTATCATTCATGCCCAGGGTTAAGGGGTTTGTTTTGCGATTTGCGATTTCAAGACAAATCATATCAGATCATCACTACCTACCAAGCGACCATAAACACTAAGTGGTTTAGTAGAAATCCACCTCATGATACTGCTCATGATTTTAAAAAAAAAATGTGTGTAAATCACTTTTTATTTAGCTGCTCTCCAGCAATCTTTACATGGATATAAGATAGATACATATACATATTCAATTTAGCGCACTCCTGTACAAGGTAGGAGTGGGCAAGCTAGGCTATTGTCCAGAGAGCTCACCTCCTTCAGCAGCATGGGTAGTGACCGGGATTCGTACCTGCAACACTCAGTTTGAGATGCTTGAATCCTAACCACTACGCCACCCTGCCTGAGCTGTGCCTCTAGAACTGTCAGCGTTGTGCATTGCAAACAATGCCAATCATTGATTTTCTGACAGTAGGTTGATTCATGACAGCTAGATTTTGACCATAGAGTTACACTAAGTGTTGCTAAAGTCCTCAAATATCAGATTTAACATAAAACGGCTAAGTTTAGGAGTACACAAATTTGTTTATTTTGTTGATTGTTCATCTCAGGGGTTTTGGAAAACAAAGGTGGAACATACAAAAAAGATTTATTGCTATAATACAATGTAGTATAAAGTTATGTCATGTAATGTTGTGTTGTTGATTTTTGTGAATGTAGTTGGGAATGATAAATAACATGAATCATTTTGTCTCAGTCTTTGACATTACCTTAAGATAAAGTAACAAGTAATAAGGATATTAGGGAATCATATTGGTTTATATATCATTTGAAAGCTCTTGATAAAATAATTTCAGCAAATAAATTTTATACAATATCATGTCATGTGACGCAATATAATCATTCTATATATAATTTGACTGTTCTAGAGCAACTTTCAAACAAATGATGGTAGAATCAAAATTATCTTAGTTATTGTGTTGGTCTTACAAATGAAGATGGGTATAAAAGGCCCAGTCAATGTAAAGCGATCACCCGGCCATATCGAATTCAAAGGGGGTTAGCCTCCTGATTTTTTCGGAAATAAGAGGAGAAGAAGTGAATTTTAATTAAATGGGAATGGGATGTGCTGATGCGGAGATGCGTGATACACATGCCCAATCAAACTTTGTTCCAAAATCGCATCGGACAGTGGTGAAAATACATCCGATGTCATTCGAAATCGCCCAGTTTCAGCAACTTTAATTTTGAACAGTCCCTATCACAAATTGTGTTTTTTCATAGGCATTAGGAATGCTTGTTGGGCTATTATCTCAGAAGAAAAATTATGAAAGAGACTACCATATTCACCTAAAAGCCATGTCTTAAGTTGTCTTCTTTCTTCTGTTTAGGTAGTTTGCCACAAGAGATATAGCAGGTGGAGATCTACAGGTTTTGATAGGAGAACCTTATTGTCCATAAAGTCGAAGGCTCGAATTGTTTAGTATAAGTTGCTGGTATGGCTTTTGTCACATCCCAAAGTATACAGACCAGAGCATCAATGCACCCAACTTTATGGTGGTAGGCAAACTGGTTGTGGTCTAGTTTCTTTGATAGCCCATTTGATTTGGGAGTTTTGCCTATCTCAGCTGTTTTTTATAGCGAAGGGTAGTCTCAGGTTTAAAGTGCAAGACTTACATAACTAGTTACATGAATACATGGGTCGTAACTACACTGTTTGCTAATCTTTTCGGATCATCATTACTAATTACTGCTTTTTGATGTTTTCAGCACAGCTTTCATTTGACTGATGGAGGAATATGATGTAGATTATGAATAACATTGGTGTTCGTTGATGACAAGATGTCTGGCGGGGATTAGGTGATTGAGATGGAACTCCAGCTATTATGTTCCAATACTCATCCATTAAGTCACCAAAGTGCTGTGGGGTTCACAGGGCTGCCAGTTGAGTACATAGTGAGATGGTGTTTCCTTTTTAGTTTATCTGGATTAAGAGATATTGTTACGCGCCACCAGTTGCAAGATCCTACTTTGAAAATGCATATTTTGGTATCGTAGTAGCCTACCGCTGTTTGACCTTCTCAGCAATTTTTTTCTAGTGTGGTTTGCAGGTAGGTATAGGTGTATCTCAGTTTCCCTGATGGTAAGGCTCTATCTTGAGCTCGACGGAGGTTTTATATCAGAGGGGTTTCCAAGGCTGGCCTACTATCAGCTTTGATATGTACACATTTGAGTTGACAATTTGTATGGTTCATGTTGGTAACAATGTCTTTAAAGCTCTCTGTCAGCAAATCAACGTCAGATATTTTGTCTCATAATGTCCAGTCAGTAGTGGCTTCATCTAACATGATGGAAGTTCTTGTTTTATGGGAAACATGGTGTCTATAAAAAGGTGCATAGTCATCTTGCCTCAAGAAACACTAGTTACAAAAAAGAAAAGCATGATCTGATTTACCGAGGGGGGGGGGGGGGCGGCACAACTAATGTCATTGTTATATGACATATCATTGGTAAAGATATTATCTTGAAGCTCTGGAAGGGCAGACTTAACTTTTAGTCAGCCCAAACATATCATTTAGGATAGAACAGTCTAATCTATTTATCTGATCACTATCTAATACTTATGGGTGGTTGGTAATCAAGAGTCGTCTTATCACAGGCATTTATAGGATGATATAGCCACTGGTAAAGCCTCTTCAACATATATAGCAGAGCCACCACATGATATCTTTACTCATGTGGTCAAATAGAGTATCCTGAACGGACTCATAAAACCGCTCTCAGCTGCAGCTAGCCTGCCAGAAATGTCTTTCTGATGAAAATAATATAAATATTGAGAACAGTTAATTTTATTGGTTAGGGTAGAGGTTGGCAGTTTCAATGCAGAATGTCTTCAGCTCATTATCTGCTCTTCTAATTTAACAGATGTTATTCTGTGTTTCTCGTTTCGTTGGCTAAGAATTGTGTGCCAACCGTCTCCTGATCTGATCCCCGTTTGCACCACTGGATCCGACAAGGCGATGATAATTGGATATGATTACTGGTGTAATTACGTTTATGACATATAATTGAGCGCGCCTTGGTAATGATGAGATGGGAATCCCTCTTACAACGATTCCTTTGCTTCTAACACTGGTGGACACAGAAAGCCTAATACAGCCCTTATACCCTGAGTTTGTCGTTCTGAGTTCGGGCGTTATTCTGCTGAAGTTGCAGCAGCAGTACTCAATAGTATATCAGTGTACCTGGTGCAATGAGGTTTAGGTGTTATGATCATGTTTAAACCATGAAATTGGTGCAGCCTCAGAACTTTTTAATCCAAGCCCTATTTTAATAATCATAAATGTTTGCGTTGGCTCATCATTGTGTATGTTTTTTAAACCATAAAATCTCACAGAATGCAGACAGCTTTGATTCAGTTACCGTTGAAGAGCTCGATAACTACATGGACAACATCAAGGCAAAGATTCTAAAGAAGTATGATGAACGCTCAAGAAAATATAGCGAAAATGAGGACTGCAGTATATACAAGTATGTGACAAGTTTACAACTCACAAAAACACTGATGTGTAGAATAGCACCCTTGTAGAAAATGAACCCTCTTAGATTTCTGTAAGGGTTTGGCACTAGCCAACCAATCGGTAAAGGCTACTGAATGACCAAATAAATACAAAGCGCTGAAACTAGTTCTTCCAGTAAATAATATGTACAATGTAAGGAATTCTCGCCGCTGTTTATCTCTGAGGTATAAATGGTTCACAGTTTATAAAAAACCACTGGCCAGTAGAAGAGTACCTATCTGAAAATGATTCTTCCAGCTTCAATATTTTTCCTTTTTTGCAGAAAGTATCGGCATATTCTGGAGAACGAGGTCAATGCCTATAGGGAAAATATAGCATGGACCATAAGAATAAGGGAATCAGTGGAAAAGCTCAAGAAAATTGAACAACAGTCGTAAGATACCATCACCATCTTGTTATCATTGTATTTGTGGTCCTCAATATATTATTTTCTGGAGTGACCTCTTTCAAATTCTTTTGCACCACAGCCTATGTGGTCTGAAAGTTGACAGGTGATTATAAATGGAATGATGTGCAGGTATGACATTGTGTGTTATATTAGGAAAAAATGGAAAATAGCCACATGTGCATATAGTTGTCCAAGTGTGAAAAAAAAAGATGTTTCAGATGACAAGAAAAATATTCAACAATTATCCGTAGCTCAATATAAAGATAAGATAGGCTTCATTTTTTTCCTCCTCATACATACCAGAAAGTTTGATGCCCTTGACTAAAAAAGCGTTACAATATACAAATTAATTTAAATGAAAAATTAGACTAGAGCTCTACATGAAAATGAGATAAGAAAATTATCTCAAAAAGCAAGACAGAACTTTTCACTTGAAATTTCATACTCGAAAAAGAAACCTCTCTTCAACTCCTCATTGATATTCAACTCCCCACAGTGTTTTGAAGTTTGTATCCTGTCAACTGATAATCACAGCAAATCATGATCACCAACTTGCCTCAACTGAGAGACAAATCGGCATTTTTGCTGACTTACGACGTTCGCGATGTTAGTTGGATTGAGCTATTGCGACGTTTGAAAAAATTGCGATGTTTAAAAAAACCTTTGTTGCGACGTTTTAGGGAATCATAAAACAGTACAACTTATCAAACTTTGCGGCAGAGTCTAAGTGTTATGTCTTTTGAAAAATAGAAGTTGAATGAATTGAGACGGAAACCTAAAGAGACCCTTCATCATTTTCATGTACTGAGCTAAATTTAACAAAACCATATCTGTTGAAGAAATGAAGCAAAGGAGAAAAGAGAAGAGAATGAAAGGAAACGTAAAGATGCCGAAGAAGAGAGAGATCGCTTAAAGGCAGAGTATGAAAAAAGCCAGGAAGAGGAGAGAAAACGAAGAGAAGACAATGCATTTTACAGCGATAAATTTTTTGCGGTTATCGATTACATCCAAAAAATTGGAGATATGCTAATGAGGTTTATGTACAACTGAGTTACACCAAGGGCTGTCATATACATACATTTCTTCATCATCCTCGCCATGATATCGTATGTAAAAATACAAATCAATCAATGTAATCAATCAATCAATCAATGTAAGTTCATATAAAGCTTTGGAACAGTTTCAAAATAGCATATCAACATTTCAATGAATGAGTCGGTCTCCTGTAAGGTGTTGAATGATATTTACATTAGATATTTCATAGCTTTCATAGTTTATTTTTATAACCTCATAGATAATACAATAAAAGACATGTATAATCAATAAATTATATGTTCACAGAGTAAGGATATAGTAGAGGACACTTCAATAATAGTTAAGTCAACTATAAGTTATGAAGGTTTTTAAGATAAGTTTTATCATATAGATTTTCTTGTGACAATTCAGAGTCTTCTGGCCATAGAAGACCCAAGGCACTCGTGAATCTATATGATAAAAAACAGAGGACAAGCAATGAACCTTGTTTCCAATACAAAATATCACCTTATATACCTTCAAAATGTGTGGGTGGAGTATCATCCATTAGCTCCTGTCGTGACAAGCTTGTCAATATAGGCTGACCTAATACCTGCTGTGAAGAAGCATGACAGGCAGGGCATACAAGGACATAGAAAAGAGGGGATCAGGTGGGGAGGTTTGTGTCATTGGCCCCAGGGACTTGCAAGACTGTAGTTGGCCAATGTCAAGTATCAACCAACCAAGACCTGTCTATACATGAAAATCCATTTACCATTCATTTCACACCAACTCAATCAAAAAATAAACCTAATACAAATAAAGGGTCTGTTATCAGTTACCCAAAAGTTTTGCGGCAATAATTCCTGTGGTCCTGGCCTTGGGCCTCTGACATGAACTACAGTCAGAAAAACAACGGGGCTCTGTTATTTTGGTATGATATGACTGCTGAAGGGAGTAAACCTCGGTTGAGGTACAGATAACTGTTTAAATAACCAGGCAGTTTTGGAATGAATATGTCATTGAATGAGTCATTATTTTCGATGGATAAAGTTGTCACCAGTTTTGTCTTTTTGCTATCATAACTGCTCAGGTCACCAAACAAACAGACAAACAGACAGACAGACAAACATGGCATAGTAAAGACTTCAGGTGGCAATCTCCAGATGGTGAGTAACCAATCTTCACATCATAGAGAGTAATATTCATCCAATCATTCGAACAGTCATGCAGCATTTCATCAAACTAACACATTTCGTGAAGGCCAACTCAAATTTTTATTAGAATAATGGGGCTTCCTGCACACAAAGCTGTCTTCAATTTCTATGGAGAAGAATAAAGTGACCTTTGATTTTAAAACTAAAATCTTCAGAATAAATTATTCAATCAACAGATTGACCGGACATAAAACTGAACATACATCTGAAAAGTTGAGCCATCATTGGACAAAAGTTTAATGGTAAATGAAGTCGATCTTCTTTTCATTTTGGCCTCGAAAGATGAAATTTTCTCTTCAGAGACCGGTTTTAATTAGAAAAATTGCTGGCTAGACGTTCACTCCTAGCATTGTGTTATGTATAATTTGGGGTGGAATGGATCAGAGCTAGGGAATCTCGGATCAGTCAATCACTTCAACCTCAGATCGGATTTGGACCCGGATGATTGGTAAAGCTTTAGTTCTGATAAACTCGCTTAGAGTTGGCTTGTTCGTTGAAAATGCCTTTGAACTGCTAAAGTGGTTTTCAACCCTTTTGGATTATGGTGAGATTATTGTTCACTACTATTCCCCTAGCCTCTCAGTTGTCTTGTTTGATCTGAGTCAACGGCAATCACCTTGAATATAATAGGTCCAAACCTCGCAAACATTAGAATAATTGTTAAAGTTACTGTCCATAATATTCCAGGTTTTTTGTTCATAACTCCATCAATTTTGATTGAATTTTGAATAGACAGTTTTCTGAGCTCTGATTTAGGCCTCAATTCAGGGTTGTCCTCTCTCCAGTTTGGTACTTTTAAACCACGCCGCATAGGAAAAACGTGCTGAAAAGAGGGTTATCTTGATAACCGCTTATAATAGGATAAAAATTGTTTTTGATTCAGAATGTGCAGCATTGAAAACTCATATGGACATAGTTTGGGAAATCATTTTAGTATTTGGATAGTAAATTATAGCATTTTCTGCCTGTCTTGTGGACAATTTGGCAGAGTTTTCATGAGTTTCGTCACCAAAATTAAGATTTGATCAACATTCAAGCCTCCACTGATTTGGAAACCCTGTCTCACAGGGTTTGCAATGGTGCAGTCTCTGAATCAAAAATCATTTTCTATCCTAATATAAGCGGTTTTCAAGATAACCCTCTTTCAGCAGGTTTTTCCTATGCGGCGTGGGTTAAAAGTACCAAACTGGAGAGAGGACAACTCCGAATTGAGGCATAAATAAGAGCTCAGAAAACTGTCTATTTGCTTTACAATCAGCAGCATCTTGTTAACAACTTGATGCCATTTTTACTTCAAACAACTTTTTTGCCTCAAATTAGTATTCAACTGTTTAGAACATGCTGCTTAATCTATTGTAATTTTTAAACTCAAAATAAGATCAAAATTGATCGAGTTGTTGACAAAAAACCTGGATTTTGGACAGTGAATCAATGATAGCATCATTGCGTCTACACCTTCCAATGTCGTTACATCGCCCACAATCAAATGCCTCGGTGCCTCAATGCTAATGCTCCATATAGTGTACTGTCTAGGTTTATTATTAAGTCTATGGTATGCACCAATGAATACACTTCCGAGTTCAAGCGTTATAAAGACAAAACCAGACATTGGAACTTGCAAAATATTCATTGTTGTTGCAGAGTATAGCAGCCAATAAGTCATCACATAATTCAACTCCGCTAGACGCGACAAGTATTTTGTGCGGTACGAAAACCATCTGAGCAAGAAACTAATCTTCACCTCAAACATGATTATGTGTTATAGTTATCACTTGGGAGTATATAATGGTACCTTGGGAGTATATAATGGTACCTTGCAGTTGTTTGCCTTAGTAGCCATGAGGGTTGTGAGGCTGAAATCATTGCAATATTAGTATGTCAATGTTTCCAGCGTAATGCTACTGTGGGCAGCAACGATGAAACTGTAAGTATATGTTTAGCTAATTACCTTCTATTGTCCATTCACAATGGTAGATATTTTTCTCGCCCATATATATAAATCTGTTTCTTGAATTTTTACAACCTCATCAAATAACATCCACCAGTCAACCGA
This sequence comes from Membranipora membranacea, assembly GCA_914767715.1. NCBI lineage: Eukaryota > Metazoa > Bryozoa > Gymnolaemata > Cheilostomatida > Membraniporidae > Membranipora > Membranipora membranacea. Next base: position 39,278,777 of record OU612066.1, read on the forward strand.
TTATTTATGATTTGATTTTTATTTCTCAATATCTTAGCCAATGACTGAACCATGACATAAATCAGCAGTTATCTCACATATATATGCTCTGGGTGAATCACAGGATACATCGTTCCACATCACACCAGTTATAGCGGGTGGAGCATAAATACCTAGCTCCAAACACTCTTCCCCATAATCAGCACCATCGGGCTGACCAGGGTACCAGTTCGTGTAGGTGAATGCATAGGGTGGAAAGCCACCAGCCTGCCACCTCCAATCATTGTCATTTTTGCCCCTTCTGCCTCCAACAAGCCATCCTTTACTTCTAAATTCTGAAATCAAGGTAAAGAGAAGCGGTAGAAAGGGTTTGATATGGATATAATATATATAATTAACTTTATTAATCACTAAACTGATCAGTACCCGAAGGAAAATGAGATCATGTTGTACATTCATGCTACTTTATGAAGTATCAAAGGTAAAAAAGTGTTAAAAATACACATAACCAGTCAGTGATATTGAAACAAAAATGCATTTTAAAAATATCTAATAGTATTTAAAGAATAAACTTCGTTCCAGTAGTGCAGTTCTGTGGGTAGGACATACGAGTTTCAGATGATTCCTACCAGTGGTGGGATATGGTTTGTAGTCATGTAGTGGGTGGATGATTGTATTCTCACTCAGCCATTCGTTAAAACATTGCACATGTTAGATTATTAAGAGAGGAAGAGCACCATGTCTAGCAGTCACGCAGTCACATTAAGGGCTATAATATTGGCACTTTTCCTTTAATACTTTACCCTACTCAGTAGGAACATCATCATCAATTATTCCAAAATTGTCATTATTTGTCGCCAAGTTTCCAACTTAGCATTGAGTTATCAAAGTTGGCAATTCCTTTTTTTAAACGTTTTATTGACAAACAAACTTCATCATTAAAATGATGTCCTTCAGAGTGTGCTAAAACAAAACAATAATAAGTAAAAGAAGAAATATGGTAGATAAAGACTAACAATGAAAAATAATGGGGTTGTGTTTTTCGGAATAATCTCCCTTGATTATTTACAGATGAGACCATACTTTTGCAAAGGTTTATATAAGCCATAAAGGAAGCAGATGAGATCTTTTGCTGTAAAAACTCCTCGGTTTCTGCTAACTTCAATTGATTGTTTTATTCGGTAATCCAAAAATCTGACCTATATGCTGAAATAAAAAAGTATCTGAAAATCTTAATTTTTATTACAATTAAAATTAAATAATAATGCATTAAATTATAAAAACTTGATCAATCACCATGAAATTCAGTGCCAGGAAGGAAGGTGTCATTAAATATACAGCTAAATTTGTTTTGCAAAAAAATTCCATATATATTAAGTTATTGTATTAAATTTAGAATTGTTTTGTATTACAATAACATAAAAAATATATATGTTATTCTGAATTTTTTTTCTGCCATCAATATTTTGAGGTTGGATTTATATAACATTCAAAATTCAAAGCTGGAATATTATTATTTCTTTTTTGTTTTAATGACATATTTATTATATTATATAATATAATGAATATCAAATCATATTCGCAGTCAATTTTTGTCTCATAAAGTGGGTCAGCATAATCCACCTATGAAATTACCCTCATTTTGTTTCTATCTTAATTTCCCTGGCTGCCAGACCAAAAAGTGTGATCTGCTCCAATGATAGCTTATATAAAAAAGTGCCAATTTATGGTCTCATCTGTTCAGCGCCCCCTATAATAAGGGACAACTCCTGACACAACCCCATTATGTCTTAGACATGAAATACATAAATGCATTGTCGGAATGCCTTCAAATTGTTTGCAGACCTGATCTGATGTGGAAGGCTATTGAATACAATTGAAAGATTGCAAAGAAAAGTATTTCACCAGAATAAATATGTAATATATATATTTGATGGAGGTTTCAGGAAATGTGTGTCTCTCATTGGAGTGCTATGAATAGTGAATGAAAACTGCTCACAAATATAACCTGGAGCCAACCATATTAAGTTTCTTATAGCCATAGATTACAGAGAAATAACTGGCAAGCTGTGGCAAGGGGATTTTTCATTTTTATGCATTCTTATGCACTCCCTGAAACCTCACTATTGCGTGTCTCAACTTGAGAATTTCAAGAAGGTGATCCTAATTTATATCGAGCAAATATAAGCTAACTCAAATCATAATTTTTGTAAGCTCGCCTGCACATAAAGCTTTGGGTAGGCTGTGCTGTGTGGCCATAAAAATGCTATATCGATGACGACGTGTGGAACAAAATGAATGGACAGGCATGGACAGAAATGGGCAGAAATTAGACCAACATAGACAGATGCAGATGAAAAGGGACAAACTCAGACCAACCTAGGTCTGGAGCAAAAAAATAACACGTTGGAAGACCGTTGAAGCATCCATGAAATAGAGCTTGAAATAATCAGAGGAACTGCTCCAGCTTATAAGCTTCAAAATCAGCCCAAGAACAGCTCAATTGGGTAACTAGGACTGAAGTTACGACTTATCAAAATAAGACCTCGCGGGCGAGCCTTGCTAAAGGGATATGTGTCATAAACATTTTACATTTTGCATATATGTCTACCATTAGAAACTTCGGACTTAGGTATTTTCATCAAAACTGGATGAAACGAAGCAAATTTTGAGGGGGAAAGAAGTTGGTTTCTCTTTAACACTCGGATATACGAAAAATGTCAAAAATTGGTCAAAAACCCTGATGGGACCTCGCACACATGCTTTCCGACCTAACGAGCGTATATTGAAAAGGTCTGCGTCTGGTTGTCCTAGAGGATTTTTGGCTTATTTTGAAGCTGTTGAGCTAGAGAAACAGATTTGATAATCCCAATCTTAATTTCATGGGTACTTTAAAGTAGCAGCATTGGGAAACAGGTTTAGGCATGAGGTTTTGTGGATTTCAAAAAGCAATATATCACGTTAGTGGGAACCTTTTAAGAGTAATTGCTCTAAAACCTAAGGAATGGTGCGGTTGGCTTCTGATCAGTAATTCATCAAAATATAATTAAACTGATTAACTTACCAGAGTGAAGGTATAAGTACCCTGCGATGAATGCACTCTTCTCTAGGTTGTCTACCACGGCTAGTTGACCTCCGAGATCTCTGCATATCCCCTGAGCTTTGTTCCAGCTCACCTCAGTTGTGATGAATCTGTAACAGGATCCTCCTCCATGAACCCAACCAGTCTTACAACCAGCAGCAGCTAATAAAAGATAACAAGTGTGGAATCTTTGAAACCTGAGTTTCACTCACTGGTAGCCAACACCATACAGACTTACAGAACAGAACAGAACAAAACAGAACTTACAGAGATATGAGGCTCACCTTCAGATAGGTATGAGAAAGAGAATACTAGTAGGACGGAAACGATGAAAAACTTCATGACTGATATACAGAGATCCAAAATTATAAGTGTTCAGCCCAAAGATGAAATTATTAGTGATCCAGTCATAGCGAATGAATTTAGGCCCTAGATATCCTGCAGACCAGCTGATGTTACCCATGAGGTGTGCCTACTCCTAGTACTCTCTATTGATTGGCTCCGTTACTATTGTGATAAGAGATTTGTCTCAAGCAACGTAAAGGTGTTGCAACTGCGGTGTGTAAGAATGCTGAATAGCTGATTATAGAATTGCCCAGGTTCTTGTTGCTTCACAAAATAGTTCTGATTGAACCATCTGCCACACAGCATGATCAAACAAGACACAGATATCTTGAAGGAGAGTGTTGTTTTAATGTTGCTGTTCTGTTAAAATTATAAAACATGCTTTGTCCTTGCTCCAATTGTGTAATTATCAGTTGGGTTGAGCTTCCGTGCTTTCAGATTCAATTTCTTGCTTATTCTGCTTCTCTTGTCGGTATCCGATTGGGCAACTTATTCCGAAAGTTATTCACTCAGATTATTAATGCATTAGCAAATAATTTAGGAAGGCGGCCTCCATCCAGTCCAGACATTTTAGCGAGAGGATTCCATACATCCATATGTAAGTTGAAGATGTTCCCAAGGAGTCGTGTGTGGTCTGGCTGTTGAGGGTAAGGACTCGTGATCTTATGATCCAGGTTCGATTCCCAGCTCCGGCTGTCATTTATGATTTGGTACTGGCAAGCCATCCACCCTAGCCAGGTCTGTTCAGACCAGGACCATAAACAAAGGAGGTCTACTGTGTACAGGATAAAAATATCCCTCTGCCTTTTCGAAAAAATAGTAGCCGGCAATGGTGGGCATGGTATAGGTTATTAGGTTATCTACCCCACACAAGCCACCTATGCTTAAGGGGGACTAATAGGGCGGTCAAATCATACCTAGTCTAGTGTAGAGAAAAAAAATATATGTTGAGTTAGTGATTGATTTGCTCTGAGAAGAATTTTTGAAAATTTTGCAAATTTTTACATTTTTTATACAATTTCAGCGTTGTCAGAATGTGTTAAGATTTCTTAGAGATTTATAAATCGGCATGTAACTTTCATTATACTGAAGTTTGCTGTCAGTCACTTTTTACATTCAGCCAACACATTATATAGTCCCATTCTGTATTCTTCATATGTTACCCTTGTGTGTTAATATTAGTTCAGAGAGATATATAGCGTGTATCTTGGAGAGTAAGGTTGTATTCATTATGTGCTCTCTATTGTTAACAATAGCAATTACAGACTATTAGTGAACTACTGTTTATCACTATACACAACGACAGATTTTAGACATCACACCGACAATCTTATTGGATATTCAAGGATATTTCATCAATACTCTAATCTCTGGAGTTAACCACTTTTACTTCATTAGCTGGATTGATATCAGATATCAGCACTGTGTACCATATGCTGGTTAGGAGAGAGAAGCAGGGAAAGGTAACGCTAGGATTTACATCAAATTTACCAGACGTTGTATGAAAAACTAATGTTTGCAAGTCGCACAAAGAAGAAAGTGACCATTGCCAAACTTAGACACAGTAGCAGCGGTAAGATCTACATACATGAACACCTCACTAAAATTCAGTCTGAGATGTATTTCAAGACTAAAGACATGGTGAAAGAGCTTGGCTACACGTTTGTATGGACCCAGGTATAATGAACATATATGTGCGGTATAATGAAAGATTTATGGGCATCCTTATCACTAGTGTAAATGATTGCGACTATCTTCAGGAGAACTCTACATCTGAAACCAATCAGTAAGCACCTATACTAAGACCTTGCAAACAACAAAGCGCATCCGGTTTGGTCAAACCCTCGTTAAGCTTGTTACCAGATGGTCTCATCATTCAGAATGTTGAGTATTGTCCATCTTAATATAAGATATTTGCCTAAACATTTTGATGAGTTCAGACTAACTCCTGATTTGGTCAATAATGACATAATCTGTTTTTCTGAAACTTGGTTTAATGGCTCTCATTATGGCAACAATTCTCAGCTATCTGGTCATGTATTGATTCGTAAGGATAGAGGTTTGACTTCACGTTGTGGCGGACTGGCTGTTTATGTTAAACATAAAATTCGAAAAAGTTGATTTGCCTTCATGTGGTGGGATCGAAGTTCTATGCATCAAAATTGTTATTGCTGAGTCTAGGTTTTGTTTGGTCCTTGTTTACAACCCACCTTGTGTTGCAAGCACCGATATTTCCAGTAATTTTAAAAGCTAATGGATGCCCAAAACTTACGAAAGCCAACTTTAATTATAGGTGATTTCAACATTGACTGGTCCAGTATCAGTATGAGCAGTGTTATGGTCCGGTATCAGTATGAGCAGTGTTATGGTCCGGTATCAGTATGAGCAGTGTTATGGTCCGGTATCAGTATGAGGAGTGTTATGGTCCAGTATCAGTATGAGGAGTGTTATGGTCCGGTATCAGTATGAGCAGTGTTATGGTCCGGTATCAGTATGAGCAGTGTTATGGTCCGGTATCAGTATGAGCAGTGTTATGGTCCAGTAATTCACAAGCTAAAGAAAATCTTGAAACCCTTTTGAGACTTCATCAGTATGAGCAACTCGTTAGAGTGTATACTAGATGTTTCAAAAATTCTCGTGCTACAATTGAGTTACTTTTCTCAAATTTTCAATAAGGCTTTAAAAAGTGACATTAGTGACCATTTTGCAATTCAAACTTGAAAGTTAACCTAAAGGCCTAAGGCCTAAGGCTGGCTTAAAAGACCTAAGGCTGGCTTTTATTATGTCACAAAACGAGATATTAGAAATGTGAAAGAAAGAGTTTTTAATAGTGCGAGATCTCTCGATTTTATTATTGCAGAGAATTGTCATTGTGTTCACAAAGCAGCAGATATTTTGGAATCAAAAATAGAATTACTGGTGGAGCAGTTTGCACCATTTAAAGTGACAGTCCTACTAGGCCATGTTTGGTATAGATTTAAAGATCTTAGGCTTAAAAGTCATTAGGGCATATGAAATACAACAGCCTGTGAACCTAATTGCAGTAAAACTGCTGCAAAGTCTGAAAATTGGGATCATAGTGGATCATAGTGATCACTATGATCCACTATGATCCTTGCTGAAATAGTTGAAAAATAAACCAATTGTTATTTTCCACAATTTTAATTTTTTTAAAATTTTTATTTGCCCTATGAAATCACGATATTCGATTTACTTGGCTAATATATCCACTTTTCTAATGGGACGGTCACTTTAAAACCCAACGTGTAAGGTAGAGACATGGGGGTCAGCAGATATCGATTTTTTTATACACCGTTGGAAAGCTGCCGAGCTACTGATCGTTAATAGCCCATAATGAAAGCCCTGAATATCTAAAAAAGGTATTTTTCTAGCATTGGTGCAAATCTCAAAGAAGAGTCTAAACTAATAATTGTCCAACAAAACTTACTCAGGCTTCAATAATTTTCAGGCTTTCAGTTTTCCAAAATTCGATGTACAAGAAATCACATCAAGTGAAGTGTTTAAAGTACTAAGCAAATGAGGGGGTGCACGGGGATTAATCATGTGTAGTGACAGGCAAGACCATTGGCTGATCAGTGTAATTAGAGGTGGAGAAGGGCCTTGGCGTTCTCAAGTGGTCAAGTGTGTTATATAAGAAATTGTGATTTGCAGACACCTATAAATGAAGTTGAATAGCAGCATATGATATAGCTATTGTTATGTTGGCTCATCACACCTGGGATTATAGGATTTTATTACAACGGCCAATTTCAATCTTGACAACGGTATCTAGGCAACCTCTGACACATCAATCATAAACGTCATAATTGACAAATAAGAGCCCGTAAAATTTGAAGCGGATGATTTGAAATCATTGGGACTGGGCAATTTTGACGTATTTTCACCACTTTCCGATGCGATTTTTGGAATAAAACTTTATTGGGCAAGTGTATCACACAATTCTGCTTTAGCACATACGATTCCCATTAAAAAGAATTAACTACTGATCATCTTATTCCCGAAAAAGCAGGAGGAATTTGAATGCTGCTAACCCCATTTGAATTTGATATGGCTGGGTGATCGCTTTACGTTGACTGGGCCTTATATACTGGTCAAGCCACTTTAAATATCTTCACACATTTAAATCACGTAAAATTGGGGGATCAAATCAGATCCCTGCTTTTATTTATAAAATCCTAGAGCCTTTGATTCTCAATACATTGACACATATTGTGAATCTTAGCCTCAAATGTCAAGAGTTTCCAGATGTGTGGAAAAGGCCTTAGTAATTTCTATTTTCAAAAGTTGCAAGAAAAGATTGCCAAATAATCCATCAAGCATCCAGTTGGTACAGTGAAAATTGTCTCGTTCTAAAAAGCGGTATAACGGATACCGTGACCATTTCCAATAAACAAAACATAAAACCTGTGGAACTTAAATTTGACAATCTCATTTTCAGACAATCAGACAGATTTAAGTACTAAGGTATGATTATCGATAACAAATTAAATTTCAAATCGCACGCTGGTAAAATTACACAAAAGCTTCATCCAATAGTCACCAACATTCAACGTAATAGAAAATTCCTGACACCTCAATTACCCATGGTTTGGTACATTGGCTTTATATGTTCAAATCTGGAATACAGCTCTCCTGTCTCATTTACAGCAAACGACTATGTCAAACAAGAATTTTTTTTTAATTGAGAATAGATCTTTGAAAATTATAGACTATGACAGTTTTAAGGGTAACACTTGAAAGACCAATTTTACTCAAAATTTATTAATCCTTGCTAATCTGTGATTTTCTCTTGTTCTAAGACAGGTAGAGATTCAAAAAAATACTCATCTGTGTCTGGTAAAGCCAAGTTAAATTTATCTCCCTCAAATTAACACAGCATGGATATACAAGCAGCTCATTAAGGTGCTGGCTTGGGGATTAAAAGTGGAATATCTTTATCTGATCAACAAGCACATTGATTGCATGGTGAGATAACGGACAAATTCCTCAAGAGTTTTTCCTCCTAACTCTTTTAGAAATGTTGTCCATTTCCGAACCGCAGACATATTTTATAACCTATCCTAATTAATTAAATTTTTATTGGGCTTCGCGCAATACTACGAGAGTCTTTTATACCCTGTGTAAAATGAAAAAAACAGAATGGAAATCGGAGTACAGGTTCCTGAGAAATTCACATATGAAGTCAATTTTTGCAAAAGTGCAGAAGATCACTGTGATGAAGCCCTTGCTTCTTTCAAAGATGCCACCCGGAGCTATGTCCTCAAACTTCCCAATTATTAAGTTGTTATCATTTAATTTCACCCTACTGCTGCATTCTTCTATTTTTCCCCCAGCATTTGTGTATTAACTTGTGTAATGTTTTACTGCTAATTAATACCTGCGTGTACTTCGTAATTTTACCTGTCATTGTTCTTGATTTTTTAGTTACATGTCCTTTTAATTCTACACCGTATTAAATAAATATTTCTGTTTTCTGGGGACAAGTCCTCAGGACTAATTCTTCTCCAGAATGAAAATGGAATATAAAATATAAAATATAAATAAAATATAATAATAAATATAATAAAATAAAATATAAATAAAAAAATGATCTACATTAGCAGACAAACTCAACCAGTGTACAGCTATCAGTGTACAGCTATCAGTGAACAACATTATCTGGAACGCATTGAATCAGGAAAGAGGCTATCCATTCTGTGGTTTAAATTTTATAGTATTTATATGCTTAGGGAAGCATATAACATAATCAGCATTATATATATGATAGCTTTTATTTAGTAAATCCGACTGTGCTTAAATCTCAAAGAGAGGCATCAAGTAAGAACACTTAAGAAATAGATTATGCCTGATATGCGAAGGAACATCTAGTCCCTGATGTATTTATAATCATTTTTTTATGAAAAGGACATTTTGCTTCTTCATACTCCTTTGTGTATGTCTATCAAGTAGGCTATATGGTATGTAAAGATCGTAGCAGATGAACATCAATGAACTAAACCCATGGTTTCACCTCGTATGTTAGTGCATTTGAATCTGGTCTTAAAACTTAATTTTATCCTATTTCAGGAAGTTGGCTACTTCCAAATTTTTCTGCCTCCTACTTTTCCGTTTGATTGATTTATACAGCTATTGGTAACACAACTAGACTAGATATATACACAATTCTCAATTCCAAAAGACATTTTAATCACGTAAGGTAGTATAATTATGAGCTAATGTCACCTGCCTTTGATATACACCATGGACAATATAGTTTATTAAAGTGGTTTTTGTCTCCGGAGATTCGTGTTGAACAGTTTGAACCCAAGAATCTCGTTATTATTTATCTGCAAATTGAATGACGTTGCAGTATTGTTAACTGACTCCCGCAAAAAAACGACCCTGAACAATTTTGTAAACTGTCCCGGTAATCTTAACTGTGTACAGTCAGTGACGGATATACACTATACAACTAACCTTGGATCTAACTACAATCACTGCTTCTTACACTGATTGTTAGAAACTAGTCACTGCTTCTACACTGATTGTTAGAAACTAGTCACTGCTTGTACACTGATTGTTAGAAACGAGTCATTGCTTCTTACACTGATTGTTAGAAACTAGTCACTGCTTCTCACACTGATTGTTAGAAACGAGTAACTGGTTCTTACACTGATTATTAGAGACTAGACATTAGGTCTTACACTGATTGTTAGAATTTTGAGAATTGATTCGACTACATGACCAGATTGTCTAAGGTTTACTGATACCTTGATTTCTTACATGTCCTACTGCGGCTTCTGACCTGCATCAGTGAACTTTACCATGAGATTGGCAAAAATACAACAGCTGCTTATAGCTGTGCTAGGTCAGTTTTTATTATGTGTTATTGTTTTTTGTCTATCTTATTATTACCTTTTTGAATATCCTTTATTTTAGCTCACAGTATTGCTCTGTCTGCATTAGCAAATAACATACGCTTGTGGTTCACACTCACAGCTCAATCCTTGACAGAGAAGCCCTGACACAGGGGCATCTATTCAGGTAGTAGAAGCTTCCTTAGATACTGAGTTGAGAGTATGGATGTCTGGCAGCTTATTGAGTCTCTCTCAGCGTCTGATTATGTGCAGCTCCATATTATTAGTGAGATCTACACATGCATCCATCTCCCAAAATTTATCTCGGTAATATGATCCCCAGTTCATTGGATTCATATTGGTCGTACTTAATCAGAAAAGTTGAACACATTAACTGGACTCAAAAACAAAAACAGTTTTTTTTTTCTTTTCACTAGATCTTATTTGACCGCCCTGTTTAACAGGCCCCGAGTGGCTTGTGTGGGGTAGTACCCTTTTCCCTTGCCCGCCGTTGCCGACTACTCTTTTTTCGAAGAGGCAGAAGGGGATCTTTATACTGCATGCAAGCACACAGCAGACCTCCTGTATTTATGGTCCTGATCCGAACAGACCTGGCTAGGATGAATGGCTTGCCAGTGCCAAATCAGAAATGACAGCCGGCACCGGGAATCGAACCTGGATCATAAGATCACAAGTCCGTACCCTTAACCGTCAGACCACTAGGAGAACTGAAGCCAAAAATGTGACAAGTGTTCTTGGGTAGGGAGCTGAAGCCAAAAAAAAAAAGAACTTGGGTAGCGACACTTTTGGCCTTGCTAAATTTGGAAGCAATGTATAGCTTTTCTTTACTTCTCTAGGGAAACTTAAAGGCATCAACCTGTTATTTTCGTCCCCTCAACAAATCCTATTCTTTTATAATATGAATAACTTGGTGATGTAGGTCAAAAATATTTCCACTAGCTAGGATGTGACAGATATGATATCCTGTAGGGAGTAAAATGTTACTATTTATTCGAAAAATGGTGCTTGGCAGTAAATATATAAAATTAAAAACTATATCTATGTACTATCATTACATATATAGCTATTTATATTCACCTAAATACTTGCTATCAGATGTTCACCCTGATAACCCTAAACAGAACAAAATAATTGGTGCCTTATACATTTTGTATCCTTCTTCGCACAGACATCAATCTTTCCTTTCAAGATATCTTTCTGCTGATTCGTACACATTGTAGATGCCTGATTCCCAATGTGTTTCCTAGTTCTACTAATTTGGGCCAAGGTTTGTATTGCGGGGGCCAAATGCTGTATTTAGGGCTAAGATTTGATATTGGGTCGCTTCAAGGCAGGGCCATGTTTGGCTGGTACAAAGTTTGGACAAGGCCAATTTTGGTTCAGGCCAAGTTTTCACTCCTCCATTTATTTGGTTTGTCTTCTTTTCAAATTTACTAACAAGGAGAATCCTTCGCCTTGTTGTGCCAAGAATAATAAATGCAATTGCAATGTTCAGATATGTGGTGAAGCTCACTCTAGGATAATACAAAGTCAAGTTTGCAGCAAGAGCATCAAGTAGCTTATAGAGCCCAAATCAAAACAAGATTGACAGATCTGCACTTTTTATATAGACAATGTTACATAAAAATAAGAAATTTCAAAACAGTAATCAGTGATACGCTTTAGAAAAACATAAATGTAAAACTGAAATGAAGACAATAAAATTAGTTTTACATGAGAGACTGTTATTACGCAAACTGTCGCTGGATGAAGATTGTATAGATGTATATTACGATGATAGTAAAAATACTGTAAACACTGTAACAGCAGATATTACTCGTAGAAAATCAGTCAATGTTATACATTCGAACACCCCGATCAGATGCTACAGCGAGCCGATTATTTGAATGAGAGAAAGAGACATTTGACACTTTACCAAATCCTGTGTTGAAGCTGCCCAGCTCTTCACCTGAAAATAATGTTAACATGGTAGTTGAACAATAAAAATATACTGAACTGAAGGCATACTGAAACCTTACATGATATAACACGCCAATTACTTTGAAATATGAATCAATCAAACTTCTATTCAATAATATATGAATGTGTACCAGTGGTTGATATGAAGGATACCAATCCTTTGTTACTGCCGACATAGATTACTCCATTACTGTCGCTTGTTATTCCTGTGGGCCATCAGATATCATCACAAATCCATATTCTCTGTACATCCCCAACAGCAAAGTTAAGACTGAACATTGAGACAGAATTCTTTCCATTATCAGATATGACCACGCGATTATCAGTGAGGAGGTGAATACCCAGAGGTCGATGTACCGAAGGTAGTTTTACTTCAAGTCTGCAGTGGCCATCATAATCAAAACAATACAGCAATCCTTTGCATGAATCAACAGTAACCAAATAGTTTGGGCAAACGTCCATATATACTCTTTTGCTTTTCTTGGACCAATGTTGGGAGAAACAGAAGTGGGAGTTGCTTTTAGGTTTCCAAAAGTTTCTCTGGGTCTCAAACTCTATTCTCGCATTGCGATATTGGTTTAACATTGATATCACCAGCGTGTCGCCAAACACTCTAATTGCTTGACAAGTAACACCATCGTCCTTGAAATCATCTTTCAACTCAAAAATATTGTAATCTCGATCCCATAAGGTGACGCCTTTCTCAGTTGCCCAGTAGAAAAGGCCTTCGCGACAAGCCACTGAGAGGCTCGAGTCATCATCCAAATTCACCCAACGACCAATATCAGGACACCCAAATCTGTCATCCTCAGTTACAAACCATTTATGATCTGTACACTCAGATAAAGTTGCGGAAGCTCCCTCCTCTATATACAATGAACAAAAGAAAGGTCAGTAGAGTGGGACTCAGACTACTAGGATGTCTAAATAACGCACAGACAGACAAATAAGCTACAGGTGGGAGATAGCCATATGATTGGAGACAATGTGTGCATCGTTACATTACGTTACGTTACGGCTGTTATCAAATTAATAAACAGTCAACAAGGATATTCCTGAAATGTAACAAAAAATTACCACACATGATAATCCACAACATCTATCCTTCTGAGCTCTATTGAGAAGGATCACATTACAAGGCCATCAATATAAATTTTATCCATGAGTGGTAATTGGTGGAGTAATTATTTGAGATTACAAAATTGAAACCATACAGAGCTAACATAACTTACCACATGGGGGATTCTTCGGTTTTACAGCCGGGCTCTCCTGAAATGTACAAAGAAGTACAGCAAACACTCATAGCATATAATCACAAATATCCTTTTCAGGTTATTCCAATGATCATTTCGGATATAGATATTAATGGGGTTGTGATTAACTTGATTTGTTGCCATTGCGAAATTTTATTAAAGAGTTGAGGAAGACACTGCTATTTATATCAACGTTGGTCGCGAGTTATCTCAAAACAGGATACTCAGTATTCTAGAGAATGAGCTCATCATGCTTTGTGGTTTAGAACAAATTTTGCTAAAGTTGCCTTAAATTACTTTGTGTAGAAAGAGAAGATTGATTGTTCCAGCCCTATTGAACTTTCATCCAATTTCGTTTTTCTACAGATAAATTCAACAAAGCAAAATAGTCATCATGTGACTGAAGAATGATTTTGTTCTATCTAATAGAGGTGCACCAATCCTCACCTGGAATAGGACCGTATTCAATACCCACAGCATCATTCTCATTCTTTGCCAGATTTAGAATGGCTTGCTCCATTTGCTTTGTTAGCTCTTTATATTGCCTTATGACTTCAGATTCATTTTCCCTAAAAAGGACTTTGTGCACATTCCTCAACACTCCACTATGCACAACTCGTTGGGCAGCTTGATTGACCAGTGAGATATCTATAACCTGGAAGCACTGCTCACGGTAGTCAGTCAGTTTTTTTATCTCTCCATCTACATGTAGATTAATTTTCTCCACCTTGTCAAATATTGCAAATATGACACTAATTGAAAATATGATGCAAATTATAATCTTTGATTGTTTGTATCAAAAGTGATTCTAGGAGTAGGAACATGAAAACCCGAAACAATAATTACAAATATGAAAAAAAATTTAATGTGAAAGTGACATGAAAACAAATAGCAGTATTAGTCCGGTGGCAGCCCCCTCTTATCTTGTCACTCCCATTTACGATTTTGGGTGGATAGGGTTTGTCAGTTGTTTCTGGTAGAGTTTTTCATGCTGACCGCAATGGTAATATTGTACCTAACACTTAGTTGCACAATAGGCCGCTAATTGCCAAAAACGCAGCCGGCAAAAGGGAAAGTGATCAAAAATAGATGATATGGTTTCAGAACATCCAGAATCAGAAAGAGCATGTCATAATTAGTGGATAAACAAGTTTTCATGGAACTGCTGCCATAAATAGCCGAGATGCAGCCAACAACAGTTGCAATACCCCCTTAATCACCTGTATGTAACCATCATTAAAACAAAAGAACATTTCAATTTTGCTGGCGCCTTGAAAACTAGCTTAGGATGTTCTTGGAGATCTGAATTTTTTATCTTGACCTTGTATTGACCCTCCCATCGCATATCAACAGTTTTCAATACTCTGGGTGTTTCGCTTTTCGAATGGTACGTATTTTTAAGTTTCCATTATAGTATCATAAAGATAGTTTTTATAAGGTTATAGAGCGTAAAGCAAAAATTAACTCCTTCAAATATCATAAAAAAAGTGCGGACCAAAATATTTTTGGTCATCGATGGTGTCAATACATAACCACCATAAGAAAATCAGAACTCTAAGAGCGGACGAAGGCAGTTTCCAAGGGTCAGCAAAACTGATAAAGAAGTTCCGCTTTAATGGAGGTTATATACAGGTAATATAAGTGGGTATTGAAACCGTTGTTGGTCCACATCTCGTCTATTTATGACAGCAGCCCCGTGGAAACCTGGAGATCCACTAATTATGATAGGCTTTTTCAGATTTTGGATGTTTTGTAACCACATCATCAATTTTTGATCACTTTCCCTTTTTATGACAGCGTTTTGGGCAATAAGCCGCCTATTTTGCAACTTATTGTTAGGTACAATATCACCATTGGGATCAGCATGAAAAACTCTTAGGCCAGCAGCGGCTATACATAAAAGGCTCTAAAAATTACATCTGTGTAAGTGTCTTGAACAGAGAAAATTGAAGACTGTATCTGGTGTAGTTTTTTATGGCCGTTCTGATGACGCATATGTACCACTTCACAAATGGGGCAAAAAGGGGCGAATCCAAGTAAGAAACACGAAAAAGGGGGTTAAAAGGGCGTTTTTTGCAATTTAACTTCTCTTGGCAAAGTTCATAGAATGAAGCAGTGTCATTGAATTTTTTTTTATCAATATCATGCATATCTTGAGTAGTCTTTGGGAAAATATCATACTGCTAAACCCAATGGTTGACGTTTTACAGACAAATTGTAGTCACCCCTCGAACACAGTGGCATAATAATAGGTTTTGTGCAAGCGTGCAAGAATAACAGTGATAAATGTACTTCTCATGTCATTTTTCATGATTTGTTTATAAAAAGACCCCATCATAAAGTATCTGGTAGCAGTGTAATAATAAATTGAGAATGTATGAGAAAGGGGTGGATCCAGTTGGGATGTGAAAAACAGGTAAACGTTTATGAAGTTTTATTCTGGTAAAGCGTGTAATCTGATTATGTATTTTGAATTTAATAGCTATTTTAAATAGCACATAAGTATAACTGCTAAAACAAAACAAAGAAAGGATGCAAATTCATACTAGTTTAAAGGTAAAGGTCTTCATCATCGGTAATTTGGTCATACTCATCTTGCTGAGTGTCGTCCCTGCCATTGTCGCATTGAAGGCATCCACACAATTGCGTACAATGCAAACCGGCCTTCAAACATGAGCACCCACCGCTTTTGTCTGGGGTAGTTTTTATGGCCGTTCTGATGGCGCATATGTACTATTTTACAGATGGGGCAAAAGGGGGCGGATCCAAGTAAGAAACGTGGAAAAGGGGGTATATAAAGCATTTTTACCATTTAACTTCTTTCGGCAAAGATCATAGAATGATGTGGCGTCATTGAAATTTTTTAATCAATATCATGATATCTTGAGTGGATTTTGAGAAAATATCATACTGCTAAATCCATCTATTGATGTTTTACAGACAGATTGTAGACACCCCTCAAACACAGTTGTGGCATAAAAATAGGTTTTGTCGCAACCTTTCCAGAATAACAGCGATAAATAAACTTCATATGTGATTTTCATTATCTTTTTATAAGAAGACCCTAATATAAAATAACTGGTAGCAGTCTAATTATGAATTGGAAATATATGGGGACAGGGTGGAAAACTGTTAAGATGCGAAAAACAGGTAAAGTCCAGAAACTTCTTGCCAATGAGTGATCAAAAAATTGCATTTAATAATAATTATCTCTCTGGGGTTACCTAGAATTGAGTGAAACTAGACCCGAATTTCGCTGCGAATCCAATTATGTAAAGTTCATAACTCTCAGAGTGCATATTCTTTCTACAGAGGCTAAGAAAAGACAAAAAAGTTGCAAAATTTCGTTTTTTAATGAGCCTTCTGTATGTGTATTATCTACCAAGGCACAAACAGATCCTCTTTATTGACTTATTGAGAGGTGCAATACAAGTACACACCAGTATAAACAAAGATATATCCACAATGTGACCAGTGTCAACGTGAAGGAAAGCAAAGAAAGACGAACTAACGTGCTTATCAAATGCATCGAAAACCTGTATTGATATAATACATTCTTTATCAAGGTAAAAATCCAGTCAATGACTAATTAGAAGGTGAGATATATGTACAAACATATATAAAATTGTAACATAAAAATACAATTAGTGAATACCAACAATAATATGACCTGTGTAAACAAGAAGGAAAGCAAAAAAAAACGAGTATTTCCTGCTGCGAAAACCAGTATTGATAAATACATTCAAGGTACGAATCCTCTTCATTGACTAATTGGAAAGTAGATATTGGTACAAGCCTGTATCAAATGAATATATACTGCAGTAAAACACATACCTGCAATGTGACCTATGTCAACGTGTGGGCATGCAACAAAGGACATTAAGAATATAAAATTCATGTGAAAACATGCTTTGACACAAATGCAATCAGAGTATTTTTGTACTTGGTCATCATGTTAAACTTGGTGCTTCTTAGTCTTGGACTTTGGCAATGATCTATGATCGGAATAGTTATTTTAAGCGTTTTTGCGTGGTTCTTCCTCCTTCGCTGTATCACTGAAAGAATGATGAAACTCAAGATTAAGGAGCGGAAATATAATCGCATAACTGGATCTCAAGTTGACAGCAGGAGGTAGAACAACCTTCGAACAAAAAATGATTCTATCTCACATCACATCTAGCAGCTAAGTTAAAAAGCTTGCAAAACAAATCTGTTGGATGAATATGTTATTCGTATTACAAGCGAGTAGATATATAAACACGGGGGGAGGGGAGGAAGGGGGGTTATGGCTTTCTTGTAATGGATGTCAACTGCTTAGACCTATGACATCACCCTACACATATTTTACAAGCAGAATCTTCTTTAAATAAAACATAGATGCTGAAATAGATATAACACTACACAAATAACCTATAGTTACCCTAGAGGAGTAATATTTGGCGAGGTGTAGCTAGTTTATGGGTGACTTAATGTTAGCTAGCACTAACTTTTGGCAAGCTGAGGTGAGAGTCTAAATGAAATAAGGCTTGAATGTCACCTGTCTTAGGAGTGTGTGAAATGGTGAACATCTCCTCCAGCAAACTATTTACTCCTCTAGAGTTTTCAAGGTTTTGAACTAGCCTTCACCTTTCATAAGTCTTCTTGGAATAGTGTTTGATGGTAGTGTGCTTCTCTTGCCACATCATCAGAATTTTCAAATATATAATAGTAAGCTCTCTATTTCACTAGCTTGAGCCGCTTGGTACAAGCCAGCTGAAAAAAAAACGAATCGAGCATCTGTAATTCATAAACACTGAACAGTAAAGAGTAACCAAGCTGTCGCCTTGTTTCCGTTGTCATCATCACTACTAGATGTATCTTCATTCTAAATACATAAATGATAGTTTGATAACACTGCTATCACAACACATTAACACTACTAATAATGCTAACAGCAGTGTTACGCCTTGCTAGTAGTAACAGCAATCCAGTCCCACTAGCATTAAAAGGCTGATGAGTAACTGGCATGCTTTAAATGTAGTGATTTGGACCACAGTCCTTCTGTAGTTGGTGCAAGTCCAGTGGTCGAGTGCCCCAGTGGTCGAGGCCTTTTCTCTCTTAGGCCTTGACCACTGGGGCACTCGACCACTGGACATGCACCAACTACAGAAGGCCTGTGATTTGGACTGGAGTAAGCTGTAATAGCCAAGTTACTCCTTGCTGAAAGTAAGGTCAACAATTACATAGACCTATTTTTTTTACATAAACCCAATCTTTTTAAATTATTGATTTTCTAATAATATTGATAACCTACCATCACATTGAAACACCTGAGATGAGGATAGGCTACTAGTACTAGAAGAAACACTAGTATGTTCATGAAATAAACAAATAAATGTACTTGTAGTAAACAAAAACATTGAAACCTGAAAGTGAAGTAAACAACCACAATCATTCATCTTAACACTCACATTTTTCCTGGTGTGGGCTTTCTGTGCAGCTACTAGTTTTGTTATGCAAATCTCAGATATCAGATTTTGTGAGCATAGAAAGAATGTTCATTTCTATTGTCATCATACTCCACCATTCTATCACAATATATATCCCATGATCATAATGCATTATGATGGTAGCTAATCTCTCTGATCCAGAGTAATTCAGTAGCTTCCTGCTGCTCAGGCTGTTTGTCTAGCAAAACCCAATCCTCAGCTTTGCTCAGAGCATTGTCCAGTTGCTGTTGTGACAATTTAATCAGTGGATTTTATCATATGCTCTGTGTTGGGGGAATTGATGCAGCAAGCCTCATGGTTGGCGGCCATCTTTTATATAAAAAAAATGCTCTGCACTGTCATTGGCTAATCATCAAAATTATCCATTTTGATTGGCTAAATGTTGCCAAGTAACTTTTGCAAGTTAGTTCTGCAGAAAAATTGTAGAATCTGCATCAGAAAATAATTTTAGCAAAACATTATTTATTGCCCCACTTATGGAATAGTACCACTTCAAAAATCGAAACAATAATAAATGTCATTTGATTATTTGCTATTAATTTTCTCTGTTCATCATCCTTACACACAATGAAACAATATTGAGGTGCTGCTGCTGGCCTATCTACCCAAAAACAACTTTCAAACCCTATCCACCCAACATCGTAAATGAAGTTGCATTTCTAGCCTCATTTTGCATGGACTGCCACCACTGGCTATATGGCGCTATTGGCAATTACTAAATGACACACAGTGAGTCATTGCTTTTCAAGTTCATGGAAAGGCTTGTATCAGTTCAGCACAATATATTATATAAGACAAGGAACTGGGAGATGCTACTGCTAATACTTACTATTTCTTTTCTATACTGTTCCGCCGCAGCAATCCTTGTCTCTATTTCTGTGTCATGTTCTTCAAATTCTGAGAACCCAGTTTTTCCAAAGCTGACATATTTGATATTCGTTCACTGAGTGTTTTAGTCTGATCCTCAACTTTACTTATAATACTCTTTAAATTCTGGAAGTTGTGGAGGCCTCTTAGAACGGATGAACTGCCTACAACAGAGGGTAGTTATTTGACTAGGCATCGTAGACAACACTTCACTTGTTGTGTAGCGAAGGATAATCAGGCCCTTTCCCACAGACGCATTAGATTGAAAGCCATAATATCTATGAGAGTCACTTACATTTCATATCACAATGATCACACATGAACTCCAGGCACTCAGTACAGGCCATGATTACAGGTTTCTCAGGGTGGAATCTATATCTCTCCGAAGGTTGGTGCCTCTTAGATTCAATATGAGTCATAACACTGATGGTCTTGTGGGCGTCTTTGCTGAAGGTAGCTGCAAACTCATCATGTTTCTAAAAAAAAGGGCCGCCATAATTATTGCATAATATGTGATCAAGTGTCAAGTACTTCAGTCAAATCCCTTACAATAGATTTGAAATCATTTAATAATTTACACAATGTCTAAGGTGTTTTCAGGTAAAGAAGAAATTTAAATAGAACCCAGTTAGTGTAGTGCTTGATTTTTACCACCATGAATTCCCCAGACATTGTCAACGTGTGAGCTGGCAAAAGTCAGTTGCAATAAAGTTTGCCCCAGTGACTATTGGTTAAATAAGATCACCTGGTGTTTTTATTGGGCTGCAGTAATCATAGTGTAGTTTTACCTTCAAATGTTCATCCCAGAGTTTCTGTTCACATGTGCAGCAGTACTTAGTAGACAGGTGCTTATCACTATCCTGTCGCATGCAGACATCACACACCAGTATTTGTGTAGGTGTGACAACTTCCACATGTGCTGGATTGTCTCCCTTAGATTCCTCCTTGGTCACTTTACACTCAGGTAACTCACTCAGCTCCACTGAATGTGTGATTCTACAAGATTACAACTCAGCTGTGTGAAAATAGTGAGTGAGAAGAGGAACAAAAATAGGCCAAGACCAATATAAGACATAAGAGCTAGTGTGACAAGAATGTAGGATTCTGTGGTTGCCATACCAATCTCATTTACCCTTTATCATCTCATCATTGCCTTTGAGACAAATCTCTCACCAGATAATACTGAGACTTACTTGCAGACAGGACATTCTACAGCATTGAGTTTTCTGAAGTCAGATTCTAGACCAGGGCTGCCCAACGAGTGGCCCTGGGGCCGTATGCGGCCCCCTGACCCAATTATATGCGGCCCTCGACCCGACTGAGAAAATCGCGTAGTCGCGAAAACAATTTTCACCCCTTTATTAATTACATTCCTCATTTGTACAATAATAAGGAACGCTCTACATTTAGTCACAGTATTTTGGAATTCCCCAACCATTGCATTTGAGTGAGCTCCAATAAATAAAATTCCCACCTGCAGAGATGAAGATACTGCACGCCCATTATGAATGTTTGATTTATGGCGAGGTTGCGGGGCCCCAGGAACATTGCAATATGTGGATGCGGCCTCCTCAATGAAAAGGTTGGGCACCCCTGTTCTAGACATTCCAAACAGCAGATATGCGTACGCCGTACATGGTAGAATTCTCGGAACCTCTATGTAATCATTCTTTCTCTACTTCTGTCATCATCTCCTATTTAAATTTCATCCTTAGTAGCTTACAATTCATATCATTATGGCGGCCCATAGTGACATCTCGAGATGAAACAACTCGAGATGTTGGCAGTCAACTCGAGATGGTAATGATATAATGTCGAATTTCAGTTAATCATCGAGTTGACTGAATACAATCTCGAGTTGATTGAATACAATCTCGAGTTGGCTGCCAACGACTCGAGTTGTCTCATTTCGAGATGTCATAATGGGCCGCCATGTACGATAGACGCTCTAATCATTTATCAGTGATGGCACAGTTCAAACCATCAAAACTCATGCAAACTGTTACAAGGTGAATTTACAGGTCGGGTGTGCCAGACGAACACTGTACAGCTGATTTAACAACTAGTAATATAAGATATCTCATATTGGTTTTACCAATCAAAAAAGTACTAGCATTTCAGTTGAACTTAGTACAGAGAGTGTTTCCAAAACATTTTAGGTTAGTTAGGTACTATTAAACTGATATTGTTCCGTATCGATTAGAAAACATTCCAAGTCCTCTCTGTCAGTCATGTTGAACAGAAGAAAAGCCACTTTTTGTGGCTCAATATGAAAAAGCAAGGATTTTTGAGCCAAAAGCCTATCAAAACTTTCCTGAAAATCATCGCTCTTATGGCATTTCAAATTGACGAAATCCCCTGGCAGGTCTCATTCATCCCAGATAGCAATTGGCAGGGTTTTTAAATGAATAAATCAAATTAAATAACGTAACCCAGCAGACGCCCGACACTTTGCAAGAATCCATCAGGATGCATGTCCAGCAGCGCTGCTGGTCCCATAGTACGTGTATCCTGATTTAAAAAGAATAAGTGTACGACCACGTTGAAAACATTACAAATTAGAGTTCAGTTATCTGGTGGTATGTCGGATCCTAACCATTACCATTACAATTTATTTATCAGTTCTGAAGGACACTTCGACAAGTCGAGTTGCCATACACACACAAGGCTGCAACTCATCAACTGTCAGTGACCTGCTGTCTGTGGTTAGAGACTCATCGCCTGGTTCGCCTGTAGAACGTGCAGGTGCACATAGACGTTAATTTCTGGTCACTCCCTTTTAACTACACTCCTCCACTCAAATCGGTTAGAGACTAGCGCCTTGATTAAGCATCCCATATTGTCCTTGACAACATAACATTACGCTAAGATCTAAAAAATGCGAGTTGTTAATTGGTGGAGCACAAGATATCCCCGCTTCTTATATGCTGCAGCCTTAGTCCGTGTTTTGGTAGCGATAAGAATGATATGTTCATATTGGAGTTGTCAGTCTCCAGCACATGAGTGGACTACTCACAGTGTAGTGGGCTGATATTGTTGAAACAGTTGTAGCCAGGGAGTTAGATTCCTCTTGTATTAAACCTCGACTCTAGCCTGGGCAGGCTGTCATGTCCACATATATTACATTAGATTACTCTTTAATGTATGCTTGTAACAAATCGTGTTTGGATTGTTTGTTTATTGCTATGGCAAAGTTTTGAGATGAACAGTGGTTGTTTTTTGCTGTCCTTGACAGTTTAGTGAAAGTAGGAAATCTTCCTGTACATTACTAATGCTAGCCAAGGCCAAGTTATCTGCTACTCGTCACATTTATTACTCGATCTGATGAGTCTTATTATGTTCTTACACGATCGGTCATAGATTTGACAAGGATAATTTATTTCTTACCTTCAAATTCATAAATAAATATAAAAATAGACGATCTGTTCCTGGTAGTATTTACAAAAAATTAATGAGACAAAAAAATGATGTATGTAATGTTGTTCACAAAATTTTGATCAAGGGGTGGAATGAGCTTAATGCAATAAGGATATGGGGAAGGGGTGATTACTAAGGGGGAAGGGGTGTACATGGGATCATTCTTAATAAATGAGCAAAGGATAAAGAGAAGAGTTACTATTACTTCTTAGAATGAACAATCATCAGCTTTGTCGTTTGTGACAAGGCTAAACAATCAGAGTATATAATAAGGCCACACCAACAGTACTTTGGCAAATAATGAGTATAAATTTGAATAAAAAACATGAATCGATAAACATACTGTGCATATATAACACTGCTATTCAGGGTCGGAGTATTCAGGGCCAGGCTTTGAGTGTGATATGAGTCTGGATTTTATTCTGTGTGCTCAGGGCTGGGTTTTGAGTATGATATAATGAGTCTTGAATGATGCTCCTCTACATTTGGCTTCTCATCAGAAACTTCATCTGAACTGGAAACCTGACTAGCCTGAGGATCCACATTTCTCCTAGGAGCAGTCTGTGGTGGAGTTTTACGCCTCGACATTGGGACGGGGCGCGTACCCCTTTCCTCACTGCTGTCAGGATCTGATGAGCCGAGTTTATGTGTTCTGGTAGATTGTTTTTGTTCTGATTGTTTAACGCTGGAGTCAGGTAGAGGCAGATTCTCATATAATATATCAGTATTAGTAAAAGTATTAGTAGTATTAGTATTAGTATGATCCTTTAGGTGAATACTCAACCTACTGGTCGGAGATGGTGGCCTTGGTTTAACATTTTCAGTAACAGGCGGGGTGTTAGTACGGAAAACCGCGACATCTACACTGCTGCCCCGAGAACTCAAGCTACTCGCAGTACTGCTATGATATGATTGAGATAATTGATATCCTGATACATCACTACCAGCCGATTCACAGTCATAATACTGAGCGGCGGAGGCGGCGGCCATCTTCCTTCTGGTGTCTGGCTCGTATGAGTTCTTGTTGACGTACTCCATCTTTCTGCTCGGCTTACGAGGAGCTTTATTGAGTATATGCGAAACGTCCGGAGCGTTAGCTATAGCCGTGTCCACGTCTATGTTAACTCGTCTGATGTTAGCAGGTGACACCTTATAAGGGATACTGTTAGAGCGCGGCCGCCCATCGCTCTCCTCCGATGTGTCTATCTTAGTCTTATAGTACGACTTAGGTACACTGTTCTGTCTAGTTTTATTCTGCTGATATAAGTCTGAAAACTTAGGAGCAGCACTCACTACCTTAGGAGACATGGGAGGTTTGGTATCACACTGTATCGGTCTCTGATCAGACACTACTTCAGAGTTCGGTGGTATAGAGGGAGGTATAGTTATATTACTAACAGGGTCCGGCGCAGACAGAGTTTTAGACAGATGACTCGGTATGATCTCAGGTTCCTTCACACCCAGAGAATCTATATTAGCGTAGAGATTAGACCTCTGCGTACCCGTCTTTATATTTTGATTGACCGTAACGCTACCAGAATCACTGAATGTACGACGACTGCGATCACTAGATCCCGTCTGTATAGAGAAGGAGCGGGAGATACGAGCCTGCTTAGCCTGATTCATAAACTGTAACATATCAGAGTCATTCCATCCTAACTGTAATCTCTCCATCTCTGTAAGCTCACTGTCTCGTAATACAGAACTATCTAACTTATCAGACTGTGAGCTATCTAACTTATGAGATTTTGCGCTATCTAACTTATGAGAGGAGGTATCTTGTATAGTTACTGCCGGGTCTGAGTCAGTATTTATATTGGTAGTTTTGAGAAGAGCTCCTGATTGGTTGGTTTGACTGTCTGTATTATCTGTAGCTTTATTAGGAGGAGGAGCGCTCCTGGGTGGTCCGATCGTCTCATACACATTCTCCTCTTCCTCCTCCTGCTCCTCAGTATAAGATAGAGGGGGAGGATCGGGATGTGTGTTAGTAAAGCACCGTACTGGTTTTCTTAGAGCGCCTGGACTTTGGGTAAGGGATAAAGGCTGCATCTAAAAAATGTATTAGTAATCATAACTTCAGAGTCTAAACCATAGACAAAACAGCAGGACATACAGACAAAACCACACCCTAACCCGAAGAATATATTCATTATCTGGTAAGGAAACGCTGAGTGCTCTGACTTTCCTAAATATTCAACAGCTCAATATGGGTTTTTTTTTTTTCTATGCACTAGGTCTTATTTGACCGCCCTATTTAACGGGCCCCCTTAAGCTCGGGTGGCTTGTGTGGGGTAGTACCCTATACCCTTGCCCGCCGTTGCCGGCTACTCTTTTTTCGAAGAGGCAGAGGGGGATCTTTATACTGCATGCAAGCACACAGTAGACCTCCTGTATTTGTGGTCCTGATCCGAACAGACCTGGCTAGGATGAATGGCTTGCCAGTGCCAAATCAGAAATGACAGCCGGCGCCGGGAATCGAACCTGGATCATAAGATCACAAGTCCATACCCTTAACCGTCAGACCACTCCTGACTCCTTGCTCCTAGCCTCTGCGCCTTCTTGTATCAGAGTTCAGATAAAGCCAATCTCTCAATGCTCTGAGAATCTAAGGCTACTTATAACATTACCTCCTCAGTGATGTGCCCAGACAGGGGCGGAGATAGATAAGGCTGTTTGAAGGGGTACTGCTGGGTATCATGTAGAGGAGGATTTTGAGGACTTTGTAAGCTGTGATACAGTGAGGTCTGAGATTGTACTAGGTCTGTAGAAGAGTTAGCCATCTGCTTAGCTTTATTAGTTGTCCCTTTCCACACAGCCTTAGGCTGAGAGAATAGATCACCAATAGGGTTTTTATATGCGGGACGCACTACCACACCTAGAAAATAAAAGGTCAAGCTATGACAAGGAAAAAAGCTAAAGTCTACATAAATATGAGTAAGAGATAAAACAAACAGGTCATAAGGTCATAAGGTCAGCAGCTCAGATCATATGATACACGTGAAGTAGGTGATGACTTCCTGTAAACTCAAACTCAAGTAATGTATGTGATATACGTCAGGGGAAGACGACTTCTGTGTGATCTCTGACTGATCTAATCTCTTACAGGAGACAGATAAAGGTGATCTGTATCCATAGTGGCCGTCATGTGATTGTTATCTGATTATATAATACGGTCATTGGATCCAAATAATGGTATTCAATACCTTACACGATGCAGTAAAGCCTACAAACCATCATTCACACACAGAAGTAAAACAGGTAGCAGTCATGTCACACATTAGATAATACCTAACATGAGGTGATGTATGAAGTGATGTGATTAGGTGATACTTTACCTGGTGTTTTAGTGGCACCATAAGTCAGGTTCTCTAGAGGATCAGCAGCAGCAGGGCGGAGGAGGACAGCGGCGGGAGGCAGAGGAGAGCTGCTGCTATCATCTCCACTCTCCGACTCTATCAATGGAGGCTCAAAGAACGATTCATGAGAGGCGGACTTAGCCAAACCGAGGCTCTCATCTATAAACATGAGCACACACAGAGGGTGTTATATAGTCACATGCTGACTGGGAGAGGATAAAACACATGTCAGGTCAGGTCAGGCACACTAACTGTTAATATCACTCATAGGAAATTCTCTGTTCTAAATATAGGAAGTGGACCTGCGGCACAGACTATCAAGATCATGCAGCAAACTCAGTACCTTGATTGATTTGCCTTCAAGAGAGTTTACATACCGGGACATACAGGCTAAACTCAAGCTTGCAGATACACTTGCCACGCTGTGAGGAGACAGACTGACTCACACTCAGGGCGGACAGTCACACACGCAGGGCGGACTGTCACACACTCAGATATATGTATATTATACTACCAACCTTCAGCCCCACCTCCACTAGAAGCTCTGCGTAGCCCATATTCATTATTCGTCATTAGAGGAAGGTCAGAGAAGGAGCCTGATATTCTCCCTAAGTGTACGTTAGTAGAACTGGAGCTACGGTCTGATCGCCGAGACAGATGTCCGATCTCGTTATCAGTTATATCATTACTGCGGCTATCCACAGATTGTGTTCTCTCTACAGAAGATCAATACTCTGATTAAGAGAATAAAGCATGGATATTACGGCCCTGGAGCTGTATGTGAATGTGTAATGTGTTCTTACACATCATATTGTAACACATAGGGATATAAATAGTTCTCGTTTGAATGATTAGCTTGTATATAGAGTTGCGTTCCTCGTCAGGTCAGAGGAAGGTAACTCCACATGCAGGCGATTACAGTCACCCTCCCTGCTCCAGCTATGTCACATGTTGTGCTCAGAAAGTAAAATATAAGGATGAGGTAGGTGAGTGAACATAGAATAGGGATATAAATAAATAACCAGTTTGATTTTTTATTCCACCATAAGCAGCACAATAACCGACCCCCACAACAGCTCCCCCTCCTCCTCCTCAGAAACCTGGCTAACTTAGAGAGTGAGCTATACTTAGTGTATTATTAGTAGAATCCTGCGGAATGTGTGTGGGTTATACAGAGAATGAAGTAAATTAATGGGGTTATTGAGAGAACATGCCAGAATTTAATCTATAATAATCAACACTCGCTCCGATCACTATTGGTGCGTAAAAAATCCAAATTTAATGTATCTCATCTCGTAATTTTAAAAGCTTAGCTCTTGCAAATAATTCAAAACACAAAAAATCTGAACCAGGGCATATATTGGTTAGTTTAACAGATAAGCCAATGAGAACTATATATTATTATCAACTTTGAAGATTTCATCGTTATGAGCAGCATACAAATTATTAATGTTGCATGAACAAGTAATACAGAAGTCAGAGTCACAGGTCACAAGTCAGAGGTCACAGTCAAAGGTCACAGTCAGATGTCAGAGATCAGAGGTCTGCAGTCAGAGGTCACATGTCAGAGTCACAGGCCAGAAGTCATTCCTCTCACTCCGCTCAGGATTGGAGTGATTATCAAACATAGCGTCATAGGCCAGTCAGAATACATACCATCAGACACAACGCTTGGATAAACCGAAGCATTGGTCACACTCGGATCAGACTTAGGACCAGACTGAGGATCAGACTGAGGATCTAAGTGTGGGTAGGAGTGGGGTCTGTTATCCGTATCATCTTCAGCTAAATATCAGATATTGGTTACAACATTTAGTTATATAAGACATACTATCTATCTATCACAGGCACACAGTTAGAAAAGGGAGACAACTCAAACATTAAATACTTTCTCTACTTAACTGGTAGCAGAGTCTGGTCATAATAGTATATAATTTGAATACTACAATTTCACACATTGAATTAAAAAGAAAATACCAGCTCACTTTTCTTATTTTTGAGACTGCTTGGTCGACTTCTGTTGAATAAAGCTCTCCATCTTGAAGGTGACTTATCTCGGCCATGGAGGTGGATAGAGCCAGGGGGTACATAAGCTGAGCTGCCTCCCCCACTATCGCGACTGGACCCACCACTGTCTCTCATTGGCTTTTTCCTACAGGCACACAAATACTAGTTTATGGATTATGTTAGCCCTGAATGACTCACTATAATACCATCACCCTCAGAGCTCAGAGCTCACAAGTATTACATGAGCAAAGTTTGTTTATCTAAGCAACCCCATTGCATTATTAATAGACTTACATATGAATTAGTGAAAACTGATGCTAGATAACATTAAGTAAACCCAAAACTAGCTGCAGTAAATTTTGAATAATAGAGAGGTTGCAAAATATTGTAATTGTCTTCTCCTGGTATGTTGATTTGTAGAGGTAAGTGACAATTTCGTGTTGTTTGTCACATTTGACATTAGTGCTATTTGGAGTTACAATCTCTCATAATAAATTATAATGTACTAATTTGAACTTGCAACGAGATTTCTTACTGAGAAAAAGAAGTTGCCACATCTCGAATCCAATTAACTCCTATACAGTATGTACAGTATCAGCTTGATATTCCTACATGGGAGGGACCAGGGAGAAAGCTTATAGAGTAGTATGATTATGATGAGTCACCTCAGACAATAAGGGCCATCCAGTAACTTCCTCAGAGTATCTAACCTAACTTACTCAAAGTCTATAACAGTATGGAATACAGGTATTATATCACTGCTATCTTCCCCTCCTGTGTATGAGCTCGATCTCTCATCACCCAGATGACTCGACGTCTCCTGTAGTCTGTCCTGGGCCTCCGTTAGTGTAATCAGTCGACTCGGAGTGCTTACAGCTACTGAGCTCGGACGAGGCTTCTTAGTGTTTACTGTAATCAACAGATACGAGTTATTCAATCACTCTGGTATGACAAATACACAACTCAAGATTCCACACAAAACATGCCTGAGATGCTATAAAGACGGGTAAAACTGTGCCTCTGTCTGTGTGTACCAGAGATAATATAAATACAGATATTACTATCTCTGTTACATAGACAGCGTAAAAGAGCACATGACTGAGGATACCAGATAAAGCAGCGGAGATGCTGAACACGAGATGCTGAACACCAGCTAGAAATAAAACAATGATCTGCAGTGCATCACAACAGTCATGGAAATAAGGTACAATAATCACACCAAATGCAATAAGAATAACAGGCTGAAATTATCACCACGTGGCCGGAAGGCTTTACATGGCTATGGTTTCACATAATCGCTGCAGTACAGAGCTTTTATATAACAATCTAAGGAGCCTCAACCTGATATAAGTGGTCGGATAAATTCAGCCTTTTCTGAGTGACAGACATAACAATAAACATCACATGACCAAACTATAATATATCACAATATCGATCTAAGGAAATAAAACAACAAAATCATAGCTCTCTATAGATCGAAGGTAAGAATCAATGACAGCCTTACGCTTAAACACTCGTCTCCATCTCAGGCTCGTTCTGACCACTGTAATAGTATATCAGTATCAGTATCAGTTATCTAAGATAATCAGTATATATGGGACAGAGAGGCAGGCTATATAATAAATCATACGGATACAGATCAAGTTATATATCTTATTACTCTCTGATTTGGACACAGTGTTAATCAGATCTCTGTATGATTAGGGTAGGGGGGAGGAGAAGCAGCCATGCATCGCTCTAACCGTTCTCCTCTTCCTCCTCGTCCTCCTCTCCAAAATAATCCTCGTCTATGAGGATAATGTCCACATTCTCATAGTAATGAGAGGTAAAGGGATCCTCTGAGTCATAGAGCTGTGAGTCATCACGCCCCACCTCACCAGCCTCACCCTGCTGCTCCTCCTCTACAGAGCAGCCAGGTAGGGAGGTAGAGTTATCTGTCTCTGACCACAAAATATAACTATAACAGCTCACAGATCACTTTACAATGTAGTACAGCGCTTCACTATACTGTAATAGAAGCTTGCCTTTCATACATTGAGTATTAGTGCAATGAATGATATGATTCATAGATTCATATATACATATATTTATATGTATATGTATATGTATGTGTATATGTATGTGTATATGTATATGTATATGTATATGTATATGTATGTGTATGTGTATATGTATATGTATATGTATGTATGTGTATACATACCATCAGCTCTGAAGATAGGCTCATCATCACTGAATATATACTCATAGTTAGATATAAGAGCTTCTACTATAGTGGCTTGTACTGATACAAAATGTAACATCTGAGCACCATTCACATTACCAGTCTCCATAGATTTAGACCTAAATTGGAATAAATAGAAATATATTACATGAGTGACTTCATCATACAACCAGAGATCCCGCCCGAACAACCTACAATCATCCAGTAAACTTAGGCTACAATCATCCAGTAAACTTAGGCTACAACCATCCAGTAAACTTAAGAATAGAGAGAAACAATTCTATGACAATTTTTCAAATAGCGATGCGAAGCCAACATGTGTATTTCGGAGTTACCCACTCTCTGAACACTAGGTTCAGAGAGTGAGTAACTCCCAAATACACATGATAGTTTCGCATCGCTACTTGAGAAATTGTGATAGAAAGCATCAGGTCCAGGATGGGTTAATATTTGAAATGTAGCACAAACCAAACATGATAATATGTGACCCACCTCATGAGATTTGGACTCCATACTATAGCGAGATTACGAGAGTCCATACCAGTCTTAGAGCTGTATAGTGACATTCTATTGAGATGAGCGAATAGTGATTTAGCTGTACGATAATGTGGAGGAGGTAATCTTACTATACTACTCTTAATCTTCAGTAATCTCTCATCTCCTTTTAGTGATACGGCATCCTGTAAAATATACAACAGCAGTGTCAGCGTCAGCGGCCATCTTAGTATACACAACAGCAGTGTCAGCGGCCATCTTAGTATACACAACAGCAGTGTCAGCGTCAGCGGCCATCTTAGTATACACAACAGCAGCGTCAGCGGCCATCTTAGTATACACAACAGCAGCGTCAGCGGCCATCTTAGTATACACAACAGCAGCGTCAGCGGCAGCGGCCATCTTAGTATACACAACAGCAGCGTCAGCGGCCATCTTAGTATACACAACAGCAGCGTCAGCGGCCATCTTAGTATACACAACAGCAGTGTCAGCGTCAGCGGCCATCCTAGTATACACAACAGCAGCGTCAGCGGCCATCTTAGCATACACAACAGCAGTGTCAGCGTCAGCGGCCATCTTAGCATACACAACAGCAGTGTCAGCGTCAGCGGCCATCTTAGTATACACAACAGCAGCGTCAGCGGCCATCTTAGTATACACAACAGCAGCGTCAGCGGCAGCGGCCATCTTAGTATACACAACAGCAGCGTCAGCGGCAATCTTAGTATACACAACAGCAGTGTCAGCGGCCATCTTAGTATACACAACAGCAGTGTCAGCGTCAGCGGCCCTCTTAGTATACACAACAGCAGTGTCAGCGGCCATCTTAGTATACACAACAGCAGTGTCAGCGTCAGCGGCCAGCTAGTATACAAATTCTAATTGACAGCGACAATCTATTTGTCGCATTATTTGATCAATTGATGCAGTTATGCGCCATGTAAAATGTATAGTTAAACCATAAGGATAACAGAATTAAGTGAAGAGAACCTGTTAAGGGTTAAGCGAGGCTCAGAGCGAGGATCAGAGCGAGGCTCAGAGTCAGAGGGTCAGAGGGTCAGAGGCCCAGAGTCAGAGGGTGACCCGCCGGACAGACAACTTCAGCTGTATTACTGACAAAGTAACACAAAGCCTGACATGTCTTAGTAGAGTCAGCAGGCCCAAGCCTTCGTGTATATCTAACTATCCAATCAGATATTTTGTTTATGAATACAAAGCTGCAAAGTTGTGCTAATTAATCTCTGCCAGGATTATAAGGTTTGTTTGTTATACCCTGAAATATATTGTGATTGCATAACGCGATATGAGATGACTCACAGCTCAAAACAAGCTGCTGACAAGTACAGACTGAGAGTGAGATCATATTCTGCTGAGGGCCTCTCACTCACTAGAGATTCCCTCTAAGTCACATATAAGTGTTATATAACTTACAGAGAAGTGATTATAAAGCTGATAAGTGAGAAGAGGGTTTGGTAATTCTCTGAAGTACATTTTGAGCACAGCTGTGATTGTATGCATATCTAGTCTTATTTCTTCTTCCATAAGAGACTTAATAGATCCGTCATCAAACTCTGCCCTGTATAACATACCAGATACCAGATACCAGATATATAGTATGATAAACAGCGTATAGATATGTTACCATGCGAGAAGGTACGAGAGATAGCTCTTTAGTGATAGGGCACTTTGGGGCACTATGTGATAGCAGGGTGCCTTGTAATGGGTATAATATATCATCATGTTCACCAGTTCATTTTGTTATCCACATGGAAAATAACAAACACTCTGGTCTTACATCCCTATCTCATCCCTTCAGTATCTTAGTTACGCTTGTTACTCTCAGCAGAGACACATTTAATAAGGTACATATAAGTATATTATGAGTGTGTGACTACCTGTGATACACCCGTGATACACCTGTGATACACCCGTGATACACTTGTGAAACACCCGTGATACAACTGTGATACACCCGTGATACACCCGTGATACACCTGTGATACACCCGTGATACAACCGTGATACACCTGTGATACACCCGTGATACAACCGTGATACACCCGTGATACACCCGTGATACACCCGTGCTACACCTGTGATACAACTGTGATACACCCGTGATACACCCGTGATACACCTCTGATACACCCGTGATACAACTGTGATACACTCGTGATACACCCGTGCTACACATGTGATACACCCGTGATACAACTGTGATACACCCGTGATACACCCGTGATATACCCGTGATACACATGTGATACACCTGTGATACACCTGTGATACAACTGTGATACACCTGTGATACAACTGTGATATACCCGTGATACACCCGTGATACACCTGTGATACACCAGTGAGTGATACACCTCAGTACACTTACCTTAGTTTCTGTATGTTAGAAGCCACACCAGTCAGTCTATATATACCATCTATCAGACCGTGCAGCTCGATGGCGTTACAACAAGATGTCAGAACGTGGGGTACTGAGACACAAATATAACAAGATAATAATATATATATATATATATATATATATGAAAACCTCAATAATAAGATAATTAAACATCGGCGGCGGGAATATTGAGCTATCCATCAATGATCAATGTTGTAGCTAAATTTTCCTGAGTATTACTGGTCTTAGTGGAACAACCATCAAAGTATATACACACATATACAGTATATATATGGTGCAGGTGCACTTGGATGAATTTACACTACTTTTAGAGGTCCAGAAATTAACATATAATTTATCATAATTAATCATCATCTCACCATTTAGCGAGGAATTGGACAGATGTTCTCCGAGATCACACCCATACACTCTCTCCTTAACTATACCGTTCTGTTTGAGTGTGCTTCTCTGTGGACGATTAGAGAAAAACATTCTCAAAAATGTTATCAGCTTTCCTCTCTTCGCCAAGACTGTTAACACAAAACAAAATAGATAACAAACTAAAAACATGAACTAAGAGTCCATAGATAGGTAAGCAGAGTGGGGGTGCCCAGCAATTCAGTAAAGGCAACACATCAGTACTAAACGTTATGTATTAACCTCTCAGGGATTCTGGGATACGGGATAACCGATACCATAGGTAGGCCTATAGATGGTCACATATCAGGCTTCACTGTATTCTCAGTAATCACTCGGGATCATTGATAGATAGATAGAGGGGATCGAGGATATGAGAGAAAATACATCAGTGGTATGAGGTCACGTCAGCCATCCATCATCGGCTATTTAAGGTGACGTTGGTATCATAAAAATAGTAACGTGACAAACAATGTGCGACTAAGTATAGAGTGATCACTGTTACTGATTGCATAACATCGTATTACATCACATAACTGTACAGTGATACGCTCAGTGTGTGAGTTAACTGAGCTAAGTCTGAGACCACAGTATACCAAATTAATATATAATACGTAAATAAATATGTAAAATTTCTGATTTAGTCACAATCCCGAGGGCCAGTCTGCCTGCCAGGGTAATTATCACCTGTCACCATAAATCTGAAGTCTAAAGTATGAAACGGTGATCAGAAAGGGTGGTGGATTATCCAAATAAGAAAGACAAAATTCCACCCTCACAATAATGAGTCAAACCAACTTCCAATATTCTGGATGAGTATTCATAGATTTAAGGAGTGGCCAAAATGTCCGCCTTTCCATCACATTCCTCTGGGTTTATCACAGTCTTGAGATGCTGACTTATGTAACTATTATGAGTGAGGAGTCGCCTCACTTTAAGAGTTTGAAGTAAACTTTAGAAGGGCAGACATTAGGGACAAACTTGGTAGGTGGCGGGTTTGTTTTAATAAGTGCAGTGCGCTGTCCCTGTGATCAAATACATTACCATCTGGACTATCAGCGGCATCATCATGCTCATTCTCATGGGCAAGAGAATTTTCATTTCCTACGTAACACAACAGATTGGATCCTGGATAACTACACATACGTATGCACTAAAATGTATATACTCACTAAAGTGTATACGTACACACTTACATGCACATACCAGTATCTTACAGCATTAAACAGAGTAATGATAGTAAGCTTCCAAAGTCCCACATTAGCGTATAGATAAAGTGGGGTGAGATTTGCTGGGTTAATATTGTTTCCCAATAAGAACAAGATTGAGCCTTTTACCATGAACTGGAAATACGGCAGTTGATTCAAGGAGTTAGTCTCTAACTCCTTGGCTAAATCACACAAGTGAGTTACATTTCCAGAGCAGGTAAACAGGATCGACCTAGATCTGTAGGGAGGAGAGTGTCAGGCCTGTTAACTAGTAAAGTAATAAGTTAGCATTCATCTCAGTAAGTCAGTCCAGTCAATCCGAGCAGAAAACCACAACATAATAGTCACTATAGCAGCACAATATGAGGTAAGTCACAATATGACTACAGGAAGTAAGTCACAATAACGATACCGGGAGGTAAGTCATACCTATATCCTCATCATAGCCACAACTACTCCACTCATCTGTAAATTTAACATTAATTAAACTGAGTTCTGGAGGTAAACAACAATACTTCCTTGTCTTGGTACAAGACTTACTGACAAAACTTACCGTATCTGAAGAATCTACCTTAAGAGTCAAAACAGTATGTTAAGCAAAACCTACCTTCTGCGTTTAAGGTGATCCTAAAGCTTGAACAAATTTAACAAGAAAAAATAACTTGGCGAGATTAAAGTATATAATCTACTATATAGATGTATATGCTGAGAGATGTACACAGAGAGACATACTATACAATAAGAGGCAATCAGAGAAGACCCTGCTTATCTCACCTTCATATAGAGACAGACCCGGGGAGGGTTAGTTAGTTAGTTAGTCGATGGTGATTCTTACTTTACTATCTCATCACAGACTGAAGACTGAAGACTGTAGCTCTCTCTCTCAAACTCTAATAAACCTAAACCTTACTGTGATAATACTGACCCTAACAGTACTGTACTACTGTATGCATATACCAAGGTAACGATAAGGACTTATTTATACTAAACATTACATAAAAGATAATAACAAGTACAGTATATTAAGGTCTTATATAATATAAACATTATAAAGTCTGGGTATTACTGACTAATTAGCGATAGCGTTCTTATTTCTGATGATATATCTCTTTTTATCGTGTGTATGGAAAAGAACGAGACCTTTATCCAACCCTAACACCAATAAAATGTCACCAAGATATTACATAATCCACACAGTACACTATAACAGGGTACAGTAAGGGTCATACCACACAGACTATATATATATATAGTCTGTGGTCATACTCCCACTGAGCTTATATATAACATCCTACCTGTCAGGTGGGAATTATCCATTAGACTGATATATATATTTATATATGCTGTATCAAAATTCCATCCTGGTCACTAGGTGAGTGTGGATCACAACTCCTCATCATAGATGGCTTACAGAATAATTAAAAGCTCATCTAAATGTTCGGTATTATCATTAAGAGCTGCAGTCCCTTTGTTTTAACTTGTAAAGCAGCTTTTATGTGAAAAATCAATCAATTTGAGTGATTATACACTTTGTATAGGATGTTAATCTCTGCTATCGATATTAATAATGTATAGTTAGTTAGTCAATAACCCTAATAGTGTATATACAGCAGTATAGAGTAGTATACAGTAGTATAGAGTAGTATACAGTAGAGTAATATACAGTGATACTATAGAGTAGCTCGAGGTAAATGTGTTACTACAGCTCTATCTAACTATAGGCTAACATCAGACAACTCCAAACTCAGGCACACACACTGATATACAGCAGCTACAGCTGCTAGTGTAACAATCATACTGTCATGGTATAACAATCTTCTGCTCACATGAGCAACTTATTCTACATACAGTAACTTCAGAGACCAGAGAATAAGACTCAGCGATGAAGCGGATCTGTCTGACCTTTATCACTAACAGACTTACCGTCCCTTAGAAACACTCACCTTTAAATGAGTGGATTTCTCCATTACTTAGTTTAACAATACGACTTTGTAGCGTATTTTTATTAATAGACTTACCAGGTTTAGTCTCAGCTTGACCAGAAGGATGAGACGCCGGTATCTTAACTCCGATGATCTCGACACATTCCGATGGAAAAAATCCCACCTGTCAACAAAAGTTTTATAGATGTAACAAACAAACTGAAGGCGCAGTGAACGGAGCTGAGTTTGTACTCTGAGTCTGAATATCAATCTAAAACCTAAATTGGCGCCAAGTGACAGAGCAAAGATGGTAAATAGAGCCTTTAATGTCTCTGATAAAATATAACTATGATTCATAATCAGTCACAACTATTTGTTGTCTGTAAAATCATCATTTTGGAACATCTATGTGTTGCCATAGTGAGTTTGCAGTAGAGCGGAACACACCAAGTGTTCAGACAGAGACGGAGAGACAGAGAGGTGATTACTGTTCATGAGTAACAAGATTAACAGGATCAGGTCTAACATGTTCTCTACTCACAAACAATCATCTAGTCTCACATGATATTCTCACATATATACAGATACATGTACTGTGAGCAGTCAGGTCTACTAGCTGGCCGCTATTTGTGATCATCAAATCCAACCGCCTAGATCTGGACACTACACAAACTATATGAGATACAGCTTACAATAAGATCTCAGTTCAACTTAAAACACAAAGTATTATTACTATAGAGTCTCTTCTATATCATTGTTCTACTGAATGGTCTCACCTCAAATCGTTTCTTGCCTCTCCACCATGTAGATTCCTCTGGTCGAGGTTTGTCGATAACTGAGACCATATCACCCACCTAAAATAGTAC
This sequence comes from Membranipora membranacea, assembly GCA_914767715.1. Taxonomy (NCBI): domain Eukaryota; kingdom Metazoa; phylum Bryozoa; class Gymnolaemata; order Cheilostomatida; family Membraniporidae; genus Membranipora; species Membranipora membranacea. Next base: position 39,316,942 of record OU612066.1, read on the forward strand.
CAGCAATCACTCAGGTTATTAAAGGTGTATCTGGAGAACATAATACATAGACGGGTCGGTCACCGGTCACCGCACACTGCTATAATCCAGGCAACATAGTACAAAATAATACGTATTAGATAACTAATAGAAGACAAAAGAGTACATAGTATTAGCCACACTGCTACCCGTAGCCAGTATATCCAGCCCTATACTACACGACACCACTGAGTAGTGAGTAGTGAGTAGTGAGTAGTGAGCAGTGTTACTTCTACCTTTAGTCTAGTGGTGGCACAGAAACAGTTAAGCATACTGATATCATCAGTATAACTATCAATCTGATAAATAGTGCTGACTTAAGTTACTGTGAACAGCTGAATATAGAGCAGCGGTGTGAGCAGATCCTACATTCCCTTACTGCTGCCCCGTGTGTCTTTGTGTGTGTGTGTGATCTCAGTATGTATGTGTGTGATCTCAGTGTGTATTTGTGTGTGTGTGTGTGTGTGTGTGTGTGTGATCTCGGTGTCTTTGTGTGTGATCTCAGTGTGCTATGTATATGTCTATGTGTGACAGTATTATGATCAGTTTGTGATCTCAGTGTGTGTGTTAGGTGAGGTGAAGAGAATTACTGTGCTCAGCTCAATATAAGAAGCCATATAATCCACTAATCAGAGCTAAATTACACATATCCAGGATACAGGAGTGAATACTCAGATGATCTCTGATTGGTATAATTATACTATATTTGAGTGTTTACCATGAGAGATGATAAGGTACACTAAAACTTCAACACTTGTTACCCTGTCATTTATAAATAAAATTAATCACTGCCTCACAAGCTCTCAAAAGTCACCAATTAGGTGTTAGATTGAGTTGCAGCCAGATGCTGTACCTTCTGAATAACTTGTTGAGCGAATTGAATCATTGATACATGTTATACCATTATTGACATTTCTGAAACTTTTTGATTAAATCTGTTAATTTATGTATTTTTCATCCATTTGCTTCATTTATAACAAAAATAGTGACATGTTGGAGGAATTACTAAATTATAAGTAGAGTAGGATACAGGACTATAAGTAGAGTAGGATACATGACTATAAGTAGAGTAGGATACAGGATCGGACTGGGGTTACAAATAAGCACTTAGAATAATGTTCAAGTCCCCTGTTTCTGTCTTTATCTGTTTTCTTGCATGTTGTTATATTAATATATTAAGTGAATGACAAGCCCTGACGACTATAGATAATCTAACTAAACCTGTTATGATTACTCTAGTAGAAGATATAAATAAGCAGTATGTACAAGTCTTCGTCTGTCTAAGTAGCCTAGTAATACTTGTGGTTGATCTTGTTTGTATCAATCTTTGTCCTCCCCACACAAAGGTAATTAATTAGACTCGCCATTATACATTTCACTGCTCCGTGTGTGACTTCCAGTAGAGTGATATAATCTAACTGTCACTTTTCTGTCATAATCTCAGCTTTACAATCCTCCTTATAATACACATTTATAGCCCCCCCCCCTTCACCATTGCCAACTCGCTTTTCCCAACATTTGTCCTAATTTCTCTGTTATGTTATTCTGAACATGCTACCATTATGATATTTTATGGCAATAAATAAAATATATAATGAAAAGGCATGTATAAGGTAATAATAATAATAATAATAATAATAAATACCCGTACCGGATTAGAACGGCGGAGATAGGCGAGTTATAATAATACACAGAGATGGGTGAGTTATAATAATACACAGAGTATTACCTGTAGTGAGAGTTCATCAGGAGCCTGACTAGTGTAAGCTTTAATAGTCTGAGCGGCTGCTATAGCAGGTATATTTATAGCTGCAGATTCATCTGTACCCACTAATCTGTTACCTTTATTATCTACCTGCAATCATCGAGTACAGAACTAAAAGTTAAACTTGGAACGTCTTAATATTTGTGATGTTAATACAAAGGGGATATTTGTGTTTGGGTTTCTAACAAAGAATATAAATTTAGGTGTCAACCTTTAAAAGCACAAAGTTATGAAAATGCTGGCGGATCAAGTTTGATACAATGCGTGCATTTCAGGCCGCTCCTAATCTATTGGTCAGCGACCTCATGTTTGTGGGGGAGTAACTCCAAATGACAAATAAAATTATACTGGTTCTGGTATCATCAGGGATTCATCAGGGAGCCCCAAACTCCCTGGAGTCATCTTATCTCTAATCATTGACGACTCTGTACATTGTTAGATTGGAGAGTCACTTGGTTACATTGTTACATTGAGCACTAAGTTACATCAATATTAGATAGCAGTAGGCCTTGTGACAACCCATCAGTTATAACTATATAATGTGGTGCGAAACAACCTCACAATATCTAATATACATAACCCAAAAACATAGAAGACAAAATAAATAATTTTAATTAAACTTGGTGGGCACACAAAACTGCAGGCTATATATAACTGCAGACTATATATAACTGCAGACTATATATAACTGCAGGCTATATATAACTGCAGACTATATATAACTGCAGACTATATATAACTGCAGACTATATATAACTGCAGACTATATATAACTGCAGACTATACATAACTGCAGACTATACATAACTGCAGACTATATATAACTGCAGGCTATATATAACTGCAGGCTATATATAACTGCAGGCTATATATAACTGCAGGCTATATATAACTGCAGACTATATATAACTGCAGGCTATATATAACTGCAGACTATATATAACTGCAGACTATATATAACTGCAGACTATATATAACTGCAGACTATATATAACTGCAGACTATATATAACTGCAGACTATATATAACTGCAGACTATATATAACTGCAGACTATATATAACTGCAGACTATATATAACTGCAGACTATATATAACTGCAGACAATATATAACTGCAGACTATATATAACTGCAGACTATATATAACTGCAGACTATATATAACTGCAGACTATATATAACTGCAGGCTATATATAACTGCAGGCTATATATAACTGCAGACTATATATAACTGCAGACTATACATAACTGCAGACTATACATAACTGCAGACTATATATAACTGCAGACTATATATAACTGCAGACTATATATAACTGCAGACTATATATAACTGCAGACTATACATAACTGCAGACTATACATAACTGCAGGCTATATATAACTGCAGGCTATATATAACTGCAGACTATATATAACTGCAGACTATATATAACTGCAGACTATACATAACTGCAGACTATATATAACTGCAGACTATATATAACTGCAGACTATATATAACTGCAGACTATACATAACTGCAGACTATACATAACTGCAGACTATATATAACTGCAGACTATATATAACTGCAGACTATACATAACTGCAGACTATACATAACTGCAGGCTATATATAACTGCAGGCTATATATAACTGCAGGCTATATATAACTGCAGACTATATATAACTGCAGGCTATATATAACTGCAGACTATACATAACTGCAGACTATATATAACTGCAGACTATACATAACTGCAGACTATACATAACTGCAGGCTATATATAACTGCAGGCTATATATAACTGCAGACTATATATAACTGCAGACTATACATAACTGCAGACTATACATAACTGCAGGCTATATATAACTGCAGGCTATATATAACTGCAGACTATATATAACTGCAGGCTATATATAACTGCAGGCTATATATAACTGCAGGCTATATATAACTGCAGACTATATATAACTGCAGACTATATATAACTGCAGACTATATATAACTGCAGGCTATATATAACTGCAGACTATATATAACTGCAGACTTTACATAACTGCAGACTATATATAACTGCAGACTATATATAACTGCAGACTATATATAACTGCAGACTATACATAACTGCAGACTATACATAACTGCAGACTATACATAACTGCAGGCTATATATAACTGCAGGCTATATATAACTGCAGACTATATATAACTGCAGGCTATATATAACTGCAGACTATATATAACTGCAGGCTATATATAACTGCAGACTATATATAACTGCAGACTATATATAACTGCAGGCTATATATAACTGCAGACTATATATAACTGCAGGCTATATATAACTGCAGGCTATATATAACTGCAGACTATATATAACTGCAGACTATATATAACTGCAGGCTATATATAACTGCAGGCTATATATAACTGCAGACTATATATAACTGCAGGCTATATATAACTGCAGACTATATATAACTGCAGACTATATATAACTGCAGGCTATATATAACTGCAGACTATATATAACTGCAGACTATATATAACTGCAGACTATATATAACTGCAGACTATATATAACTGCAGGCTATATATAACTGCAGGCTATATATAACTGCAGACTATATATAACTGCAGACTATATATAACTGCAGGCTATATATAACTGCAGGCTATATATAACTGCAGACTATATATAACTGCAGACTTTACATAACTGCAGACTATATATAACTGCAGACTATATATAACTGCAGACTATATATAACTGCAGACTTTACATAACTGCAGACTATATATAACTGCAGACTATACATAACTGCAGACTTTACATAACTGCAGACTTTACATAACTGCAGACTATATATAACTGCAGACTATATATAACTGCAGACTATATATAACTGCAGACTATATATAACTGCAGACTATATATAACTGCAGACTATATATAACTGCAGACTATATATAACTGCAGACTATACATAACTGCAGACTATACATAACTGCAGACTATACATAACTGCAGGCTATATATAACTGCAGGCTATATATAACTGCAGACTATATATAACTGCAGGCTATATATAACTGCAGGCTATATATAACTGCAGGCTATATATAACTGCAGACTATATATAACTGCAGACTATATATAACTGCAGACTATATATAACTGCAGGCTATATATAACTGCAGGCTATATATAACTGCAGACTATATATAACTGCAGACTTTACATAACTGCAGACTATATATAACTGCAGACTATATATAACTGCAGACTATATATAACTGCAGACTTTACATAACTGCAGACTATATATAACTGCAGACTATATATAACTGCAGACTATATATAACTGCAGACTATACATAACTGCAGACTATACATAACTGCAGACTATACATAACTGCAGGCTATATATAACTGCAGGCTATATATAACTGCAGACTATATATAACTGCAGGCTATATATAACTGCAGGCTATATATAACTGCAGGCTATATATAACTGCAGACTATATATAACTGCAGACTATATATAACTGCAGACTATATATAACTGCAGACTATATATAACTGCACATTATATAAATCTTTTATAGAGGATATATGTCTATAATAAGTATTATCTTCATCATTCATACCTCAAAAAAGTTGAGAACAGTTCCGCAGTTCAGAGGGTGACCAGCTGATAAATCTGTGAATCGTACCAAATAATCTCCAACTATTTTGCTCATATGCTACAAATATAAATACAAGTATACATATGAAGTCAATGAGAGAACATACAGGGATATATAACTCATAGTGATATCACAGTCAGAGAACATACAGGGATATATAACTCATAGTGATATCACAGTCAGAGAACATACAGGGATATATAACTCATAGTGATATCACAGTCAGAGAACATACAGGGATATATAACTCATAGTGATATCACAGTCAGAGAACATACAGGGATATATAACTCATAGTGATATCACAGTCAGAGAACATACAGGGATATATAACTCATAGTGATATCACAGTCAGAGAACATACAGGGATATATAACTCATAGTGATATCACAGTCAGAGAACATACAGGGATATATAACTCATAGTGATATCACAGTCAGAGAACATCAAACTTATATCCTCTCACTATCCTCTCCTCTCAGGCAAAAGAGAAAAGTAGATACGGTTTATCCTGAATCTGATTGGTTGATTTAACTCTGGATTAATTTTTAATGACCCAATATGTTTCAGTTCACATTGTGATGATCTGGACACTCGGTCAGCTCACAGAGTGATCCAGATATTCTATCATAGTCTGTAAGACACATACAAGTTAGTATATAAAATCTGACCAGAACTCACTGATATGATCACACTGACCAGATTTACAGAGGTTGCAGCTCCGGTCGGGATCACAATTAGACGATAACCTTTCTATTCAGGAACAAAGCCACAATCATTCCGTGTGGGGGTAATTAGAATCTGGTGTACATACCTCGATACTATCAGGTATAAGCTGATTAAGATCAGGTAGTTGACTGAACTTTCTATCGTAGACACAGGAGTGAAGCTGTTTATCGAGTACCTTGATGTGTTCATAACCTCGATGTACCATCCACATCTTCTTATTAACACAGACACTGATAGCGTATAAATCATCATCATCATTATCTGGATCTATAGCCGACTGTAGAATATAATTAATATGTCTATGAACGTCATTTGTTTCTCAGAGCATTATATATATATATGTATATATATATATATATATATATATATATATATATATCTGTATATAGATATATATATATGTATATAGATATAGATATATATATGTATATAGATATATATATATATATATATATATGTATATAGATATATATATATATATATATTCAAAGACTAAAAAGACAGTAATACCTTATCAGACTGCAGCAGTAAATACAGTGAGGAAAATTGAGGTGTTGTGCCCTTTACATCATTGAGTGGATAACTATCTATGGGTATATTGATTACTGGCTCTACTATATGGACATAAGCTCCGCCATGTGCACTCTCCTCCACTGCCAACTCCAAACACAACTAATTCAGTGCTTCAGGTTATGAGCAATTAAGATAATGTATGTGTGCAGCGTGAGGAGAGAGTAAGGCTGTAAGGGCAGAGTTAGGAGTATGATATATTAAGTTATCAGTTAGTCAGTGAAAATATGAGATAAACACAACATGCCACTTTGGTGACAGATAGTGAGATATAATAGTGAGATATAATAGTGAGATATAATAGTGAGATATAATAGTGAGATATAATAGTGAGATATATTAGTGAGATATAATAGTGAGATATAATAGTGAGATATATTAGTGAGATATAATAGACATATGTAATAACTGGGCCATTGTCACAATGAAGGTTGGAGATAAGAGCTAGCCAGGTCAGCTAAACTTGGCATCTCTGCATAAACAAATATCTGCAGGGAACCAAGCAAAGAAAGACAACGGCGTAATACAGGCACTTCCTACTTTGAGCTCACACACTACAATTATTCTCTAACCTTACTCAGTCCTTATCGTAAGCATTTCTCGGAAACCCGCCCGACCTTTCCCCTTACAGTATACAGGCATTCTCTATAAGTGGTGTGCCTGCCCTGTAGAGGCACAGGCATTCTCTATAAGTGGTGTGCCTGCCCTGTAGAGGCACAGGCATTCTCTATAAGTGGTGTGCCTGCCCTGTAGAGGCACAGGCATTCTCTATAAGTGGTGTGCCTGCCCTGTAGAGGCACAGGCATTCTCTATAAGTGGTGTGCCTGCCCTGTAGAGGCACAGGCATTCTCTATAAGTGGTGTGCCTCCCCTGTAGAGGCACAGGCATTCTCTATAAGTGGTGTGCCTGCCCTGTAGAGGCACAGGCATTCTCTATAAGTGGTGTGCCTGCCCTGTAGAGGCACAGGCATTCTCTATAAGTGGTGTGCCTGCCCTGTAGAGGCACAGGCATTCTCTATAAGTGGTGTGCCTGCCCTGTAGAGGCACAGGCATTCTCTATAAGTGGTGTGCCTGCCCTGTAGAGGCACAGGCATTCTCTATAAGTGGTGTGCCTGCCCTGTAGAGACACAGGCATTCTCTATAAGTGGTGTGCCTGCCCTGTAGAGGCACAGGCATTCTCTATAAGTGGTGTGCCTGCCCTGTAGAGGCACAGGCATTCTCTATAAGTGGTGTGCCTCCCCTGTAGAGGCACAGGCATTCTCTATAAGTGGTGTGCCTGCCCTGTAGAGGCACAGGCATTCTCTATAAGTGGTGTGCCTGCCCTGTAGAGGCACAGGCATTCTCTATAAGTGGTGTGCCTGCCCTGTAGAGGCACAGACATTCTCTATAAGTGGTGTGCCTGCCCTGTAGAGGCACAGGCATTCTCTATAAGTGGTGTGCCTCCCCTGTAGAGACACAGGCATTCTCTATAAGTGGTGTGCCTGCCCTGTAGAGGCACAGGCATTTTCAGTGGTGTGCCCTGTAGAAGCACAGGGAGCAGGGGAAGAGACTAATTAAAATTTTAATCCTTTTAGACAAGGTGTACTTTTAATACCACGGTTGTGGTGGATTAACTGGAGTAACAACCACAAGAATTACAGATATATAATAAGATTACTGATCTATCACTGCGACGGCGGTTATTATAATCCTGTCTGTCTGTGTGGAGGTGTTGGCTGTGCAGCTGAACTGAGCTATTTATAGATACATGATGGAGATGAGCGGCTGAGTGAGAGCCGATCCGCTCAGTGAGTGAGTGAGAGCCGATCCGCTCAGTGAGTGAGTGAGAGCCGATCCGCTCAGTGAGTGAGTGAGAGCCGATCCGCTCAGTGAGTGAGTGAGAGCCGATCCGCTCAGTGAGTGAGTGAGAGCCGATCCGCTCAGTGAGTGAGTGAGAGCCGATCCTGGTATACACAGTACAGTGATGATACACAGTATAGCATATGGAGAGCTTATATATCAGTTATACAAGAGAAACTCATACCTGTATGGTGTCAAACTCCACATGATCATAATGGAAATGTGCAAACTGCTTCACTCTTGGGTATCTAATTGTCTCCCCTTTATTACTGTAAATATAAATCAATGTTAGGTTTGTTATGTTCACCTGTGTGGATTAAATGAGCTACGTGAAGGTATGGGTCTGCACCCCATGTGTGTACATATACCTCGTCCAGATTCTAGTACAACAATGTATATGAGATATTTATATATGACCTCGTTCATATTATATTTATAAGTCAGTGACAGGACTGTACATTATTAGATATATATATATGTCCGTGTACATACTGTATATATGGTACATACTTGATAAGCATCTCAGTATTTTTGATAATATCGACACCGGGAGTTATCTTCTCAATAGTCGGTCTTCTCTTCATATTCGGCTGCTACAAACAGACAGACAATAGCTAGCTATACCAGACTATATATATAAAGGATGTCTCTGATATATTAGCTGCAGCGAAGGGCAGAATCAGAGTTAGATAGTCATGGTAGTATACAGGGTGACCTAAGGTGGACATAGCAAATCTTAATGATAATATTTTTGTAACCGAGGATGCTGCTAGACTGGGCTGGCTGTCTGACTACCAGTAATACTTCTATGTCTGAACTCCGAACTCAACATCAAAGTGCATATATATATATATAGGTGAGAGTGTGAGATGACGGAAGTCATACAGTGTAATACTGGCACCTCTTACTGACCTCTGACGCTCTCACTCACTAGTTAAACATTATTATTAACAGCTTGTGATGATATGATACAAAAACAAGGACAATACCCTCCAGTGAATATTATATAATACCTTACCACCATAATCATTATCAACCACATAGCGGGACTGCCGGACACTGTGTGATTATAAGACGAGCTCCGATATAAGCAGCACTGCAGGCATTGTTTTTTTTATATTTGTATATTTTGTTTCACGTCTCAAATGATGGAACACTCTTACAAATTTGGTTGCATTTCCTCTCCCCTTCCGACAACATAACACAATCAGCAAAGACCATTTAGACTACTTAAATCTGCTCTTGAACAGGAAAGATGAGTAAAATCAAAAGACCTGAGAAGATACTAGCCATGCATACTGTGAGGAATCATGTTTAATGATTTTGACTGCAGCTTTCACTAAGATTTCACTCAATAAGACCAGTCAGTGATAATAGAATAGCCCAGTTACTATGTATGTATGTTGAGGCTGCCTCTGCTGCAGCAGTAAGAGAGATTATCATTTAGCCACATGCAGAGCAGACAATAATTATCATCTCCTGATTAACTCATAAGTAATTATAATATTAACACATCGCTGGCTCATAAACAGTGCAGTACTGCTGCAGGACTAGTCTATACTCGTTATATACCCGATACTTCACATGATACACTCTGATACACCTGATATATATGCCCTTTTCTCTTATACACGATACTACACTCCGATATACACATGTTATATACCCCAATATACACTCATATCACCTGTATACTAAGTCAGTACAAGGATAACATAGTCTTAGATCCTAATAGCTAGTCATCCCCTCCCAAGCTAATCTTAGCCTTATCCAATCCACAGCTAAAGTTTTACCTTAGTCGTACTAGTGATGAACATAAATAAAACCTGCATGGGAACACTGAGACTTTTAACCTCATACTATGACCAGCACAGCAGGCTGGTTATCACAATACCTAATAATCTTATTCTCAAAGATCACATGTTAGGTCTACTTATATAGGGCCTACACTGCTCTGTACTACCTCGTCTGAACTACCGGGTCCTGGTCGGCCTTACAAGGAAGCTAATCTGCAACCTCTTTCTCTGGTAATACATGATAAATAGGTAGGCATGATTGTCTCAGTCGGTACTGGGCTCTTATATTATATAAGGTGAGGGTCTCAGGCTGGGATTCCTCTCAAGCAGGGATTCCTCTCAGACTGGGAGTCCTCTCAGGCCGCAGGGTTTAGCTGTGAGGGTCTCAGGGTAAGCCTAACAGGCCGCATGGTTTAGATATCTATATTCACCTTATTATAGAAATGTCCATTAGGAGGAGCTGGTATTATATATCCTGATGGTGACGACATTGCGTCGCTGCTGATAGCGATAGTTGTGACAGCGATGTGCTTTCTTGTTGTGTTCACAGCAGCATGTTCTCCCTACAATCACAAGATTAACACAGAGTTAACTAACAGTATATACTCTGCAGGGCTACATCACTGCAGCAACAGCTGAGGTGTGAGCAGTGCAGCTGAGAGGCTGGAGGTAGAGGTGCGCTGCAGGGTCTCAGACTTCGGTCGACCAGTGAATAAACTGAGGTGAAAGTTATTTTAATTGTGAGCCAAAAGGAGAGTTGAAGCTTTCTCCATAATGTGAATATGAGTCACTCAGGACTCCACAGCTAACTTTGTCGCTTTATGAATAGGAAATAATTATCACAATATGACAATAAGTGCTGATTTCAAAGTGGCCCCTGTTATAAGAACAAAAAAGAAGGTAAAACACACAATCTGTCAACACAAAAGAAACTGTACCCAGTATTTTGTGGTCATTGAATGACCTCAACAAAGCCACCACTGCCACTATACCCACTATATACCCTCAGGTCAGTCCGTCAATGTGAAACAGCAGAGAGCAAAACAGCAGAGAACAAAACAGCAGAGAGCAAAACAAAATGTAACAGTCTTACGAAACTCCATTCTAATTGATAACACAGAGAGAGCAATTAGCACTCAGTATTAAAGTTAGAGGACTGTAATCAGTGAGGGTGGTATACCCCTCCCCTCCCCTCCCACCCTCCCTGCTGTAATCACTGCTTGTCAATTACTCAATTTCAATTATAATTCCAGACAAAACTGAGTCATGACTTGAAATGTATAACAATAAGCAGCAGTAGGCCTTAGGGATTCTCAACCATGCAAGGAACATTTCGACCCAACAAAAGATGAAACTCCATAGTCTACGGGTTTTTCAGCTATGTTGGAAGACAGAAAGTGTGCACCTAAAATATTTCGATCATCTTCATCCCCGCATAGAGATTAGGTTTTTAACATGTAACAGATCGATAACACATACTTTGGGCTGTATGTACTCAGCACAAAGTTGTAGCCTACTCAGCACAGCTCCCCATAATAACACTGTCACTGCTGTGTCCGTGTTACAAGGTTTGTCAGGTACGGTATATTATACAGATAATATGTAACAGGGTCAGGCAATAGGGTGGGGGTGATACTCCACACCTCATAGCCTCAGACATGATCTGATACAGTGCTAATCCAATTCTTATATTATATATAATCCTTATGCTTGTGATAATAAAATGAGCTGGAGAAAATATGAACTAACCGCGTATGATGGATATATATCCGTAGATCTGCAGCAGATTGAGAGGAGTTAGATTATGACTGAGATGACTGATCGATGTTTGGTTAATATCGGAAGTGAGAGCTCAGTTATAGAAATGCCAAACTCTTATCCTGAAAACAGATAACACAGAGCAATTAGATAACTCAACACTAAACAATAAAGTATGAGACATCATAACAATACAGCCTCAGTACACTGACTGCTTGCTCTGACCTAACTTAGCTAATACATTACTAGTAACATAGATAAGAGCTTCATACAGACACAGGCCCTAGATACTCAAAGCTGTATAAACTCAGAGCTTAATAAACTATCGGTAATAATACGCGGCATCATCACAAACTGTAAAATTGACTGTAGAAGATTTGTTATGTAAACTTATGGTGGGTGCAAATAATTATGATTCACTGTTTATAAATAACAGTTCTAACATAATATTAGGAGGGTGCGTTACACATTGGGTTGGCCTAAGTATAAACTCCCTACGGCGGCAGTCGCATCTAAATGTACCATCAGTCCATCACCAAATCAATCTCATCACAAAAAACTGCTGTAGATGATTTCACAAAAAATTAAATATTGATCATCTCAAGAGCAGCATGTTTTCATCACAAGAAAAAAAAGGGAAATATCATCGTAAAAAGAAGCTAGTACAACATGATATCTCTGCAGCCTCCTGTTGGAAACAAAACAGAGCCCCGCTCTAAATCCTTATTCCTCTTGTCTACATTTACACACACCTTACACTTTCAAACAACAACAAGAACACCACCATTGTAGAATATCGGATAGCGCGTGAGGTCAGAGACTTGCGTCGGTAATATAGATAAGACGTTTTTAGGACAATGGCAATGCTACTGGACATGGACATTTATATAGAGTTTTGTTTTTCTTTCCTTAGAAGATATCAGAGATTCTCTCCACATCTTTAGAGGAAAACAGCCCATCATATTACGGGGAGAGTCTGACCAGATGAACACTACTCTATATAAAATTTTCACTTAAACCATGTCACAGAAGATAGAACTGATATTGCCAATATCGTCAATCACATCAACAGTAGGAATGTTGCAGCACATGATAGAGCGATACTTCACCCAAACCTGGTAGGTCATCTAAGTATTTTCAATGAGAAGATTAGGGTACAGTGGATAGCCTATGTATGGGTAAGTCAAAGGCGTTCTCCTATCCGCAGGCCCTAGTCTAAAAGTTAGATAGGTCTGCAGTGCTGGCTAAACACATATGGCAGTGAACAGTTGGCTACTACTCGTTCATAGGCCTTAGACCTCAGTACCGGGTCTACGTAGGTATAGGGTCTCAACAAAAGTAACCTTGGAATGGCTACATGCCAGAATTCTGAAAATACCACTGCTCAAACAAATGCCTCAACAAATGAGGCACTCGGCCTTTATACCTGACATTGGTAGTTTACAAGTGTTCTAAAGTATTTGAGGTAAGAATTGAGGTAAGAATACATTGTTGTAACGTAATACAATAATTAGCTGGCAGGCCTAGGCAATTAGAGATAGTGTCACTCATTGTCAGATTTGGTACACACTGGTACCTGTGTGTATGTTGTATAAGTACACATTTATTTATGTACATCATGTCATAGATAGCCATACCAGGGAGGGTGTAATAATTTTCTTCACTACAATAATAAACTATTCTATAAAGTATGTATCTACTACTGCTCCTTCTTACACATGATTTTGGTCTCTGTATCCCAATCATTAATCAAAAGTGCATAAGAGGAGTCATAGAGTGTGTGTTGTTCTTAATTTTGTAAAGTATTTAGTTAAGTAAGTTGGTACAGTATCGTATGGAAAAGCTATTTATTTAGTAAGAATAGGACATGCTAGTTGCCGTTGGTGTTATACTGTTAGTTGGCAGTCGAGTTGAGTTGCAAGGAGGAGTGAACTGATTACTCTGCTTACTAACTAGGTATTAGTTGATAAAGGAATGATATGTATATAATGCATGGTTCAAACACAGCTAGAAAAGTGAGCTTCACAGATGAATATGTTTGCTGTTATCTCTATCTACAGCTAACTTACCAGGTTTAACTGACACTTCTCTCTAATCTCTGACTTTTTTGCAACCCTCACAACTTTAGACATAAGACTGGTTTTGTATTGGTGTTTTCTCTTTGAACCGGAAACAGTCCAACTTGTAAGGAGTTATGTTCCACTTCTTGGGAATCCCCAGAAAGAGCCTGCTAAACTCCCTCATACCTTCGGTTTATATTTATATTTCTTCTGTGCGTGCCCCTTCTTTTCTCTTCCGATCTGGTGAGTGAGTGATCATCTACTTTTCCATCAGGGAATTTTGTGGCCAGTAGTTTGAGAATCTCTTCCCTTAAATGTGTATTTGAACTTGCATCTATTATGTTAGATATGACTGAACATGAGTTACCTTCTAAGTGCCAGCCTGTGCATTCAGAATCACTGGTGTGTTGAGTAGGCCTATGTAATCTTTTCTGCCTGGAATAAAAAAAAAGTTATCTCGTCGACTTAGAGTTCAGTTTAAAAATCAAATGTTTTGTTATTTATAAGTAAATAATATTGTATATTTTTTACTTGCAGCAAGCATAGCTTATAATGCAGATATTCGTGAAGACCCTCACCGGCAAGACCATCACCCTTGAGGTGGAGGCCGCTGACACTATCGAGAATGTCAAGTCAAAGATCCAAGACAAGGAAGGTATGTTACATGTACATTTAATCAGATTGTAATTATATCTTTTCTAGTGAAAATTAACCCTTATCGTTAGTTATGTCATGCAAATAACTTGCTCATTACAAAGAGTTAGCATTTGCAGATCAGTTCATAATATTTTACTAACCTGTCTGTCATAAGATATCTGCTCCAAGGCCTGCTTGATTTCATCTTAATAGCCCGTATGATTTGTCTGCAGGGGACAGGGGATAGATGTAACTATGTGGTCACGTTCAGCTTGTCTGCTCAGCTCACATAAGATTTATGCTCTTGTATGATACCTTGGATATTGATATCCTTACTTGTTGCTGTTTCTATTATAACCCTTGTGGTGTACTCACAGTTAGATATTTGGATAGTCATGTTGTTTTTGTTCATGTAGGAATTCCTCCGGATCAGCAGAGATTGATCTTCGCTGGTAAGCAGCTGGAGGATGGACGTACTCTGTCTGATTATAACATACAGAAGGAGTCGACCCTTCATCTCGTACTCAGACTTAGAGGTGGAATCATTGAGCCTTCACTTAGAATGCTCGCTCAGAAATATAACTGTGACAAGATGATCTGCCGAAAGTAAGTATTCTATATAAATATATATAGGTGAAAACCTTAGACTTGGTAATAAACCTAGACAGTTCATTGTATGGAGCATTAAGGAACATAGATATTAGGTTGTGGGCGACGTGTTATCATTGACATGTAGTGCACATTACAGTTTTTTATTGTTAAATCAAGCTGATTGATAGGCAACTCAAAATCCCATATTTATCGATAAAAAACCTGGACTTCAAATCAATGATAGCGTCATGGCTTTGTCACGTAACGTCACACATAATTAAGTGCCTCACTTATTATATTCAGTGTCCTGTCTAAGTTTATCATTAAGTCTATGTAGAAACCTGAGTCACATCTTGTGTCCTTTACTAACTTCAATGTTAGGGTTGTTTAGGGTGAAATCAAGGCAAAAAGGTTTCGCATAGGCCCTCATAAGCCAGCCTATAAAATGGGAATGTCTTCTTATTGTGTCAGACTGCAGCGGGAGAAAAAGTAAACCAGATCCTTACTAGGCTTGATTGTCTAATCGCTATCACATATACTGAAAGAACTCCGTTTTGAGATGACAAATATAGCAATAAAATTGAGATTTAAATTTTAGAGAATCGGATTGGCACTCTAACATAAACAAAGATGTTCTGTTGATGTTGACTATGAGTGAACACTGATGACCGTTTTACTTCAATAGTTAACATGTTATCAAATAATTCTATTTTTAAGGTGCTACGCCAGACTCCATCCCCGTGCTACCAACTGCAGAAAGAAGAAATGCGGACATACCAGCAACATCAGACCAAAGAAGAAACTGAAATAAGCTGTGACTTCTTCTATCCTTATACATTGGATACAATAAAAAACTGTAAAAGCTGATTATGTGGAGAATAAAATAAATACGGTCAGAGTAGAACAAATATTTATTTTCTGTAAGCAAAAGATAATCCCAAATTTTAACCAAACTGAAACCAAAAATAATATTTCTTACAGTACAAGTCACAATATGCGATAAAGGCAGTGGTAGATGAGAAATTATATCTGCATAAAAAACTCTGATAACCATATTGAGACAGGCAGACTACAATTATCTCTGTAAAGTGAAGCTGCCATTATATGAGATTTCTGATACTGAGATACGATATGTCTGGTCTGTATGCATACGATGTGCGACTCCAATCTATAAGGATTATCACTAAATATGAATATCTGATAACGAGCCCAGATACATATTGTGTGTACCACTTCATTCACTCTCCTCCTCGGAAGCTTCCATCTTAGCGATAAAGTTCAACACATCGATTCTTGTCGCTATTCCGAAGATCATCGTCTTAATAGTCTCCTTGAAGTTTGCTGATACTGAAAAGACAAAAACCTGGCATGACCTGATGTATACAACCATAACTACTATCAAATCGGGAGTTGGAAGCCAAACGGAGTGCTATTTGCTCACTGCTGAGAAATAAAAGCAGTATTAGATAAAAATCCACAATATAAAATAATAACAAATTCATTACCAGCTCTGGTGGAGTCTCCATCTGTAATTAAATATCACCCAAACTCCAGGATAATACTTTTATGTGCAAAGAGTTTTTATCAATTCTTAGATGCGTGCGCTGTATAGAGTTTTTGCTTATTTATGACAATAGACCCCTTCTTTGTAAAGTATTATAGCTGTTAAATGTCGGCAGATCCTTTGTTAGTTAATTCTCTCACCCATTCTTTGGTTATGTACAACCAGTACAAAGTGATCCATATCGAGAAGTTTAGAGATGTGTCCCAGTGATGTATCAAGTCCTACAGCACAAAACTGTTTATATGTAACTAGCTTCACAGGGTCTGATGTCTTCGCTTTACTCTTCATAATCTGAGACATCATATGTCCGATAGTAGCCATACCGAGGATTGATCTGTAATATATACACTAACAGTACAGAGATAACTCATGTATATAAAAAGCAGCTGAGTGAGTTCCACTGGTAGAGATTTACACAATATTAACACTGTATATATCGCCATTCCAGAATCTATGTCGAATTGATGAATACTTTGTTTTTACATTAACAGTCTTACCCAGTGTCATCTATAACAGGCACCTGATCATAGCCTTCTTTGTTAAGAAGCTCCAAAACTTCGTTGATGGTCATATCAGGTGATACTGTAAGAGGCACAGCCAGATTAAGAGCGCTCACCGGTAACGACCACCACCTGAAATAACAACAACAAACAGATAAGACTATCTACTATCTGTATTATAAATATCCTTACCTTTGTTAATTCCTTTTGTCGTTCTGGATCAGCTGCCTTGCTGTTTAACCATGGAGAAAGACGATGGAATATCAGGCCAAAATACAACAAAGCTGCAGTGTTAATCATGTAGGAGTTACAGAAAAAAGCAGTAAATAAAAGCAGTAAATATGAGCAAGCGATGCATACTGGATAGCATTCGACCTCTAGAAATAGAATAACAAAAATAAACAGCTAACAACAAAAACAAGCGAGCACACAACAACGCCACAATGTGTATCATCTGCAGCTGTGTGCAGGGAGTCACCAGGGTTAGAGCCTAATATCTGTCCGCTCCAGTAGACACTGAGCCTATGATCCATCTGCTCCAGCAGACACTGCATAATGCAGATGAGACATTGGGATACCCTGCTTAACACTCAGTGAAAATACACCTTAGTACTTACGATTTGGAACTGCAAAAGAAAAACACAGGTTTGGGCATGAATTAGACATCTTCTTACTTCTGTTAGACCAGAAGCAGCCTAGCTGTAACTGCTCTATAAAATAATGGCACGGACAATTTTTGATGGCAGGAAACTGATCGCATATTATACTTCATTGATGTTTCTTCTGTAAAATTCACCGGGTGTACCCAGTTGTAGTGGTCATATTTAGAAATTAAAAGGTGTTTTGTTTTTGCATTATATGTGTGGGGACATAACTGCTATTCTGTGTAATCTTACTAATCTAATCTTCAGGGAATTCCAGGTTGAAACTGCATTGTGGGGATTTTCTTGACTTGCCAATTTATTTACCAAGTAAACTTGCAGAAGTCTGCTTGTGTTAGATCAGGACAAATTTAAAAATTTCAATAAGTATAATGTCAGATCTTTATGAGGTTAGTATGATACTGTCTTGCGGCAGCATATCCGCAATATTTCTCAAAACTACAATAATAAAGAATGTTTCTAGGGTGGAACAACGTGCTGAATCCAAAATTAAGGGTGTACCCAGTTGTAGCAATCATGTCAGCGGCTGCGCGGCAGCATATCCTCATTTCTTGTAAAAATTGCCTTTAATGAGTGAAATATTAAGAGTTTAAATAAAAGGTGTTTCAAGGGTATAACAATGTGCTGAACATGAAGAAATAAGGGTGTAACCTAGAACAAGTTTGATCCATTTGCCTGCATGCCTGTTGCTCCCGATCCACTGGTCACGCGGATCAGGAGCCACTTGGAATGCAGGCAAATGGACCCAGTCATAGCAATCATGTCAGCGGAAGATCGGCAGCGCGGCAGCATATCGCAATTTTTCTCACAATCGCTAATAATAAGTGAAATGTTACGAGTATAAAACATAAAACAAGGGTGTAACTAGGGCAGAACAACGTGCTGAATTAAAAATTGAGAGTGTATCCTGTTGTAGCAATCATGTCAGCGGCAGCATACCTGCAATTTTCTTCACAATCGGTTAGGTAAGTGAAATGTTAAGTGATTAATATGGTCAGCGAAAACACGACTATATGTATGATTTTAACAATATATTCTATCACCATTATAAAAGGTGGTCAGCGACAGCACTACATCTCAACGAGATCAAGACAAAAAGCAGCCTAGACGTAAAACTGCTCAAAACATGATAGCGTGAGACAAATTTGATGTAGGAAAAAAGTGTGTACCCAGTTGAACAGGTCAGCCGCAGCACTACTGCATATCCTAAATATTCACACTATCGATATGTTATTAGTGAGAAGTCAAGAGCTTGATGCAGTTGGCACAAGTCAAGACTATAGTCCTGGGTTCTACATTGTATATGTTTTATCGTTGCATGAGATGGTTGATAAGAGACAGCGCTACCGCATATCCCCATATCATGTCATTAACATGTTAGGAAAGTATGCGAAGCTGGCATATCTAAGTTTTTCAGACTCTGACAGTTTGGTTTCTTTCTGAAAAGTGAGGCACTCATTGAACTCTTTGCTCATGTGTTATGCAAAAGATATCCAGCCAAATGACATAAGAGGCAATTGAAACGTCAAAAATGTTGTTTGTAATTGCCCCAAGACAGTGGTCTTAAGACCATACAATATCATACTAGCATCAAGTATCCTGCCATCAAGTATTTATAAACTTTGGTACTAGTCCCATAAGAAGTAAGACATAATTCAATTGAAATTTTTCAATTTGTGGTGGTCTGATACGAGCAGCCTTCTCTCCAAGTTTAATTGGTGAATTAATTGCCATGTCAACAAAATCCCACAATGCAATTTCAACCTGGAATTCCCTGATGATTAGATTACTTAGATTACACAGAATAGGAGTTATTTCCCCACACATATAATGCCAAAACAAAACACCTTTTAATTTCTAAATATGACCACTACAACTGGGTACACCCGGTGAATTTTTCAGAACATACACCAATGAAGTATAAAATGTGATCAGTATCCTGCCATCAAATACTGTCCGTGCCATAACAACTTATGCTATAGCTGCTTCTGGCCTATGTAGAGTTGCCCTCTCCTTGAGATTACTGATCAATGAGGACACAACTCCTATATGTCTAAATTACTGCCTGGTGCAACAATTAGGCAAACTATAGGCGATGAAGGACGATAAGATGATGGCAGAGATGGGAAGAGAAGCTGACAACCAGCGAGACACCTACTTGCTCATACTGTCCATCTTAAGATCTGGCTCTGTGAAACTTCTTGCTAACATCCAATCATCTGACAGATGCTTCGTCCTGTAATAAAATACATTCCATGACAATGTGGCAGAAATACAGAATTCATATGTGGGTATCTACTCAGTCTGGTCAATCTGCTGAAGTCGATAAGTCTGAATGTAACCCAATCCCCCCCCGGCAGGTAACTTGTGATAGTGGTATAATGACAATGTAATAGACATAGACTTACATATAGTTCCTTATAGAGTCTGGTAGGATGACTACACATCTCTGATCTTTAGTGAGTCTGAAGTCTTTACAAGCCTGCATGGCTACATACGCTGCAGTACCGCTACTTCCTCCTAATAATATATAAATATAATACAGTGTAGCTATTCATTAATTAGTATTCAGTTCGGCTATTCAAGGCAAATTGATATGGCAATTATATTTCAAATGTAAAGCTAATTTTTACACATTCAGTACAAATAAATATTCTATTTACTACATTTTTTCGGCACACCATTCATTTAGAAACATTATATGTCTTAACATTGGATTTGACAGCAGCTTGGCGGTCTGAGACTAAGTGCAGAGACCTAAGATATGGTCCCTGTTACAACTACTGAACTATAACTATAGACTGTGTATATACTGGGTTACTGTACCACATAATAATCCCTCTGATTTGATGAGTCGTCTCGCCATGTTTAGTGACGGCTTATCGATACTCTTATACCACTTGTCCACCACAGTGACATCACATACAGTGGGTATAAAGTCATATCCGATACCCTCCACCTCGTAATAACTAACATCTGTCTTATTAAGTGAGGCTGGTACTGCTATAGATGATCCTTCTGGGTCCACTCCGATAACCTACAGCAATAATACAACAGAGAGGATGCATTATGAATTACAGAAAACAACATGATAGGCCTATAAATTACTATTGTTCACTGATGATATTATGGTAGAATGTCAATTAACTGATATCAATCATTTGTACCCAAAAGAGTTTTAATATCTTACAAAGTATTTATATTACAGTCCGCAGACTTGAACGCTGTGACTTCATGGGGAGATGGCGCAATCTGTTAGTGCGCTTGCTATTCACTGACTGGTGCTGCAGGAGTTGTGGGTTCGTGTATCACTAGGGGAGTTTTACTCGTACGCTATCACTGATATTAGATACATACCTTACAGTTTGGTATTATATCCTTGATTTTTCTGCCTATACCAGTCATAGTACCTCCGGTACCTGCTCCGAGTACGACCATATCTATCTGTCCATCACATGACTGTATAATCTCCTCAGCAGTACCCTCATAGTGTGCTAACGGATTGTTAGCATTACGGTACTATATAATATATAATATAATATATACAGTACCTTCTTAGTGTGCTAACAGATTGTTAGCATTACGGTACTATATAATATATAATACAATATTTACTGTACAATATATACAGTACCAAACATTTAAGTTCTACATTATATAAAAGAATGCCAAACAGATAACATAGTAGGATTTGAGAAGGCACATTGAGATCAGATGATAACAGAGATCAGTATATACATTATTATTATAATGTAATTGTGTCAGTGATTTCAGTGATAAGTTATTGGTTTATCGGGTAAATATTGATGTTGGGATTGTTTTAGTGGCAGCTACTAAGAATTAAGTCCATTAAAAGTCTGTCAAACAAACACAGGCATCACATTTGTGTTTTATCTACTTGTGACCTGAGGTACTACTTCCACATGATGGTCTTATCATTTTATTTATTTTTACAGAATCAACAGTTTTAATAATTTTTACAGAGCACCCTACAGAGACAGTTTTATTTCTCAGAGATTGAGACCAAATATAAACATACATACATGACCCCACACGCTACCTCCACAACAAACGACCTTCACACATTGAGCACACACATTGAGCACACACATTGAGCACACACATTGACCACACACATTGACCACACACTGTCCTTATGTGATCTCATACTATCTCATACTATCTCCCCTATATCAGATCGTCACCCAAACTTTAACCAAACAGAGGACATCAACTTCTGTATACAGTCCAGATGTGGCTTATAAACCTGATTATCATATAAGGTCACAAAGAACTGCTTCTCGTCTCAATTTATCCAAAATAAAATAAACATCTTTGTTATTCACAGCAACGAACTTCCAAGGGAGTTCATTGTTCACATCTGCTCCCTACAAATTTCATACTTTCATGTCCAACATCAGCTACTTTTATCCCTCAGAGGTGTTTAAATATCATTGCAGTAAGGATGATACATTGAGCTGCTGAACAGAATCTAGTCTAGAGAATAAGTGAGGCTACTCTGCAGTCATCCATGTGGCCTTCACAGATTCATCCTAAGGATATTAGTATCACAGTTCAGTGACATCTGCACATTGGTTTAATCAATATTATATAATTATAGAGACTTCAGAGCCTGAATCAGATAATATCAGGACAGATTCAGGGGTTACCAGTACTATTTAGTATGTTTCGTCTGATTGTTACAGAAGGTTATTTGTGCCTCTCCTCAGTACCAGTATATAATAGGTGTGACAGCTGATGTATCTGGTATTATAATAAGTGTACTGGGAAGTAACCAGCAACAACAACCCTGGATAAGTGAATATAAGTACATGCTCAGTACACTACAAGGTTTATAGAATTATCCCTCCCCCCCATTACCTGATCGAGTATATGTGAGTTTGATATCCCCCCCATTACCTGATCGAGTATATGTGAGTTTGATATCCCCCCATTACCTGATCGAGTATATGTGAGTTTGATATCCCCCCCATTACCTGATCGAGTATATGTGAGTTTGATATCCCCCATTACCTGATCGAGTATATGTGAGTTTGGTACCTCCCCCCCCCTCCCGTTACTTGATCGAGTGTATGTGAGTTCGATATCTCCCCCCCCCAATACCTGATCGAGTATATGTGAGTTGGGTATTTCATTTTTTAGCCTCCAGGCTACACCGATATGAGACTCTGGAGCTTCAAACCCGGCGCTAGTCGGAGTTCTGACTATCTCAGCTCCTAAAGCTTTTAGAACATTCACCTGAAACAAAAACACAAATATATAATATATATAATCTAACATAGCAAATATGGTGCGGTCAGACCTGAGGATCTTATCCACATATTATAGCTTACATTACATTCTACAAAATTCTTGCACTGGCACAATTTTACCTGTGGGCCTATCTATTTTCAACTCCAAGAGTGTCATGATAATAACTCATTTCTATAGAAATCCATTGTATTTCTCTCATCCATTAAGGAGACAAAGAACAGTATTGTTAGTTTTGTTATTATAGGATAACAGTAAGTATAATTACATCACATGCAATCTATTCAGAGTAATATTATAACCTTGTAAGGATATGCAGCAGTCACTTATTATAATCACACTGTACCTCATAGTCAGCTCAGTCAGCTCAGAGGGTCTGTGAGGTCAGATACTTAATACCTAAGCATTATATCCAGGGTTAGCCAGGGGCGCACTCTGAGGGAGGCGCACTCTGAGGGTGACCCTTGGGCTAACAGAGAAGTCACCTGATACATTATTGGCAGTGTTCAAATAATTTGGTTGTTTGCAAGGGAAATTCTCATATTTTTTAATATGAAACCAAAAGGGTGGTTCCTATGCGATTTCCTCGTATTATATGTGTAGGGTATAATAGTGATGTAAGGACAAGGTCGTACCTTCTCAGAGCTCATCTTCTCTGGCATTACAATAATACATCTGTATCCTTTTACTGCTGCGGCTAGAGCTAATCCAATACCTGAGAAATACAAACCATACTTACAGTATTTGTGTAAATAACTGCTTAAGAAATGTAAATACTGGCACTACTGAGCTGTCAGTCACAGCTGAGCAGCAAAGCTATTTAAAACAAAATAATACGGGATAAAAGTATTAGTGGAAAATTCCAACAGCGTGTTAGTCATTTCCTCTTTAGATGGAAAATCACCAACAAATACTCCAGGCACCCTTCAGGTCTGACGTTGTCACACTTTATATGGTGATGGATACAAACTATTAATATTGACATCTGGATCGGAAACAGACTTTGCGTAAAATATTCTACTTTTTTTACAAACACAATCACAAGTTGTTTGCATACTTGTTTTGTATATCTCTTAAAGCCAAGGTCGACAAAACTTTTAAACCGCAGCCATTCACAATAACAGGTCAAACAGGCAGATAGGCGAGAGGCATGAAACAAACAACGTGGAAAATTCCACATTTCCTAAAAAATGATTTCAGAAAGTGACAGGTGGCCATCAAGTGCCTGTCATCTGTGGCACATCATTTGTCAAAACCAGCAACCAACACGACAAGGCAAAGGTGGTGGAGGCGAGGAGTACAGATTCCTTAATCTCAGAATAATAATCCTCCTTCAATTATACATCACTTATATATCGCAGCCTGACCTCAATCTATTATATATCACTTATATATCACTTCTATAGCGCAGCCTGACCTCAATCTATCATATAACTTCAAACACGTTAGTGCCCCCCCCCCCCCCCGATAATCGGGGCGGTGCTGCAGTGTTGTGGGTATATTATATACGCTTTGCTGGTTACACATACCGGTGTTTCCTGAGGTGGGCTCTATGATCGTATCTCCAGGTTTGAGAGTCCCAGCCCTCTCAGCCTCCTCTACCATCCTCAGAGCAATCCTGTCCTTAACGCTACCACCAGCATTGAAAAACTCACATTTAGCCACTAAAATCAACAAAGAGTCTCATCAACATCAATCAATCTCCAACCACTAACATTAATACATAGGGATAATTCTGAGTGCACAATGTACTCTATAAAGATGTTTGTGGTTTCCTTAACTTGTATATGGATCTTAATTCATATACATATGGTGAATGAGACAAAGTGTCTGTCGCTTTGTAAACTTAATATCTCAGACATTTCACTTACACATAAATACTTATTCTGTATGTATATGAATATAAATACTAATATATACAGATTAAATATTTATTATATCATTAACATATATGTATATATACTGACACACTTGACACTGTACACCCTCCTCTGCAGGTATTGTGTTTAGTCTGACCATCGGAGTATTACCGATAGCCTGTAAAACATTGTCTAGTATCTTAGGTCTCTCCTTACTACAATATATACAGTAATATGATAAACACAATAAGCTTGATAAGCTAGATAAGCTAGATAGAAATATTAGAGAATAATGAGACAGGCTACAAGTAGGATAACATTGTCATCAGAGCACCAATGGGTTATAAGTAAGTCGGTGGTTAGAGTTAGCTGGGTTTTATCATAGATAGATGTGTTTTATTTATAGTGGAGTGTGAGACACTAGAAGTCCTACTACCACACCTCACTCACCACCCAGGCCCGTAGTGCAGCTGCCAGGTATGAGTTCAGCATGTGGCAGCAATGCTGCAAGGCTCACACTGTCATTGTTGGTCAACCTGCTGCTCTACTTTTAGGATGAGGATCTCCCGCCTGCATGTAAATGGTGTACAGCTAGGGGGTCTCTGTCAAAGAGTGGCCTGGCCAGTCCACCCATTTTTAATATTATATAGACCAATAATCAAATTCCATCACATATATTGACTTATATTTCTAATGCTCTAAGCTCTAATGTGAACAATTTTATACCACTGAACAAAAAGATGGTACACTTACAGCGGTATGTGGGTATGAGGATTCTTCTCTTTAGTGCCCTCTTTCCACGTGCACCTTGAGGGCAGGTCGGGACGTATCCAATGACGCTCTGTTAATGATTTACTTCGCTGAGCAGACCTAACAGGTCTGTCTGAATTCTCAGTATGAGATACAGGACACTTATCACCATTGGTGAGGCGCCCACCGTTTGTAGTTCCGTTTGACATCATCTTGGCAAAAACTCTTACTATCTTCTCTGAAATTTAAAACAAGTCTATTAGTCTATATATATATATATATAGACTGGGTGTGTGTGTGTGTACTGTATGCATTGATATGACTGCGTCTTAGGGCTAGGCTATCCACATTTGAAGTGTCACTTCTACAGCACCAGTTCATAAATGACACGCAATTATGAGATCACTACAAGTACAATGGTAGCAACTTTAAGTAAAAACCTGAGGAGCCATGTATGAATGAAATGGGAGAACAAAACAGTACAATAACTGTGTAGCCTTGATCATTGGTGTAATTACAACAATAAATGGCATGCAGTTACGTTAGTTAAAGTAAGAACTAGCTCTATTCTGATTCTCAATTTTCAATTTGTGACTTGTCTAGTCTTCTTCTGCTGTCCATTCAGTTCAATTTCAAAGTACTTAATTACTGCATACACAATCATTGACAGTGTGCATGAGGTATTACAGAACTCTGTATTTTAAGGTCTTAGTCTGCCTGAAATCTCTACTCCACCTCAAATACGCCTGATACACACAGTAATAACGTTAATTCCACTGTCTCACTTACCAAGCTGCTGAAGAGAAATAACAATGTGTGATCTCTGTCAGTTCATTAATGTTTGGTAGGGGGAAACCCCACAACATGATTCTCATTGGACAGATGGGACACACCTCCAGATGACCAAATAAAATCTTCACTAATTAAGATCTGTCACAATGAATGTCTTTTATTTTTTGCAAAATCAATTGAATCAAAATACAAATTAAAAATCTAATATCACGGAATTCCTTAAAGTTTGACAAAAATCAATGAAGATAGTTCAATGACAATGAAATACCCTAAATAAAAACTAAGAAAATACTTTTGTTGGGGCGTCTTGCAGCAAAAGTATATCTAGGTCATTTTTGCCAATGAATTCTCGTTTGCGTGCCTAATTACCCTAACAAAAAATTTGAAGAGAAGAAAATCAGAGATGGCAACGGTTGCTCCGGCTGATGCTACTGGTGGGGATGAGGCATTATACCCAATAGCTGTGTTAATTGATGAATTGAGAAACGAAGATGTCCAGGTAAGCATATGAAAGGCAACACTCCGATGATTTGTGCTTGTTGAAGACTTTTTAGTTACAGATTCTGAATTTGGAAATGGAGTTGTCTTACTCTTCTCTCTTTCACTTCAGTATCAATTTTGTTTGTATCAGTCAGAGAAAATAGGATGGACACGGCCTATATGAAATCCTTAAATTAATAGGTCCCACTAAAATTCTGCATTCAACAAGTAGCACTTTATGTCCTGCCCTCCTTTTATTCTGGCCTGTATTGTAACTGACTGAACTGCTACTCTACTAGCTATGTTATGTATATATGTAGTTAAGTAAATCCCCACCACCAAGTTTTGTAAGAAACTAGAAAGTTAGTAGACTCCGAGTCAGTGATAGTCTCAGTCAACTCAGTGGTAGTCAGAGCACTGACTATCACTCTTTAATAATTTGGTTTTTGATCTCAACTCAACTGTCTGCTGCTGTTAGTTACTCACTGTTGTGTTAGCCAGTAACAACGCCCAGTTAGTAGAGTAGTAGGTAGAGGATATTGTTGTCATGTCACCTGTGATCTCATCTGCTCATTATCATGATACCCGCATACCAAGTGGATGTTATCAGCAGTGGATAGGTTACTACTCATCAATTAGTAATTAGCATAAGAGTAAGATTCATAATAGTGAGGGAGGAGTGTATACTTATCTTAATTTCAGAGCTACCTTGATAGAAAGTACTCCGCTCATCTGCTTCTCTAGTCTTATTAAGCCAACTGGTTCTAGACTATTAATGCAGTGCACTCCAAGCAATGGGTGAGGAGGCTCTTTCTCTCCTTGAGTCCAGACTGTCACCCCAATTCTTCTCTACAAAGATGGTCACTCCAAACCTGACAGAAAGTGAGCCCTCCTTGTCAAAGCATATGGGATAGGCTCATCTACCCAGAAGAAAGATCACAATCTCCATTTTCTGTATTGCAATGTTTTTTTTTCAAAAGCTTACTCTTCATTTATGATACGAATATGGGACGTCATACATACACCTTGCTTTTCTTAGACTCAGAGATATTGGTGCTAGGTCTAAATACTAGTCCTGTAGGTCTGTTCAGTAATCAGTCAGCTCTCCCAGTGCACATTTAGCATTTTGTCAGCAGCAGTTTTTCATTCGATATCTTCATTCCCTTATATATTATGCTGTTTTATTTTGTAGTTGCGATTAAACAGTATTAAGAAGTTATCAACCATAGCTCTGGCACTGGGAGTGGAGCGCACAAAATCTGAGCTTATTCCTTTTTTAACAGGTCGGATATGGGCCTTGTCAATATTCCCTGCTCCGATTGAGAATAGTGTTGTGATGTATATCTTACTGTGTAATTACTACTGAGAATCGAATTGCATGATCTGTTTTAGTCATTACCTTAAATCTCACAGCATGCATCAAGAGCTCAAATCCAGCATTTAGTTTATCTAAGAGGTATACTGATACTCCGGTACAGGAGCGGAGCGCCCTTACTGATTTATCACATGGGTTAACATACTAAAATGAGAAAATAGAAGGCTTAGTGATAAACTCACAACATTTTTTATTATTAGAAACAATATACGATGAAGATGAGGTTTTACTGGCACTCGCAGAACAGTTAGGAAACTTTACACCGCTGGTTGGTGGTGCAGAGAATGTGTCCTGCTTACTGGTAAGTTTATCAGTGTATTAAACCCAGCTAAAGTTGCCCTTTGAATTGACAAGTTATACATACCATTGATGTGAAGAGGTCTGTCTGGTTTCAGGAATCCCAAACCTCATCTGGTAACTTCTGGTTTAATGCTTCACCATGATTGACTGCAGGCTTCAAACTTCCTGAATACAACAACCAGTAAATATATCCACTGAGGGTATAAGACATTATCAGCTGTGTATATATCCACTGAAGGTATTACATATTATCAGCTGTTTGTATATTACACTGATTGACTGAATGTTTTATCTAACGCAGCAACCATTGGAGAGTTTAGCTACAGTAGAGGAGACTGTAGTACGAGATAAAGCTGTAGAATCACTGAGACAGATAGCAGCTGTACACTCACCTCAGGATCTGGAGCAGCACTTTGTACCATTGGTTAAGAGACTAGCTATCGGTGACTGGTTCACATCACGTACATCAGCTTGTGGTCTCTTTAGTGTGTCATACCAACGGGTATCAAGCTCTGTCAAATCTGAGCTTAGAGCGTAAGTATTCTATCCTTCCTCTCATTATCTACTACCACTACTAGTAGTCCTCCTAGCATAGCGTACACTATACACTCCACCCTCTCTACTCAGGGTGCTCATATGTACTCCTAGCATAGCGTACACTATACACTCCACCCTCTCTACTCAGGGCGCTCATACGTATTCCTAGCATAGCATACACTATACACTCCACCCTCTCTACTCAGGGTGCTCATATGTACTCCTAGCATAGCGTACACTATACACTCCACCCTCTCTACTCAGGGTGCTCATATGTACTCCTAGCATAGCGTACACTATACACTCCACCCTCTCTACTCAGGGTGCTCATATGTACTCCTAGCATAGCATACACTATACACTCCACCCTCTCTACTCAGGGTGCTCATATGTACTCCTAGCATAGCGTACACTATACACTCCACCCTCTCTACTCAGGGTGCTCATATGTACTCCTAGCATAACGTACACTATACACTCCACCCTCTCTACTCGGGTGCTCAGTGTACACTATACACTCCACCCTCTCTACTCGGGTGCTCATACGTACTCCTAGCATAACGTACACTATACACTCCACCCTCTCTACTCGGGTGCTCATACGTACTCCTAGCATAGCATACACTATACACTCCACCCTCTCTACTCAGGGTGCTCAGTGTACACTATACACTCCACCCTCTCTACTCGGGTGCTCATATGTACTCCTAGCATAGCATACACTATACACTCCACCCTCTCTACTCGGGTGCTCATATGTACTCCTAGCATAGCATACACTATACACTCCACCCTCTCTACTCAGGGTGCTCATACTTCCTCCTAGCATAACGTACACTATACACTCCACCCTCTCTACTCAGGGTGCTCATACGTACTCCTAGCATAGCGTACACTATACACTCCACCCTCTCTACTCAGGGTGCTCATACGTACTCCTAGCATAACGTACACTATACACTCCACCCTCTCTACTCGGGTGCTCATACGTACTCCTAGCATAGCATACACTATACACTCCACCCTCTCTACTCGGGTGCTCATATGTACTCCTAGCATAACGCACACTATACACTCCACCCTCTCTACTCAGGGTGCTCATACGTACTCCTAGCATAGCGTACACTATACACTCCACCCTCTCTACTCAGGGTGCTCATATGTACTCCTAGTATAGCGCACACTATACACTCCACCCTCTCTACTCAGGGTGCTCATACGTACTCCTAGCATAGCGTACACTATACACTCCACCCTCTCTACTCAGGGTGCTCATACGTACTCCTAGCATAACGTACACTATACACTCCACCCTCTCTACTCGGGTGCTCAGTGTACACTATACACTCCACCCTCTCTACTCAGGGTGCTCAGTGTACACTATACACTCCACCCTCTCTACTCAGGGTGCTCATACGTACTCCTAGCATAACGTACACTATACACTCCACCCTCTCTACTCAGGGTGCTCATACGTACTCCTAGCATAGCGTACACTATACACTCCACCCTCTCTACTCAGGGTGCTCATATGTACTCCTAGCATAGCGTACACTATACACTCCACCCTCTCTACTCAGGGTGCTCATATGTACTCCTAGCATAGCGTACACTATACACTCCACCCTCTCTACTCAGGGTGCTCATACGTACTCCTAGCATAGCGTACACTATACACTCCACCCTCTCTACTCGGGTGCTCATACGTACTCCTAGCATAGCATACACTATACACTCCACCCTCTCTACTCAGGGTGCTCATATGTACTCCTAGCATAGCGTACACTATACACTCCACCCTCTCTACTCGGGTGCTCAGTGTACACTATACACTCCACCCTCTCTACTCAGGGTGCTCAGTGTACACTATACACTCCACCCTCTCTACTCAGGGTGCTCATACGTACTCCTAGCATAGCATACACTATACACTCCACCCTCTCTACTCGGGTGCTCATATGTACTCCTAGCATAGCGTACACTATACACTCCACCCTCTCTACTCGGGTGCTCATATGTACTCCTAGCATAGCGTACACTATACACTCCACCCTCTCTACTCGGGTGCTCAGTGTACACTATACACTCCACCCTCTCTACTCAGGGTGCTCAGTGTACACTATACACTCCACCCTCTCTACTCAGGGTGCTCATACGTACTCCTAGCATAGCATACACTATACACTCCACCCTCTCTACTCGGGTGCTCATATGTACTCCTAGCATAGCGTACACTATACACTCCACCCTCTCTACTCGGGTGCTCAGTGTACACTATACACTCCACCCTCTCTACTCAGGGTGCTCAGTGTACACTATACACTCCACCCTCTCTACTCAGGGTGCTCATACGTACTCCTAGCATAGCATACACTATACACTCCACCCTCTCTACTCGGGTGCTCATATGTACTCCTAGCATAGCGTACACTATACACTCCACCCTCTCTACTCAGGGTGCTCAGTGTACACTATACACTCCACCCTCTCTACTCGGGTGCTCATACGTACTCCTAGCATAGCATACACTATACACTCCACCCTCTCTACTCGGGTGCTCATACGTACTCCTAGCATAGCATACACTATACACTCCACCCTCTCTACTCGGGTGCTCATATGTACTCCTAGCATAGCGTACACTATACACTCCACCCTCTCTACTCAGGGTGCTCATACGTACTCCTAGCATAGCGTACACTATACACTCCACCCTCTCTACTCAGGGTGCTCATATGTACTCCTAGCATAGCGCACACTATACACTCCACCCTCTCTACTCAGGGTGCTCATATGTACTCCTAGTATAGCGTACACTATACACTCCACCCTCTCTACTCAGGGTGCTCATACGTACTCCTAGCATAGCGTACACTATACACTCCACCCTCTCTACTCAGGGTTCTCATACGTACTCCTAGCATAGCGTACACTATACACTCCACCCTCTCTACTCAGGGTGCTCAGTGTACACTATACACTCCACCCTCTCTACTCAGGATAGCATACACTATACACTCCACCCTCTCTACTCAGGGTGCTCATACTTCCTCCTAGCATAGCATACACTATACACTCCACCCTCTCTACTCAGGGTGCTCATATGTACTCCTAGCATAGCGTACACTATACACTCCACCCTCTCTACTCAGGGTGCTCATACGTACTCCTAGCATAGCGTACACTATACACTCCACCCTCTCTACTCAGGGTGCTCATACGTACTCCTAGCATAGCGTACACTATACACTCCACCCTCTCTACTCAGGGTGCTCATACGTACTCCCTCCGTATCATACTCAGATATCAGCGGCGTGGCGGGCGGGGTGAGACTATTAATATTTAGGGTTGTGTGCCGCCATATTTGCTGGCCCCTGTTGCGTATAGATGACTAGGTTACTTAATCTCCCGATATTATATGATTGGGTACATATATCAATAGGCCTGCTCTCTATCCCTGTGTATGTGTGAGAGATATGAGCCTGGAGATTAGATTTTTCCTTATCAGTGTATCATGACTCATACTCCTGTAACAGTATTGAGTTACTGAGAAAGACATGTAATGTTGGTCTGCGCTTGTTCACTCGCTGGCTCAACAAGCTGATAATCTTTTATTGTCCTGTCAGTGTATTTTTAAATTCAGGTGAAAATTGAACTTTTTAGAACTTGTATACGACTCAGTGAGTGGTAACACGGTGGAAAACAGTATTCTGTTAAAGCTGCCGCTGCTATGCAGTTAGTCAGTGTTTTTGATGATTCTCAACGCACGTAGACTATTTGTTGTGCATATATACCTGGCCTCTATACTTTCATGTATAACTGGCCTCTATACTGTCATGGACACCTTATGTTATAATTTATTCAAATTTTAGACATTTCCGAAACTTGTGTGGTGATGACACCCCGATGGTACGACGTGCCGCCGCAGCTAAACTGGGAGAGTTTGCGAAGGTTATGGAGTTAGATTATGTTAAATCTGACTTAATACCTCTCTTCTCACACTTAGCCCAAGATGAGCAGGATTCTGTCAGACTTCTAGCTATAGAAGCTTGTGTACAGGTAACGTTTCCTAACCTGCTTTGTGTTTCTGGGTAAAAAAAGACTATACTGTGTAGAAACATGGCAAGAATTTACAGCGCATTGATTTTCGATAGTAGTAGTTATCTTTTCATCAAATACTTCAAGTGAAGTCTTTCAATAAAAAAGTGCTGAATTTACCAACTGACTGCTAGAGTTGTCAATCCCAAATCGCTCGCTCCTTGATGGAACTAAACACATTCTGAGTGAACAATTATAGAACAAATTTGAAAAACTAAATAAGCGATAATTTTGAGCTAAGAAATAGGAATTTTTGCTTCAAAAAGCTTCGCTCAATCTAATTGAAAGACCCTCAATGATATAAACCTCTATTTTATCTGGGAGGCCATTCAAACTCAATAATCAACTCGAGGAATTAGTTGCTTACTAGAACAAGAAGACATGATTGTTGGTTTTAAAATTAAAAACTCTTTGTGTTACCAGCGCATGTGATGAGTTTGACTTCAGTTTGGGATTGTCTCCTTTCACATATTACACGTTATATTACATTACGTTACACAGATAGCGGGAGTTTTATCTAACGAGGATACAGAGACTCTAGTTATGCCCACACTGAGATCAGCAGCAGATGATAAATCATGGAGAGTTAGATATATGGTGGCTGATAAGTTTACAGAATTACAGAAAGCTGTAGGACCGACTATAACTAAACAAGACCTCGTATCAACATTCTCTAATCTACTAAAGGATTGTGAGGCTGAAGTTAGAGCCGCTGCCTGCTCCAAAATTAAAGGTATTAAATATACTCTGTATACCCTGTATGAACTATCACCTATCAGAGGCCTATCATATCCTCTGTATGAACTATCACCTATCAGATGCCTATTATATATAGGGACTTTAGTTTCTGATCTGTCTGTTGGCGGTACCTGGTCTTATATCCGTCAATACATATACCATAATTCTCCGCTTTTTTAGATTTTTCTAACAGTTTGCCCACTGACGGTCGAGAACAGATAATCATGCAACACATAATGCCGTGTGTAAAAGATTTAGCCGTCGATTCAAACATGCATGTTAAATCAGCATTAGCGTCTGTGATTATGGGCCTCTCTCCACTTCTAGGAAAAGACAAGTGAGTTTATGTTTGTCTCAATAATTCTGTTTTGTTATCTGTTATTGATGGATGATCTAATGCACTAAATTACCCATCGGATATGACTTAGGATTTGTGGGATATGTGGGATTTAACTTAACTTATATGTGATATAAGTCACATGTGGGTGACATGTACAACTGCTGCTATATAGTTATATATCAATACAAGCAGCCACAGTGCAAGGGTTTGCACAAAACTAGGATATAATAATAATATATAATATATTTAGATATCCATATGTATATAAAAGAGTATGAGTTGGGACTAGGAGTATGATCATGAGTAAGATTAGGGTATGAGTTAGGAGTATTTACACTGCTGTTTTCACGTTGCTGTAACATCCGTCATATATATGAGTTGGAGAAAAACTCGGTTTTTTGGCCGTAGGGTTAATTTTCATAGACATTTTTGCTGGAAACATACACATGGTGGTCAGTTCAGTTAATAGAGCAGAAAACTCCCACTTACAGGAATAGTCGAATGTTTGATGCGCGTTGATATTATGTGACAGTGTCTGGTGCTGTTTGATTTTAGTACGATAGAGCACCTGTTACCACTATTCCTTACTCAGCTGAAGGATGAAGTACCGGAGGTCAGACTAAATATCATATCTAACCTCGACTGTGTCAATGTAGTGATCGGTATACATCAGCTATCTATGAGCTTACTACCGGCTATAGTGGAGCTGGCTGAAGATAACAAGTGGAGAGTTAGATTAGCTATTATAGAGTACATGCCTCTACTAGCTGGTCAACTCGGTAAAGAATTCTTTGATGAGAAGCTGAGTAATCTTTGTATGGCGTGGTTAGTAGACCATGGTGAGTAGTTAAACAAGGTGACGACAATATAGTGTATCTATATCTGTGTATCTATATCTGACTGTCTGTGTACCTGAGACTGAGAATCCATGCCATGTCAAACAAAACATTTCCAGCAGAATATAACAGTATATGGCTTAGTATATTACAGTATATGGCTTAGTGTATTACAGTATACGGCTTGTTATATTACAGTATACGGCTTGTTATATTACAGTATACGGCTTAGTATATTACAGTATATGGCTTAGTATATTACAGTATATGGCTTAGTATATTACAGTATATGGCTTAGTATATTACAGTATATGGCTTAGTATATTACAGTATACGGCTTAGTATATTACAGTATACGGCTTGTTATATTACAGTATATGGCTTAGTATATTACAGTATATGGCTTAGTATATTACAGTATATGGCTTGTTATATTACAGTATACGGATTGTTATATTACAGTATATGGCTTAGTATATTACAGTATATGGCTTAGTATATTACAGTATACGGCTTAGTATATTACAGTATACGGCTTAGTATATTACAGTATATGGCTTAGTATATTACAGTATATGGCTTGTTATATTACAGTATACGGATTGTTTTATTACAGTATATGGCTTAGTATATTACAGTATATGGCTTAGTATATTACAGTATACGGCTTGTTATATTACAGTATACGGCTTAGTATATTACAGTATATGGCTTGTTATATTACAGTATATGGCTTAGTATATTACAGTATATGGCTTAGTGTATTACAGTATATGGCTTAGTATATTACAGTATATGGCTTAGTGTATTACAGTATATGGCTTAGTATATTACAGTATATGGCTTGTTATATTACAGTATACGGATTGTTATATTACAGTATATGGCTTAGTATATTACAGTATATGGCTTAGTATATTACAGTATATGGCTTAGTATATTACAGTATATGGCTTGTTATATTACAGTATATGGCTTAGTATATTACAGTATATGGCTTGTTATATTACAGTTTATGCCATCAGAGAGGCAGCCACATCTAATTTGAAGAAGTTGGTTGAAAAGTTTGGGGAAGAGTGGGGAAAAGCTACTATTATACCTAAAGTACTGGCTATGTCACGGGATACTAACTACTTACACAGAATGACAACTCTATTCTGTATCAATGTAAGTACCGCCCGTCCGGCAGGTCTTAGGTACAAACATGACCATGTGACGACATCTCCTGTAAGCATTCTGTCATGGCGTTATCACTATAAATGTTCTGATAACGGCTCACCCTCACACATTCACTCACTCACTCACTCACTCACACGGGCTCAAAACCACTAAGTATGATCACTTCAGTTTAGTCCTGTGTGTTGCCGTGATATTACAATCAGCAGTAGCTTACTCTATCTATATCTCTCTCGTTGTAGGCTTTATCTGATGCTGTTACAGCAGATACAGCTGTCAAACTGATGCTGCCTACCGTACTGGGATTGTCCGGAGATGCCGTACCTAATGTTAAATTTAATGTAGCTAAGACCATAACACGTATGAGTCGCTTCTTTGATGCTACCACTGTACAGACACATATAAAACCTTGTCTGGATTTGCTGATTGCTGACTCCGATTCGGATGTTCAGTACTTTGCTCGTGAGGCTACAGAAAGTAAGTTACCTGTTAGAACCTGAACTAACCACGTATACCACATATATACCCACATATATACCCACATATATACCCACATGTACCACATAATACTGATGTCTGAGTAAAGAATTAAGAGATATAGCTACAGCAGCCTCTCTCCCCACCCCTCTCTCCCCACCCCCCTCTCCCCACCCCCCTCTCCCCACCCCCCTCTCCCCACCCCTCTCTCCCCACCCCACTTTCCCTGTTAGTATCAATAAGAGTCCGTCGCTGTAGAGATTCTGCTGCTGCTGATGTCCTTGACCCTGGCATTCATTCTGCAACAATAACGGTCCGTCTTATAACTAGACGCTAAGCCCCGCCCACTAAAATAATTAATCAGGACAGGCAAGAGTCTGTTGGGTAGTTAATACTGTACTACCTCAACTCCCCTAGAGTACCCTAGAGACTACCTCAACTCCCCGTCCGTACCCTAGAGACTACCTCAACTCCCCTAGAGCCGTACCCTAGAGCCGTACCCTAGAGCCGTACCCTAGAGCCGTACCCTAGAGCCGTACCCTAGAGCCGTACCCTAGAGCCGTACCCTAGAGCCGTACCCTAGAGCCGTACCCTAGAGCCGTACCCTAGAGCCGTACCCTAGAGCCGTACCCTAGAGCCTGAATCTGACTGTGCTTTATATACCAACTGAGAAGACAACTTGTATTATTTACAGATCCAGCATTCAGACAGTTCTTCTATTCTCGCGGTGCCGTCTCCTCGTAAGATCTTATATCTCTATATCATATATTCTCCCTCTATTACTCCACCATCATTTACAATTCAGAGCTATTAAAAGGATCTTGTTATATACTCGCTGCTCTCAGCGCCAAACTGTAAATCATATACCTGACTTATAAATGCTGATGAAATGAGAAAGGCCCTATCAGAATATCACCTTATCTACTCGTCTTCAATCTAATACTATATCATGTAGTTAACTGTCTCTCATCATTGTGAATTTTTCAGAGGAAAATCACGTTCTCATTCGTAAGAAATAATACCATCCGCTTTATTCATTCTTCTCTCTCACGCTGCTATTTTACTACCACGTTATGTCATTAAATCTATTACTTTGTTATACATGTTTCGCTGTTTCTGTATGGCTCAGTTATCTCTTAATCTATTGTTGAGTTATACTCAGCGTGATACCCTGTAAGTGGTAAGTGTAGGGTGCCCCCCCATACTCCCCCCCCCCCCCCCTTCATGGCTGTATATTGTTATTATTAATTATGTATGTGTGTTTTATATTTACAGTCCTGGTAAAGGCATGAGGAGCTGAGAATACATGATGTTATAATATTCCTGAAAACCAACAGAACAGATCCTCAAATGAAGCGTTATCAGCGAGTGGTAGCTGTGACGTAACGTCGTTATACACACAGACATTAGAGCTATTAATATCATCCCATCCAATTTTCTTTCATCTTTTTTTTTATCTCATTAAAAGCATGTTGTTTAGTTTTGAGCTTACATTCATGAATTTTGGTAAGGCAAAACGCTTTTGCTGCAGTTAAATAAGTTATAGTGACATTTTAAGATTGTTGTATGCACACTTTGGTTATGATGTGATATGGTTGATATCAATCTGCTGAATCTCTTTTATGGAGAGCTTTTTTAATCAAATAATAACAATAAATGTTATGCGAAAGATTGTGAAAGTTGTTCATCTATCCAAGCAACAACATCAATACACATAAGTTATTCTCCCTGGAGAATATGACCATCTGTACTGCTCCTGTTGGACAGGACAGGTGTAAACTGCCCATTCTCGTTAATACGTCCTCGGTTACAACAAACTGGATACAGTGATGACAGGATGAGACAAACGCACTCCTATCATGTATGTATGGCTTGAGATAATTATTTCTGTGTTATCTGTGGACTGAAAGGGTACAGATAGTAAAAAGCACCAAAAAGAAAACATTTGACTCTGACCACAGGGAAATAGACAAAGATAATAACAGAAACAACTAAATCTCTTAGATCAGACTATGATGGAGGTCATCAAAACAAGTACAAGGATTAACTTTGGCAGAGTAAGGCAGTAGCTTACTAACGGATAATTCCGCCATTACTGTTATCACGAACAGTGCAACACTATTCTGCAGGAGAAATGGGTTGTTTTATTGGTTAAGTTTTAGTTACGGCTGCCTAGCAGGCTGCTTTCAGGGATACAGATTGCATCTACTAGTTTACTAGTCACATTTATGTGTCGGATAGACACAGCTGTGTTCACATAAGAATGCTGTAAGACACCAGTTCTCAGTTATATTTAGAGTGTCATGCCAATCATTTGACTTGACGATATGAGCTACTCCTGTCCCCGTTACTGACTTGCATATCTGAGGCATTCGTAGATTGAGTCTCTTGAAGTAGTTGACCTGCAACAAGAAATGAACTGGCTATAAAATCCATCAGGTATAATCTCTATGTCACAGAGATCTGCTAAGAAAAAATGGGTTATCAAATCATACAATCCTTGGAGCTCTTAGAATCTGAGACCTTTCCCCGGTCATTAGAGTCTCTTCATAGTTAATTGTGTTCGACTCCAAAAGACAGTTCAGTCACATATACTGTCAGGGTAGTTATCCACGAGCATAAAAACTTTTCGCAAGTGAGTGTTATGAAATGTCGGTATTATAGTTTGACTGCTTCTGATGGCCAAGCATATATCTAATATATATATATATATGCACACTGTATTAATGAGCACAGTCAGCGGTTAGGTATTAATGAACACAGTCAGCGGTTAGGTATTGACATACCTCCATCCAGAAGTTTGAATGCTGAACTTCAGCTTGATGCCACCAGCTATCATAAAGAGCATCATAGATCAATTAACTTCTCCGCATCAGCCAGTGTGAAAAGACGAGACGGCTTTAGCTGTTGGACATTCTTTTTAGAGTAGAAAATATCTTTGTAGTTCCAGCATAGCCTACTTCTTAGTATGAGCATAGACGCGTCAAACTGCTCATTGAGAATAATCACATCGATTCTACAAAATAACTCAATCAGTTATTCAAGAATTATCTTATTTGTATAACTGAGAGGATAGCTCCTTTGTAAAAAGCAACATGGTTTTTGGTAAACTTGTATTTGTTGTAATCACATAATGATATTATGTTGTTCTGTCTTATGGGTGTTTGAGACTTGTCACTGTTATAGGTGTTTGAGATCAGCAGAATTATTCAAATCTCAATAACTGAACTAAACACAAACTTTGGTATGATAGAGGAGATGAATTCTTCCATAGCTGTTATATTCTTTCTCTGGCTGTAGTCAAAGCCGAGATATTGTAAATGCTGCAGGTGAAATTGTGTTTTTCGCTCCTTGTCCAAATCCTCGATATGCATGACATCATAGAACAGGTGATCGCTGTTGATAACTCCAGTTGGTGAGTGAACTCTGGCCTGTAAATACAGAAGTCGTCGTCACCTTTGTGAAGTGAAGCGTAAGATAAGCAGAGAGGATAAGGAGATAAAACTTAGTGTGAGAAGGAGAGGGAGTGTGTCAGGGGGAGAAATTACAGCACTGGTACTTATACTGGAGCAGATACTTACGGTCACACTCTCCATAACAGCTGATATAAACCATGACACTGGCTCCCTAGTAGGTACTATTAATCTGTAGCCAGGTGACATTTTCTGTGCTAACATCTCAGGATTGTAAATGGCGTGACTTAATATCATATCAGCCTGTTGTGCACCCTTAGGTAGGATTTTCCAGCCTAAAATATATAAATTTTTAGTTTTGAAAAAGATTTCTTTGACCACTGCATAATGCAGAAAGATTTCAGTGTTTGATTTCTGTGTTTGGGAGCTTGTTGCACTCCCCAGTAGGTCACATAGGGCCTTTTAGGATATTATCGCAACTTCAGTATGGGCGAATAAAGTGAATATTAAACTGGTATATGATCATAGGCCTTGACCTTGTAGCCTTTGTTAGGGCCAGCCTCAATCCTCAGGATGTAATGTTCAATGATCAGAGCTGAAACATCAACATGACTTTCAGGGAAGACATTAAAAGGGAAATATTGAATAATTATATGAATCACTGTCATTCTATATCTAGCCTAGGCATAGTAACAACATCAGCGAAATAAACTGTTTTATATATCATAAAAAAGTTCTCTGTCAACACCCGTAAACTAACTTATTGCTATGTCACGTCATATGCTACGATCTCACGGCCATCATATATCCTAATTACGCAATCTTGTTTTCGCAATAAATGTAGGCCCATTTGAGAGAGATGTTATTTTTTCTGCTTTCACACTTAATTTTGCTCAAAATTCATTTACAGTACATTTTGGTAAAATATGCTGTAGCTATCATGAATAAGCTAAGACTGACACTATGGAAGGGCTAGTCTGAGCCCCCCCAGACTCTTGCCCACCGTCCGACGCCCTTCCCCCCCCCCCCACCGGGAAGTGCTTAAACTGTCTCATCCCAGAATGACAAGGTGTAACAGGCTAAGATTAGGCATCTGATATACAACCCTGCATATCAAGCCGGAATAATGATGAAATCTAAGGGCATGTCTTTAGAAGGGATGCAAACTCTTGTCACGCGGTCACTGTTTTGTTGTGGTTTGAAACAAAATTGGCTGTGTAATGAGGCTAGGAGAAACTATGGCAGTCTTTTTCATTCCGAGATACAGTGGCCATAAAAGTTATTATAATACATAATATTCCTGGTAAAGCACATCTTGTGATTGCGACAGGGACACTAAATAGCTATTCAAACACATTTCTGCTACCAAAAGCGAAATTTCGGCAAATTTTGGAGCACATCAAAAAAAGGTTAAGGCCTGTGTTTTGTATTAATATGCATACTTAAAATATTGAATCTAGGATACTATTGAAAGCAAATTGTTGATAGAGGTTTGATTGAACCTATAATTTATATATGAAGTGATAACTGAATCATGCGAACGTGATGCTGTGGAAAACTGGTTTTCTGATTTCCTGACACAGAGAGTTTTGTATATAAAACGATATGATAACCTTGAAAGGTATTTGTCAATACCATACTTAAATGATAATAGTTTTCATAGTGTAGCATTATAGTCAATTTTCAAGGAATACATATTGACAACTACCCTAATTCGGTGGATCATATTATAAGCCTATCATTATTTCCCTGAACCATTTGAACTATTATAAATAGGTCGTGGAATTTCTCTTAGTTATTTTGCTGCCCGCTAGTAATGGGAGGAGACCCTGATTATGTGAATGACTGGACCTGACATCACGTCGGGTCCTGATGTTAGGTATCACCTGACGTGATGTTAGGTGATACTTGACGTGGTGTTAGGTGATACCTGACGTGATGTTAGGTATCACCTGATGTGATGTTAGGTACCACCTGACGGGATGTTAGGTATCACCCGACGTGATGTTAGGTATCACCTGAGGTGATGTTAGGTATCACCTGACGTGATGTTAGGTACCACCTGACGTGATGTTAGGTATCCCCTGATGTGATGTTAGGTATCACTTGACGTGGTGTTAGGTGATACCTGATGTGGTGTTAGGTGATACCTGACGTGATGTTAGGTGATACTTGACGTGGTGTTAGGTGATACCTGACGTGATGTTAGGTATCACCTGACGTGATGTTAGGTACCTTCTGACGTGATGTTAGGTATCACCTGACGTGATGTCAGGTACCTCCTGACGTGATGTCAGGTATCACCTGACGTGATGTTAGGTATCACCTGACGTGATGTTAGATACCTCCTGACGTGATGTTAGGTATCACCTGACGTGATGTCAGGTACCTCCTGACGTGATGTTAGATATCACCTGGCGTGATGTTAGGTATCACCTGATGTGATGTTAGGTACCTCCTGACGTGATGTTAGGTATCACCTGACGTGATGTTAGGTATCACCTGGCGTGATGTTAGGTATCACCTGACGTGATGTTAGGTACCTCCTGACGTGATGTTAAGTATCACCTGGCGTGATGTTAGGTATCACCTGACGTGATGTTAGGTATCACCTGACGTGATGTTAGGTACCTCCTGACGTGATGTTAGGTGTCACCTGGTGTGATGTTAGGTATCACCTGACGTGATGTTAGGTATCACCTGACGTGATGTTAGGTACCTCCTGACGTGATGTTAGGTATCACCTGACGTCACGTCGGATATGACGCAACGTAATGTCGGGTATCACCTGGCAGCTGGTTGGTTTACTGACCTTGACCGGGTGGCATTTTCCAGAGAATAAAATCTTTGTATCTAACAGGAGCTAATAATCGTAGACTATTATCGTGTAACATTCTGAGAAAGATGCTGCATAGTGTAGATGTGCCTGTCTTGCCTATCTTCACCATAGCTATCTGTCTGACAGCGGTACAGTTAGTATCTCCATCTGACATCTGGTATATCGTCTGTGATCTGTCCGCTAATAATCTGTGTCTAAATAAAACATGGATAGTCTTAGATCGTCCTCTCTCTTCTCAGCAGAGAGAGAGATACAATTACCTTTATCCATTATTTTTACGTTTGGTCTGTTTACAACCATATTAATAAGTGTAGCCCTGCCATAGACTTAATTATAAGTCTATGAGCTCTGCTATGTACGTTATGTAGGATACCTAGGAGAAGTTTGACCCCTTAAGGCGTGAAAGAAGTATTTATATCAGAAGCAAAATATCCTAGCTTGAGAGAACTCCCACAGTGCCGGCTGGAGAGAACTCCCACAGTGCCGGCTGGAGAGAACTCCTTCAGTGCCGGCTGGAGAGAACTCCTACAGTGCCGGCTGGAGAGAACTCCCACAGTGCCGGCTGGAGAGAACTCCCACAGTGCTGGCTGGAGAGAACTCCTTCAGTGCCGGCTGGAGAGAACTCCTACAGTGCCGTCTTGAGAGAACTCCTACAGTGCCGGTTGGAGAGAACTCCTACAGTGCTGGCTTGAAAGAACTCCCACAGTGCCGGCTTGAGAGACCTCCCACAGTGGCGGCTGGAGAGAACTCCTACAGTGCCAGTTTGAGAGAACTCCTATAGTGCCGGCTTGAGAGAATTCCTACAGTGCCGGCTGGAGAGAACTCTCACATTGACGGCTTAAGAGAACTCCTACAGTGCCGGCTTGAGAGAACTCCTACAGTGCCGGCTGGAGAGAACTCCTACAGTGCTGGCTTGAAAGAACTCCTACAGTGCCGGCTTGAGAGACCTCCCACAGTGGCGGCTGGAGAGAACTCCTACAGTGCCGGCTTGAGAGAACTCCTACAGTGCCGGCTGGAGAGAACTCCCACAGTGCCGGCTGGAGAGAACAAGAGAATGAGTTACGAGCATGTACACCTATCTACACTTAACTTACTGAAGTCTCATGATAGGAAACAAAGTCCGGAGATCCATGAGAGTTGAATTGCCTAATAGTTTTCAAAATCTCTCTCCATTACTATGGCATGATCAAAGCCAAAGCTACATTTATCAGGGCCCACAA
Source organism: Membranipora membranacea (assembly GCA_914767715.1). Lineage (NCBI taxonomy): Eukaryota > Metazoa > Bryozoa > Gymnolaemata > Cheilostomatida > Membraniporidae > Membranipora > Membranipora membranacea. The sequence goes on from OU612066.1 coordinate 39,361,616, forward strand.
TACATGCTGCCGGTATTTGAGACATTAAGGGCAGCTTTTATTGCCGGTTCTGGAAAGTCTTATTCAAAAATGCTCAAATTGTTCGGTTTGGAAGTAGAACAAAGATATATAACAAATCTTTTGATGATCATTTTCATTTTCTTGTATTGGAATAATATTTTATTTGGTGATGGTTCCAATTACTATGAATGCGGGTTTTGATAGAGGAATAGATAATGACCCCAACCTACGTATTGTAGAATAAGTGACAGAACATTATTCAAACATCCTATGTGTATATGTTACAACTTTTCCCAACATTTATGCACACAACTCAAGGGTTACATGGGAAAATTAAAAATACAAAATCCCACGTATCATGAATAGGTTGCCCAGTTATATTTTCAATGACAATCTTCAATGCCCATATAACTTCTGACATCACCTTGCATCACTGGCATTGGCCTCACTAATAGCCTATGGAAGCAGGGAAGCAATGGAAAGGATCCTAAAGCATCCATCCTACTTTGTTTGTCAGAGTTTGCTGTACCATACATACATCTCTGCTACTTCATGACAGAAGCTCTTTATATTATCAGAACATTCTTAGGTATAAGCAACATCCTCTGAACTGTACCATCAAACCAAACAGCTCTACACTCTACCTCAATCGTCAGACCTGTGTACCTAAGTGCCCCAGCACAAGTACTCCTATAGCTTTTCGGTAAAATTTATGCTATCTATTTATTGTTCATGCATGTAGAGTGAGTGTCACACTACCTACATCATCAAATCTTTTTTTTTTATTCGTGTAAAACTACTCCGTGATAAACCCCATGGTTTCTGTAAGAATGCAATATACTCTTATCTTATCTCAATCTGTTCCAAAAGTAGGCTGCGTGTACGATCGGCAGACACAGAATAAGGCTGCGTGTACGATCGGCAGACACAGGATAAGGCTGCGTGTACGATCGGCAGACACAGAACAAGGCTGCGTGTACGATCGGCAGACACAGAATGAGGATGCGTGTACGATCGGCAGACACAGAATAAGGCTGCGTGTACGATCGGCAGACACAGAATAAGGCTGCGTGTACGATCGGCAGACACAGAATGAGGCTGCGTGTACGATCGGCAGACACAGAATAAGGCTGCGTGTACGATCGGCAGACACAGAATGAGGCTGCGTGTACGATCGGCAGACACAGAATAAGGCTGCCTGTACGATCAGCAGACCCAGAATAAGGCTGCGTGTACGATCGGCAGACACAGAATGAGGCTGCGTGTACGATCGGCAGACACAGAATAAGGCTGCGTGTACGATCGGCAGACACAGAATGAGGCTGCGTGTACGATCGGCAGACACAGAATAAGGCTGCGTGTACGATCGGCAGACACAGATTGAGGCTCCGTGTGCGATCGGCAGACACAGATTGAGGCTGCGTGTACAATTGGCAGACACAGACACTGACAAAGACACAGAATATGCACATTGAGCTGATCATTTTCCGAGAAGGACAACATGTTGCCTTAAAGTTCCGTATTTCAGTAAGAGAAAACCTCACAACCTTCTCACAAAGTGAGTGATTTCGGTAAGTACTGCTCGCAATCTAATTAGTGTGAGTGATTCGGTAAGTACTGCTCGGATTCTACTTACTGTGAGTGATTCGGTAAGTACTGCTCGGATTCTACTTACTGTGAGTGATTTCGGTAAGTAATGCTCTGATTCTACTTGCTGTGAGTGATTCGGTAAGTACTGCTCTGATTCTAGTTAATGTGAATGATTTCGGTAAGTACTGCTCTGATTCTACTTACTGTGGGTGATTCGGTAAGTACTGCTCTGATTCTACTCACTGTGAGTGATTCGGTAAGTACTGCTCTTATTCTACTAACTGTGAGTTATTTCGGTAAGTACCGCTCTGATTCTACTCACTGTGAGTGATTCGGTAAATACTGCTCTGATTCTACTAACTGTGAGTTATTTCGGTAAGTACTGCTCTGATTCTACTTATTCTGAGTGATTCGGTAAGTACTGCTCGGATTCCACTTACTGTGAGTGATTTCGGTAAGTACTGCTCGGATTATTCTTACTGTGAGTGATTGCGGTAAGTACTGCTCTGATTGTACTTACCCTGTCACTTCTCCAGCTGGTACCAGACATCTATACGTCAGTTTTGATGTAAGGATGAATATGATCAAAGCTACCACCAGAGCTATGGACGCTAGGTATTTAGGGCTACTTTTCATTTTTCTAATGTAGAGGAGATGTCACAAGCCTCACTGAAAAACCAACAACAACAACAACTGTGGTTGTGTATGAGCTGCGGTGAAGTGACACTCTATAATAATAGTATCACTACAGATTTTGTTCGCGACGAACAAGGGTTTGTTTGTAAGATTTACAGTTAATACTAGACAATAGATAATATCCATAGCCTCTGGTATATATCCCAGAGGCTATGGATATTATCTTTTGTTTAGTATGTCAGTGTATATTACATAATTAAAGTCATCTCAATCTGTGAAATGGAAAGCCTATAATTATCTAAATCGGTAGTAGTTTAAGCGTCCTCAAACTCTTAAACTGTGGCGACATCAGCTATCTCGCCACAGTTTGAGGGTTTAAACCAGATGTTAAGGCTAGATAATAATTTAGGTAGCGCAACAATGATCAATATACCCAGCCATCCACTGATTTAGAATAAATATATACCTCAGTGCATGCAGTCATCTCATATGAGAACTTCCCTGTGACACTTATCGTCCGGGATCCTCGGCCAACATTTATGTGAAGAGAGAAATACTTCTAGTTAGCTTTCACAGGAAAAGTTGCCTCCACATTGATAATGGGCAGGTAACTTTAGTAACAAAACAAAAGTTAAACTTGTTTAAATTCCCAAGAATGATTGCATAAGCATCTATGAACCACAATTGCAAGAGTATCATCATTGAGACAAAAGACTTCCAGCTTCCAGAAAAGCAATTGCATCCATCTTAGACCTTCTTCTCATTGATTCATCAGAAAGATCTAAACTCAGTTTTTGTGAATATTTCATTCGGATGTGCGCCAAACAAGAGTCTCCCTTGGTATTGTTATATTAATTTGTTTTACTTAGCAGAACATTAGCTCTTGTGGTGAAAGATACATATTTCTATAACCAATGGAGCAACTGCATCCATCCATCCATGAGACATGTGACATATATAAACAGCCTCACGTCTCATCTACTCATCATCTCCTCAGAGAGGCTGCAAACATTCTAACTACAAGCTGCACAACATGTTCATCATGAGGATGTCTGCGCTGCTTACTGTTAGTTGTGATAGTTTCTGTATCTACATCTGAGGTATGTAATAATCTGACTGTATATTTGTCTGTCTGTCTGCTAATATCCCAGTTTACAGGTATACAAGGTTCACACTGACTTCTCTGATGTCTGCAGACAGACAATTGGATAGTTTTTGGGCTAAAATGTGAAACAAGCACGGCATTTGGAGGTATCCGTTTCTTGTCAAGTGGGGAAAACCAAATAATGATCTATGACTCAAACGTAATAAAATTATTATAAAGAGGATGATATATTATCATGTTCACACATATCCGGAAATTACAAATTCAAGCGTGAGCAAAAGGTGATGCGTTTTAAGAGGTCTAGGGACAACATATTGGATTGGGGGTGTGTATAGTTGGGTTTTAGGGAACAAAATATGGGGTTTGGGGCTGGAAATTTAGGTTTTTGAGTCTGTCTGTCTGTCTGGAATTACAGGAGACAACGAGAACTATCTATTGATCTTGAACCTGTAACAATATATAATATCCATCATAATAATAAAGACTGATTGTAATTTTTTAAGAGTACCGACCAAACCATATCACAAACAACTGGAGCTTCTACCGGAGCAAAAGATGGAAGCTGTCTACAAACTGACATGACTATTGATGGTGAGCGAAGAACATCTTCTGTTTTTTTTCAGAAATAACAGATTCAGCTCCAATTCAGATATTTTCGATGGTTTTCTGGATTATATTTTAATATTTGGAAATCATCTTTAGTTTTTTTTTATAAACTATGCAATTATATAAAGTTGTGGTTTTATTATTTTTTGAATATAATAGATGTTGGTTAGGTAGTGAGACTGATAACTAAAACTACAATGCAGTGCATTCCTCATGAGGCTCCCAATACATTCCTATCATTATTTAGTAATTAAGTTGGTGATATAAGTGAAATGTGTTGGCTTTCTAAATGTATTGTCGTATTTATCGGATCGGACCGCATTTCCTTACACAATAAATTTCCTTTGTTTTCGATCCGCAAATTAGAAACATTCATTGAGCATGTTTTCCTGTGTACATTTCTGTTTCTTATTTGTCAGATTTTGTTCGTGGTTTGAATGGAGCTCCTGGGATCCCAGGTCCTGCCGGGGCTCAAGGTCCACCAGGAGAGGTGTGTGAATGTAAGAAATATGATGTCATCGATGAAGGTAATAATATACTCAAAAACTATGTGTTCATAATCGAGGGGCTGCAACTTCATGGGCTGATTTATACGGATCGGACTGTTAATTGTTCAACAATTTAACATTCGGGTTATAAGCTAACATTTTGAGTAAATTATTTGGCGAAAAATAGGAGGTCGATTTTTTTGTGAATACGATTCACTCCAGCTGTGATCGTTAAACTCTCAGTAATTATAAGTCATTGTGTTCATGATTTGCCCTAGAACATAACTGTCGATCTCCAGATTGTTGGGATGATAGGCCTTCAGAGCAGGGAAGTGTTGGTGTCGGAAACGCTTACGGTTAAATATTGCAAGGCCAACTCTTCAATATACAACAATTATAATCTAGAAAATCCAGTTTTACAAAATATTAATGTGTCTGTGGAATTGACTTGAAGTTGACTGTTGTGCTGAGCTTCATCATAATTTTGATAAACATAATTATTGTCCTTACAAAATGCCGTTGTTGATACAACTAACATGACAATCGAGCGATGTATCAACACATGTTCAGCACAAGGTAAACATCAACAACTTAATACAAGCTGCTGCCACTGCTGCTTATGAGGCAGCTTTGAGTTTAGCCAAAAGTTAGCTACTAGTGGTAACTCTTTCTCACATATTTGCCATGCAAACCCCATGCAATGTGCGGATTTTCTCCTGCGTAAGGTAAGATCATTAAGCCATATTCTTTAGCTTCTCTTGGTGGAAGTAAGGTGATAATTAACAGATGTGAATATTTGCAGGATATAAATACGCTGGACTGCAAGAGATGTTCAATTGCTACTGTGGTCAGACATACGATAAACATGGAAAGGCACCTGAACTTGAATGTGGGATGTGGTAGTGATGATGATGTAGTGGTGACACGAGCACTTTTTGCGAACTAGCGAGCGGAACTCGATATACAGAACACCGAGGGCTGAGCGAGGGGCAAGAGAGAGTCTCGGATGATGGAGTGACTCCGCTGATAGGGACATACCAGATCTGACTCACATTGGACAGAGTAACACAGTTCCGATATGCATCAATCCATGTTATCAAATAGGTGATTAAATTACTGAATGTTGTATATGTATCTGTGTGATTTTGTGAATTGGTGAAAATATGGAAAATTTTAATGGAGACCTATAATAGGCTTTCTAGAGAAGTATTTAGGATTTCCCAATGAAGTACTCTTCAACAATTGAACATGTATACTGCTACAAATAACAATGAGGCAGCTTATTTTGTGTCACTCGCTCATAGCATCAAACCTGCTGTCATAAAGACCATAATTGTATATTTAGAATATCTTGCATACTAAGCCACTTTGATTTACCATAGCATACTTTGAAGTAATTCTGCACTACATATCATGCGTTCTTAATTACTTTTGGGCTATTTGTGGCGCATACTTCAGCATTACTGGCGGTTTTTGGATCAGTCATTGACATAACCTCAGTTGAAATGGTCAAAACATCCAGTAGGGTCCAGTAGGTGTTCTCTAACTCGTCAGGAGAAAGAAATTATTTCAACATTTCAGCATTTCAACATAGTGCAAACAGTCTGGGAGATTATAATTGCTGAGCTTATAATTTTTGTTTCAGGTTTTGAGTTTGCTGGACTACAACATGGCGGTTGGTGCTCTTGTGGCCACACTGGACTACAGATTGGCGGTTGGTACTCTTGTGGCCACACTTACGGACGTTTAGGAAGACTTGATGATTCAGAGTGTAATGTGCACTGCCCAGGTGATCATAACCTTAAGTGTGGAGGAGCCTGGAGTAACCAGGTTTACAGGACTGACTACAACCACAACTGAAAACTTTATTTGGAAGTGAAGAGAATGATTTTCATTGTTTGAAAATGTTATGAATCAAATAAATCAGTTTATATGAAATGATGCATAATTTTTTACATTCAGGTCAAGTTTTAAAACAGCAGACTTTTCCTTTCACTTAGTTCTGCAGTATAAACGATATCTAGTCTAACCGGGCGGGGAGATGACTCTGTAGTCTAACCGGGCGGGGAGATGACTCTGAATGAACGATATCTAGTCTAACCGGGCGGGGAGATGACTCTGACTGGAATCAAATTAGATGAGATCCTTAGTGAGCATCTAAAATTTATCAGATTATCATATGGATGTTTTACCTGATAGACGGGTTATTGATTCTAAAAAGAATTCAATGCGAGGAGACAGGACCAGATCTGAAGACGAAATCGCACAAAGCATGGAACTCTCATTTGTGTATATCTGTATATTGATAGCGGCTCATAGCAGGTTTGGCACTGAGGTCGTTGTGTGATCATTCTGCAGTTATGGGGCTTGCGGTAAAGAGCTGAAATCTTTCCACTGGTCTGCCAGCGCTACTTGGAAAATTATTTTGTTTTCTGAAGATTTACATTTAGCAGTTAACATACTCTCTTTAGTTGTGGGGTTATTTCTTACGGTTTATTTTGACTGAAATTCTGTCAAAATCCATCAAAGTCAACCGCCATTGAATGGCGGGTAAGGAGTGCAATTTGTAGAATGCCTTGAACCCTAGTCTGCTTCAAAACTAGGATGAGGTGTTCTTTTAATGATTCAATTCATAGATTCTAAAAAGATACAAAGATTCTCAACATTCCTGGTTAAATTAGGAGCAGCTGTGCATTAGTATAACCATACATTTGATTATGTCACGCTTACCACTTATAGATAAAATCTTCTGTGAGTGAGGAAACCATGCTAAGGGGTTATCTGACCTGTTATTCCTGCCTTTGAATCTAAACCAGCTGATTCAGGCCGATTAATAAATTAGCTGCAGCCTTAAGCAAATGTAAATAGAATTCAACATGAATGTTACATCAATGAGAGTCAACTACATCCACTTGTATTTTGCTCAAGTAGCTATAACAGTTTGTATTGAAAAATTCCAATACTGGATTTCCCAAGTCAAAAAAATCCCCTTGTTATCAAAAGTTATCAAACACAAGGTCTAATAATAAGCCAATAATCTACAGTGCTGAGTCAGCATGTACTCATGCTAGGATTTAACTAACATATATCAGCCCTCGCTGACGGACATGATCATCAGATACTAGAAATACAGAAGATCACCGACACTTACAAAATGAGTATCAAGGGTAAGTTAAATCACTGGTTTTGTCTTACCTTGCATTCTATGAGTTCCTATTGTTTATATCACAAAGTAAGGATATATATCATACATGTGTTTATATGATGTAGCCTGGGCTATCTATATATGCTGTATGATGTATTCTGAGCTGTATAATAATAGTTGGCTGACCTGAACTGTGGTAGTCAGCTAACTTATAATAGTGGAATAGAGAACAACTAAAAGTGTTTGTTCTAAAGTCGTCACAACCAGATTTTCACCAGCCTCATCACGGCATGACATGTGCAGTTTCACTAGACGATACTCAGAGACAAACATATATGTTATTTCCTCTCCTTGTAGAGATAGCGGCTGAGCTGGGTAGGATAGAGCACAACTATCTCAGCTCACCTACATCATCAGATCAGAAGTTAATGAAAGGTATGTAGTTAGGTCACACTGATGACGTGATATACTATTGCATGTATATCTCTGATCGATAGAGAGTGAATTAATTCACTTAGCTTGAGTGCAGCTGAAATTCAGTATTTAGGAGACGTGTGGATGATTACCCAAACTTTTGGATATACACTTATCATTTTCTCATTCTTTGTTAAAATATATAATTTATATTTAGAAAATCTGATATCACCTTTTAATAGTTTTAGAAGAGCATTTAGCACATGTTTTTGACAAGAAAAGTGACATCGAAACTGTGTATTGCTAGCCTAAGCTCAGAAAAGAGAACTAATAATGCAGAGCTAGGTAATTCTGTTTCGATCATGTCTGTTTGATAAAATTAAAGTTGTCCTCTCTTTCAGCCAAATGTAGGCGCTCACTATTTGCGACAGAAGCTCTATCGATCAGACATACACATACTAATAGTGTAATCTCGAAATCAGTGTTAGTTAGGTAGGTAGTTAGGTACGAAGCTATATAATGATGATCATCAATCTGCAGATAAATAACTTATATTGGTATAATCGCTGACCTGACTTTATAGTTGAGTTTTGAGATATCACAGATAATCAATCTTTTACTTTTCCAAGCTTATATTTTGACCTACACTGAATACACATTGCTTTAAACTCTCTTGGAATATAGCAGTGAAAACTCGTCTATGGAATAGTTATCTTCGATACTACTTTCTGATAAAATGAGGCATCCAATGCTTTTATAACCATTTCCAAAAAGATGTTGTGTAGATTATTCAAATTAAATCAGTGAAAACAATATATTCTCTGGGCTGGGATTATCTCACACACTTGACTGATCACATCTATTATACAATTATGTAAATATTACCATCGATAGGAGCAGGGAGGGTGGGATAATCTCCCTCCATGGTAGGAGTCATCACGCATTTACTGTGAACCAGATGGTAAATATGCAGCTGGAAGACTAGGAGAGACAATGCAGTTCACCAATCCATAGACTGATTTATCAAGTGATTTACTTTATTAACTGACAGCAGAAGGTTTATTTGTTGCGAAGCTTTGCTGTTTGCTAAAAAACAGAAGACTGGGATGCCCCTAAAGAGGGACGCAAGGTGCCCTAATCCTCATACTGAGAATGTGATACATTCTAGAAAACTAGAATGCATCCTAGAGGTGAGGCCATAGAGGACCTCCTAATCATAAGTGTGCAGCAAGCTGCCAAAGCTGAACTGGCACTAATCGGCCATTGGCAGTGACACTTTGATCTTAGCCAATAGGCCGAGAAGCTTTGTCTGTCTAACTATCAATGGTAAAAATGAATAATTTTTGCTTATATAAGTTATAATTTTAGCGCTCATGGTTCACAGGTGTAACTTTTGTTAGTGTTCCTGCAACCCTGCACAGTCAGACAAAGACACTATTAATAATAGACTTACCATCCGATTGTTTACTTTGATACAGGTTGTGTGCAGCACATCATAGAGACCTTAATCTTACCGACTCTGAATGAGAACGTCGGAGTGTCGTCTGTTATACACGCGGGGAGTCAGTATGAGTACACTGCACTACCCGAGAGCTCAGACTTTGACCTTCAATTCTGTCTCAATCTGTCACACTAATATCCTAAGCCTATAGCTGTCCCATGTTCATGGGAAGGGTGGTTAAATGTGCAAGGAGGCCCGACACATCTACAGGATGATAAAGGTGATCTGGCGAGCTCTAAGGTAAGAGAGAATAAGGCGAATCGAAAAATGAGGATCACCAGATTTTGATCAAATATTCAATAACACACATCATTATCTATTGAGATTAACAAGATAAAGTAGCAAACAAATAAAAAATAAAATATAATCATTAGGAATCAGTCAGGGCGAGGTAGACTTTAGTACTTTAGTACAAATAGCTATAGTGTAATGCCCTGATACAAAAATCAAACAAAAGTTTTTCAGTGCAGGCTACATCATATCTAGCCTGTCTTGACAAGCTTTGTTCGGTGGGGGGGGGTTCCCTCCTCCCCCCACCGAACAAAGCTTGTCAAGACAGGCTACATCATATCATTGTACACTATGTGGTTCTGATCATTGCCTTAGGTGGACTAGTTTGAATCATAGAGAGGGGGATAACTCTATGGTTTGAATACACAATGTACAATTATTGTTAGATCATTTTTTCCTATCATTCCAATTACATTGTTGCAGTGAAACCGATCTACATGCCCAAACCTATCAGTGTAATGAAGGAATATTCTTGAGAGTTAAACTTGACAAATGTACTTAGAGTTGCCCAATTGTGCTCAGACATAGTTGAGATTTATAAGGAAAATTCTGATTGTTTTTCAGGTTCGAGATAAGGTTCAAAGTGATCTTACTAGAGCTATAAACACCTACAGTGGGTCTTATAATGGTGGACCGATTAGGATAACAAGGGCTGATGGTTGGGGCCCTGCAGCTATACTCAATGTACAATGGAAGGGTCACAAATTCCATATAGATGTGGTCGGATGTATCAAAGGAACGGACGTGCCAGGATTGAGGTATATCAATATTGGCCCTTATTAAATATACATGAACAAAAGACTTTGGAATTTTAAGATTTTGAATAAGAATATATAGTTTTGTTATTATGTAACTATTTTCTACTCATAGCTCACCATGAAAACCATGCAAGGTTTGCTAGGTTAAAGGTATCCCATGCAGTATAACACGTTTCACCGATACTGGAAGTTCCTGTTAAATATTATGAAAGTTGATTTTATTTTTCTCCTTGTATGACTGATGAAAAATATCAGGCCTTTATGTTCAACATTTAAAAAATGGCCAACCATGTGAACAAGATTACATTCTCTATCACCAGATGATCCGGCTGCACTTAAAATATTTCCTCTCTTGATACAATCTGAACTGTATATCGCTGGGACTACCAGGCTAAAGCAACAGAAGCAAAGCAATGCTAGACAACTCTAGATGGTCTGTGTGAGCATGATTTTGATGGTATTTTTGGTTACGGAGGAGTTTCTCAAGTTCTGGGATCATTATTCATTAGCTCATGGGTTTTTTTTGAATTTTTCTTGAAGAGTAACATCATTATTTGTGTAATTCAGTGGTAGAATCAATCTTATTGCAAAGAAAGCTGGTGACCAGCCAAGAGAGCTTAGCCTGCCTAGATATGGGGATCACAGTAGTTGGACAAGTTCAATCTGGAAAGCAGCCCACTCTGAACTAGAAACGAACGAAATGAAAAGGCTCAATGATGGGGGCCCTGCGCAAAGGTTGGTTCAAAATTGTGAATATGTTTTCAATTCACATAGTAATTCAATTAACATTGCAACATTAGGATAAATATGTTGCTATGAATGAATATCGGTATTCAAACACGGCACTGCTGCAAGTCTGAACTATTAGAATGTATAGAATTCCCTCTTGAGTAATCACCTCCTAGGGCTCTTAAGAAATCTTCTGAGAGTTCCCCTTCCTTGGTTTACATGCTTTGTCTATGTCCCCAGTTTCCATCCTATGAAGGTTGAAGATATGCGCGCCCTATCCAGCTAACCAGCTACTACCTGTTTCAGGCCTGTATACATCCATTTTTCTGGAAATACACCCTGGAGGACCTCTTCTTAAAAATCACCCCTTTCACAGTTCTTCAGGATCGATGCTGAGGGGAGTCAGCACTTTTTAATTCTCTATTTTGAGTGACACTTTATTACAAATGTATAGAATCTCGTTCTGGGAAGGATGACATCGTCCCATTACAGGATCATAATTTACTTTAATGCTCTTTGTTATGCTCCACTCACCTGAGAAATTGATAATCACCTGCAAGAACTCTCAAGTCATTCACTGCCTGATCAAACCACAATCGTCTCAGCAAGTATTCTGGTCACGAGTAAATTTCCAGAATGAGAGAATCAGATTGAGGTGAAGAGACATACACTGTTATTGATACCTTCGTGTTTTCTCACCAGACGGAAGCTAACTCTGCTGAAGATTATGAAGGTGATGAAGAAGTATAACTCCCAGCTGGCTCAGTTTGGTAGCTATTTCTATAAGAATGTACTATTCTATATGGATGAAGAATATCTGGACTCATGCTACTGGGATAACCAGGATAAGTTGGCTCAGAGGTGAGAGGTTATATATCAGGAAGTTAAACCTGAGCTAGTCTAAAGAGACGAAAGACTATATTCACCAACACCACCACCAACCAATTGTTTAATAACAATTTCAGCATTTACCTTGATCAATAATATGCGGAAGTAGCAGTTTATTTGGCTTATACAGTACATTCTACTGAATCCCACTCATCTCTATCCCTCATACTTAAGGAGGTGAGCACTATTTGTTACACTATTCAAACATTTTTTTACCCAGAAGAGCTTTGGACTTTTTCAGTGTAGAAATCTTCCATATCTTGAAGTTAAGTAGCTGCCTATAGCATCTTTGTGCTGTGTGATATGGGCTTTCGTCTTTTCTCCCTTCATCCATCGAGATATCTACAATCAGATTCTTGAATTGCTTGAAATTTAGATTAGAATGGCAGTCTATGCTATGGCATGATGTATATATCGCTGTCTAATCCATATGACTGTAAGAATATTCTGACCATAAACTTGATAATAAACCTAGACAGGACACGATATGGAGCATTAGCATTGAGGCACTGAGGAATTTAATTGTGGGCGACGTAACGGCATTGGAAGGTGTAGAAGCAATGATTCTATCACACTGAATTAGATTCTTCTCTTAGAATGGAAATAGTATCATAGCGTTATAAGGTTAGGACACTAAACACAGGGACCCATCTGACTGTTATCTGATTGGCTGCCCCTAGTAGCATGAATAATTAGCCTGAGAAATTGTCTTGTTTACAAAATTGCAAACAGTAATTATACCCCTACAGTGTCGATGATTAGGGCATTTCTAGATTGCTACTAGGGACTGGCTATTTTTGCAAGCCCTTTGGTTTGCAAAAGTAAGCTAATGATGCTATTCCAGATATGAAATTCAACGTTCTATCATTGATGCACTGTTCATAATTCAGGTTTTTGTCGATAACTCGATTAATCTTGATCGGATTTTGAGTTTGAAGATTACAATAGATTAAGCAGCTTGTCCTGAACAGTTTGACACTAACTTTAAAGTGTCTAGGAAAGCAAAAAACAACCACTGTTTATATCAAAGCTTAGCCATTGCAATGAACAAAAAAATTTTTTCTCTTAGAAGGACATTATTGAATGATATAACCTAATTAAAAGTGCAGAATTCCAGGGTCTAGAAGGGTCTAAAGTATGTTATCTACCCTGTTACGGTTTAATACAAAAATATATTTGACTACGCTTCCGTTGTCCAATACTGTTTTTTGATGATTTCTATTGTAAGTAGAGTAGCCTTGTAGCTGTTCTAGGTAAGCCCAGGCTAGGCTTACTGTTATACTGTAAGTGGGTCAGCATTTTAATATGAAACTGTGACAGGGGAGATAACATACTCTAGATCCTTCTAGACTCTGGATTTTTTGCACTTTAAATTAGGTTACATCATTCAATAATGTCATTGTGCGAAAAAATTTACTTTTTTGTTCATTGCAATGGCAAAGCTTCGATATGAACAGTGGTGAATTTTTGCTTTCCCACACACTTCAAGCAAACAACATTTTTTGGCAAAGAAATAGCACCAAGTTGATAACAAGATGCTGCTGATTGTTAAATATTCAAAATCCGATAAAAATTGATCGAGTTATGAACAAAAACCCTAAATTGTAGACAGTAAATCAATGATAACATCATTGCTTCTACTTCTTCCAATAACGTTACGTCGCCCTACAATTAAGTGCCTCACTTCAGCTGTATATGGTGTCCTGTCTAGGTTTATTATTAAGTCTATGATTCTGACTGTAGATTCAAAGATATGATGGATATGATACTAGAGGCTGTAGCATCGCAGAAACTTCTGGTCTTCTATGACAAGAAAACAAATCTTCTCAAATATCAGTCAGAATTCAATGATTTACAAAACGCAGCCAACTACCTGAGCAAACTAAAAAGATCTGGAAACTACATCGAGTTACTTAAGCGTGTTCGATAAAATATTTGATGTTATACTTGAACTCTAATTGTAACATTAAGTAATAGTACAGTACAAGTACCTATAAGTTATCAGTTTCTAATGCTAGGCCCAGAACCAGTATGTGTAATGACTAATGATCTACTTGAGATTTTTGCAATGTCTGGAGAGATCCAGTAATTCATACTCTGTGATATCACTACAAGATGCAAGATGAGAGGGATACAACATGATAATCATTTTTCAGAAATATGATTTACAGTGATATGATTTTGTTAAAAATGTCTACAAATTTATTGTTTTCCGATAGTCTAAGTCAATAAATCCTAAAGAAAACTCTACAAGGAAGTACTAATATACAAGAGTGCTGGGAGCTGTGACAATTAATCGAGAAAGCTCCCCCAGTGGGACTCTGATTAACAACTCATCTCAGCATACCTAAAATAAGGGTGTGAAGTGACCCTTATTAGTGGACCTACTGCCCACAAGTCGCAGTTGTGCTACCCCATCCGGTACAGCTCAATCCACTCTCCCACTACCACCCTATCCATTATGTGTATAACAGTGATTCGGACTCACATTCCAGCTTCTCAGCATGTCTCATCAGTCAGTCAGTCAGAAGATGAGCCAGTCACAGTCTGTCCCCATCAGCCTATCAGCCCATAAGCCAATCATTTAAAAATCCAATGCAATTAGATAATGCTGAAACAATACAAGATTTAAAATATGGTCCTATGTTGATTGTTAGATTACATTTGATGATGTTTCACTTTAACTAGAATACTTACTGAGTGAGGTTGTTTAATGATACAATATGTACTCTCCTGGCATGCAAACTGCCAAATCTCTAATATATGTTTGGCAAGATTCAATTCGAAACCTCAAAAGGTTCTACAACGACTGGTCTTGATGTTTGTCTGAGAACAGTTCTGTAATAACTGAGATGTTACGAATCTCATAATTGTCTCCTCCTAGAACGTGAAGTTGATGTCACGTATTCATTTCATATTGTTGGTCACTTTGATTTGATTTTGATTACACTCTCACGACAATAGAATGTATAATAAATTAGAAGTAAAAACAGTGGAACTGGAATAATCCACAAATCTCAAGGGTGTAGGCACTAGCTGGGCGTGGGAAAATACTGACCCAATTTTGCCCGTTTTAATTTGATGAATTGATTTTTTATGACCGAATTAGATGTATCATAGTATCTGTGTGAGAAGGGACAAATATGACTGACTAATATAAATGCGCTGGGAGTCCAAGGCACGTCGGTTGTTTTTTGGAAGAAAGACACAAAAGCTGATTATATTGTTTTGAGGAGCGTCTTTAATTTCTGAAACATCTATATCATCCGAGCACAAGGCTGGATTACAATATGATGGTAAGCAAATATCTTTGACACTCCGTTGGACCATAGAGTTATCCCCTGTAGTTAATTCTATGGTTAGAACATAGAGGGGGATAACTCTAGGTGTTAGAATTCTTCTCCCCCTGACCTCCTGAATAAAACCTGGATCATGTACACATATTGTACAGTACAACAATAATAATTAGGGGGAATCAAAAAAGAACTGAAAACCAGTAAACAAAAATGGAAGTTAGATATCAAGCTAATAAAAGTGGAACACATGTCATTTTTGGTGCCTTTATTAGACAAGGGTGTTGTATATATTATTACAAATTGTTGCAGTATGTTTGGTGTAGGTGAAAGGCAGAGATAGGTTGAGATAGACTGAGATGAGCGAATATAGAGTACCGTGCCAATCATTTGACTCGACGAGATGATATACGTCTCAGAATTACAGTGTGCGATATATTCAGGCATCTAACATGACCCAAATTATATCCTACATACTAGTGGCAGAAGGAGAGATAAGAAGGGCACCTGTTTAATCTCAGACAGCACCCTATTCACACCCTATATTAGATCATGGTGATGTAGGATAGCCATTCCACAGCACAGCTCAGATACACTGCCCTACCTACACAAAATCAGCATATTCTGTTCTACGAATCTACACAATGAAAATACTCTCTATTCTATTTATTGTGGTGGCTCTGCTAACATGTAAGTAACTTCACACATTCCTCATCTCTGTATACATACACAGTCAGGATGTCTGTATACATACAACTGGTCTGTATACAAACAACTGGTGTGTATACATACAGCAGGTCTGTATACATACAGCCGGTCTGTATACATACAGCTGGTTTGTATACATACAGCCGGTCTGTATACATACAGCTGGTCTGTATACATACAGCCGGTCTGTATACATACAGCTGGTCTGTATATACATACAGCCGGTCTGTATACATACAGCAGGTCTGTATACATACAGCTGGTCTGTATACACACAGCTGGTCTGTAGACATACAGCTGGTCTGTATACATACAGCTGGTCTGTATACATACAGCCGGTCTGTATACATACAGCCGGTCTGTATACATACAGCAGGTCTGTATACATACAGCCGGTCTGTATACATACAGCTGGTCTGTATATACATACAGCCGGTCTGTATACATACAGCTGGTCTGTATGCATACAGCAGGTCTGTATACATACAGCAGGTCTGTATACATACAGCAGGTCTGTATACATACAGCTGGTCTATATACACACAGCTGGTCTGTAGACATACAGCTGGTCTGTATACATACAGCTGGTCTGTATACATACAGCCGGTCTGTATGCATACAGCCGGTCTGTATACATACAGCAGGTCTGTATACATACAGCTGGTCTGTATACATACAGCCGGTCTGTATACTTACAGCTGGTCTGTATACATACAGCCGGTCTGTATACATACAGCTGGTCTGTATATACATACAGCCGGTCTGTATACATACAGCAGGTCTGTATACATACAGCTGGTCTGTATACACACAGCTGGTCTGTAGACATACAGCTGGTCTGTATACATACAGCTGGTCTGTATACATACAGCCGGTCTGTATACATACAGCCGGTCTGTATACATACAGCAGGTCTGTATACATACAGCTGGTCTGTATACATACAGCCGGTCTGTATAAATACAGCTGGTCTGTATACATACAGCCGGTCTGTATACATACAGCAGGTCTGTGTATACATACAGCAGGTCTGTATACATACAGCCGGTCTGTATACATACAGCTGGTCTGTATATACATACAGCCGGTCTGTATACATACAGCTGGTCTGTATGCATACAGCAGGTCTGTATACATACAGCAGGTCTGTGTATACATACAGCAGGTCTGTATACATACAGCAGGTCTGTATACATACAGCTGGTCTGTATACATACAGCCGGTCTGTATACATACAGCTGGTCTGTATACATACAGCCGGTCTGTATACATACAGCAGGTCTGTGTATACATACAGCAGGTCTGTATACATACAGCCGGTCTGTATACATACAGCTGGTCTGTATATACATACAGCCGGTCTGTATACATACAGCTGGTCTGTATGCATACAGCAGGTCTGTATGCATACAGCAGGTCTGTGTATACATACAGCAGGTCTGTATACATACAGCAGGTCTGTATACATACAGCTGGTCTGTATACATACAGCCGGTCTGTATACATACAGCTGGTCTGTATATACATACAGCCGGTCTGTATACATACAGCTGGTATGTATGCATACAGCAGGTCTGTATACATACAGCAGGTCTGTATACATACAGCAGGTCTGTATACATACAGCAGGTCTGTATACATACAGCAGGTCTGTGTATACATACAGCAGGTCTGTATACATACAGCAGGTCTGTATACATACAGCCGGTCTGTATACATACAGCAGGTCTGTGTATACATACAGCAGGTCTGTGTATACATACAGCAGGTCTGTATACATACAGCAGGTCTGTATGCATACAGCTGGTCTGTATACACACAGCTGGTCTGTAGACATACAGCTGGTCTGTATACATACAGCTGGTCTGTATACATACAGCCGGTCTGTATACATACAGCCGGTCTGTATACATACAGCAGGTCTGTATACATACAGCTGGTCTTTATACATACAGCCGGTCTGTATACATACAGCTGGTCTGTATACATACAGCCGGTCTGTATACATACAGCCGGTCTGTGTATACATACAGCCGGTCTGTATACATACAGCTGGTCTGTGTATACATACAGCCGGTCTGTATACATACAGCAGGCCTGTATACATACAGTGGGTATACACAGACCGGTTGTATGTATACAGACCAGTTGTATGTACACAGACCGGCTGTATGTATACAGACCGGCTGTATGTATACAGACCAGCTGTATGTATACAAACCGGCTGTATGTATACAGACCAGCTGTATGTATACAATAGCTGGTCTGTATACATATAGTGGGCCTCTAGATTGATTGGTTATTATAATGTCTCATCAATCATGCTGTCGGTGTTGGGAGCTGGCCTGAGATTTATTTACTTTTGCTTGTTGATGTATTTTCTGTAGACGCCCGGCCCGCTGTGATTGACTGGCCGGGTTTTCCGAGGGACAGCAGAGGATGTCTTAACCTTGCCTGTGCCGTGTACTGCCCCTGGGGTATGGCTGGGCCTGATGAGAATGGATGTACCACTTGTGCTTGCAGTAAGTTTTCAGCTTTTTTTATCAGCAGATATCAGCAGATATCAGCAGATATCCTTTTCCTTCTCTGACACTTTCTTTGCTCACGCAATATCAATCTGAAATCCGTCACATCTCCATCGATCAAAAGTCAAAATTATTTTTATTTGTAGAGAAAAGTCCTTTTGACAGCATATTAACAGGATAAGAAAAGATGACAGAAATAAGATATTACATCATACCTGCATTCAAATAACAACAAGAATAAATAGTGATCCGATATCTATCCGGTGTCTATCCGGTGTCTATCCGGTGTCTATCCGATATCTATCCGGTGTCTATATACTTTATATACTATTAATCTGATGGTAATAATATATCACATGTAAGGATTACTCTTACTAGTATATAAACCAAACCAGTCAGCTGGTGGTACCCTCTGGCTGTGCACTTACAATTAAAGGGACAGATGACGTGATAAATCGAGGTTGTTTTTCAAGTAACAGCTTGTAATTTTTCTATAGGGTTGTCTTCTCCTTTCTCATGTAAACAAAACTCACAAAGCTCTAAAACTATTGTGTGGTACTACCAGAGAGGTTGGAGGTTTTACTAGTATTACTGATAGAGATTTCTACATTGTTATGAGATATGTTATCAGAACAAGTCAACAGAATTATCTGATTACCTATGCAGAGGGGGGGGGGGTGTAGGGTTTAATTACCTGATTACGCAGACTGTCTGATAATTTGATAACAAAGCGATATTAACTCAGCCTGATTTTCAGTCTAACTTAGACACCAAATATAAGGAACAGCTTGAAATATGAAAAGGAGCAGTCGGAAAATATCCAGTCAGCAAGTTATGGTTAAAAACATAATGCATTGTTCTAGCCAATTTATGCTTTTTCACCTTTCCAAATATGAAAAGGTGCCCTCAAAAACACAATGAACGTCCTTACACCCAACGTCCTTACTTGCTTAGGGTTGTAAGACGTGTAAGGATGTAAGGACGAGAGATTGTAGGGGTGAGGGGCTGTAGGGATGAGGGGTTGTAGGGATGAGGGGTTGTAGGGATGAGGGGCTGTAGGGATGAGGGGCTGTAGGGATGAGGGGCTGTAGGGACGAGGGGTTGTAGGGATGAGGGATTGTAGGGATGAGGGGCTGTAGGGCTGAGGGGATGTAGGGGTGAGGGGATGTAGGGATGAGGGGTTGTAGGGATGAGGGGCTGTAGGGTTGAGGGGCTGTAGGGATGAGGGGCTGTAGGGACGAGGGGTTGTAGGGATGAGGGATTGTAGGGATGAGGGGTTGTAGGGATGAGGGGCTGTAGGGGTGAGGGGCTGTAGGGGTGAGGGAATGTAGGGATGAGGGGTTGTAGGGATGAGGGGCTGTAGGGATGAGGGGCTGTAGGGGTTTGGAGTTTTATATCATCAGTATTTTATATCTTCTTATCATAGAGAGTGTTCAGTTTCAAATTTTTGAGAACCATTCTAGCTAGCATCTCTTCTCTGTGTTTGTGCAGCAAAGAAGACTTTTGGGAATTCGTAGATCAAAATCACACAGTGTTTCTATTTTCTGTTTCTAATTTCGAGCTATCAAGTTCAAAATGAATTATCAATGACCTCAGAAGAAGGTTGTAACGTTGCTGTGTATGACTTTACTTATCATGTATTATCATAGTATTATAGCTAAACCATCAGATATATAGCGTTACCAGATATAGGTTCTATTAGCTTCATATGATAAATGATAATAATATGATATCGGCACTAAAAGGGACATTTATTGGCTTTTCAATTCATCCATTTATCTTCAATAAGAGTCAATAGTTTGTCAATCATTAATTATTTACTAAAATAATGATTTGTCTGTTTAGAGACATAAATAGTAATTATATAAGGCTCTTCTAGTATAGTGAACAATTAACACACATTTTTTTCATACCTCAGTATGTCAATTCTTTCTGAAGACTGGTTTACAGGTGAAGTACAATTGCACTAAGAGTTTTTGAGAAAGTGATGGATGGATGGATTTTATTACTATCACTGACAGCATTATTGAAAGAAAAAATGAGTCGCGAAATACAGTGTAATTGCTGGCACTTTGAATCAGCAAGAAAAAGCGAAGACACTTATGATGGTTGATGATTGTATACTCGTAAGATATTCACTAAGGTTTAAAGTCTGTGAACCAGGCTTTAAGGTCTGTGAACCAGGCTTTAAGGTCTGCGAACCAGGCCTTAAGGTAACATGTGATATATTCTGATATTTATAGAACACGGAGCAGCTGACGGATTTCCGATTTTCGCTCCTCATCTATCTTTAGTAACAGAAAACATCATCGGTGAAAGAACAATGACTAAGCATGGATATAAATATAATGATATGGTATATATAATAATATATGTATACGGCAAATAAGTGCCATCACATCCAATACAGGGCCGGTCACCAAAATCTCTCCCATTTTATTCAGTATTTTGCCACAATTTTTAGTTTATTCTCTTCAGACAATGTAATAATTCATAAGGTGCCAATAAATTCAGAATATAGGAAGGATATAATATCAATCTGATCTGGTAATAAAACAATTAGCTCCATCACAAAACAATCGATCGTTTGTGATGCACAATCTTATTTTTTATTCTTGTGCATAAATGTTGAAAATTGGACCTCATGTCACCTCTATTTATCTGCTGCAGCTAAAATGAATATTGATTAGTTTTCATATAAATTAGTGTTTACCAATAGGTGTGTAGAGCCGTGTATTGTCTTCATCACAAGACAATCAATGAAGCGTCAGCAGCGGCAGCAGCGGCAGCATTAGTGGGTATAACAGCAGCAGGGACAGCTGACAGGTATTATCAGGTGCTGCCGTCTGACGCTGTGTGACGCCGTGAGACACCGTGTGACGCCGTGTGACGCTGTGTGACGCCGTGTGACTCTGTGTGACGTCGTGTGACACCGTGTGACGCTACAGACACATCTTACCATCTTACATCCTTCCTAAATTACCTTTTATAGGACCAGGTTACTTTTAAAGTGGTAAGTGGTAATTTATTATACGTTGCGCCTTCCTTGACTGTTATTTACGCTTCGTCTTCTCTGATATTTTCATGATTCATGTTATTATGATTACCCCCAGATTACAAGCAGGCCACAGATTTTACTCAAATCTGGTTGATTATCCAGAAAATTTGGACTTTAGATTAATACACCATTACGTATGAGGTTAATACACCATTACGTATGAGATTAATATAGTTGACTGTTTTTTATAAATTGGGGCTTTTGTTTTTTTGTTTGACTTTATATCAAATAGATCCACATACCAAATTATTGTGATCGTAATTTACATTCACTTTGGGTGTGTAATATAAGAGTGTAGGGATGATCACATAAAATCTAACAACCTATGAAGACCTGTACAATAGATTTGTATCAAGGGGTACTCCTTGCTTGTATGATAGACCTGTACAGTAGTCCTGTCCAATAGACCTTAAACGGCTGTGTTCTGTCTATATGATGTAACGTGATCATGTTATAATTCACACATTGCTGGTGTTGAGGTGGTGTTCATAGTTAATTTTAGAACAAATCAGGAAAATCTCTGTATACTGTATAACATTGGTGATAATATATGAAGTGTTAGTTATAATGAAATAAGAGCTACCAAATATCTGAGCTTTCACTAAATTATAAGCACTCTATGTCAGGCCGTATCTCTATATTCAATTGAATCTTATTATTGATCTAAGTCCTAATTTGATCAGGAACAAGATGATGAAAAGTTACACAAGTTTGCAGTAATCTTATTTTGTCTGGTAATGTCCAACTGTAATGTCTTACTGTAACTCAATCTAAGGATTTTTGGTTGAGAGTCCGGTCAAATTCAAAAACTCACTCGTCAGAAGATAAGACCAGCGTTCTGAAAGTGACAGTTTATATTTTGTTACAATATCGGAACTTCTGCCTGCTAATATAGAACATTATGCCTGTATGGCTCGAATATCATAATTAAAATCATAATTAATATAAATTTTAAAATTCTATTTTACTAAGCTGCTGTAGAAAACTTATTAACAGCACGATATTGTGTACGCGGGCGGAGTAGAAGTATATTCTCTCCTCTTCTTAGTGAGATCAGAGATGTCTGCCTCGGGGACAGCTCGAATAGTGAAAGAGTACATCAAGCGCGTAGAATCACATGACCTGGAGGAGTATCCACAATGGGACGTACGGGTAAGTCTTATCTGTAAGTCTAATTTGTAAGTCTCATCTGTGACAGATTTTCTTTACAATGTCATCTATCTATAAATAATGTTACATATACCGTATTACCTTATAAGGCACCGGCCTTATAAGTGAAGCGCCCTCCTCCGGAAAAATTAAAATGCTCCAGTTATAAGGCACCCAACAGTTATAAGGCACCGTGCCTTATGAGTGAAGTATATCAGAATAACCTCATATTCACTGAAAAAAAGACCTGATATAGACATGTGTGACTCAGAGTCTGTAGACTTGTTGTGTGCACTCATGGGCTTACTGCACGTTTATTCTCTCACACCAGTTAAAGGAGAGTAGGTGGTAATAAATAAATAAATGAAGTAAATAGTTTTAGAAAATCTGTCCCCGGTGGGATTCGAACCCAGGATCTTGTGTTCTCAAAGCTGCTCAAATATAAAACTGCTTCAAATGATAGCCGCGCCTATATGCTCCACTCTTATAGACGCCTTCATATATAAAGAGACGCGCCCTATAGGTGAGGTATTGCGGTAGATTCCATTTAAAGGTTTTATAATAACAATTATCTCACAAGCGTAGTTCTAGCCTGTTCTCAGTCGCTGCACTTGCTCAGAGCACCTGCTCCGGATAGTAACTCTGCCCTCGTTATCACAGCTCATCCTGAACTGTTAATGACTTGTTTTGGGTGTGCCAAAGACGCATGTGTTTAGGCAGTGTCCATATATACGACTCAGCAGTCATACTCTTTGTCATGAGTATCTCTGGGCTGCGGCTAAAACCTCACAGTGAAGTCAAAATGACAATGAAAGATAAATTAACTGAAAGGCGGGTGGGTCAGCCTTTTAATGGGCGAACCTTCATTCTCACAGTACAAAGACGAGATAAGCTGACAATAAAACCGACTGGCAGGCTGGTGGTATGGCTGAAATCTTGGTTATAGCAGAGCTTGTTTACAGTATAAAAAGCAATAATGTGCGATAATCAGGCAAACAGCTTAAAATTCCAAAATTATCAAAAGATTTCTGTAGCTGGCTTTTTTCGATGATTTGACTGCTGATTCTTTAGCTACAGCTAAAGCTTGATCAAACATCAATTTATTACCAAGGACTCTCGTGTACAGCCAATCATGGTCGATTAGTTATGAACATGCCGATGTGTGAGTCACTGCAGGGTTTTTTCCTCTTCTCAGAGAAATCAAAACAACTCAGAGATTTGCAGTACCAGTATATGGTATCAGTTGACATGCTATAAGTATAATCCTTTTTACCCCCCCCCCCCCCCCCCCCCATTCACATTTGCATATATAACAGGAGTCTTTGTGGAAAAAGCAAGCGCCCTATAACTCCCATTATAGTGGTAATTGGGTGAGATGATTAGGTGAGATGATTGGATAAGAGATGATGGAGTTAGATGGTGAGGTGAGTTTATCTAGTTGATGAGATGATATTGTGATGTATTGTATGTGTGATTGTAGATACCTCTACCCAAGTTGCCGGTACCGAGTCTCAATCATACACTAGAGATGTACAGAAAAGTACTGAAGCCGATAACATCAGATGAGGAGTACGATAAGGCTGATCAGCTCATTCACCAGTTCCTCACATCTGGTGGGGAGGGAGAAACTCTTCAGAGAAAGCTTATAGAGTTAGCTGAGACTACTGATAATTGGGTAAGATGTTAATTATAGATATGCCCGAACATGAACTCTGGAAAAAACAAATGAATGTCATCAAAGCAGAGTTGATAAATCACCCCTTCAAAATCTGTAGATGCAAAAGATTGAAGACTAACCCCTAGCAGGTAAAAGGGTTATATGCACCAATATCTCTAATAAACCAGACTGATGGTTTGGTAGATCTCAGGTTTGTCTGGGGAGATATACTCGACCACATATTTAATAATAGGTGGGATAAACTAATTAGGGTCTATTAGTTTAGTCACTGACATCATCACTCTCAGCTTCAGTTGGACATATGCTTGTACACCCAGCAGCAGCAGCAGCTGCAGCGGCAGCGGCAGCGGCAGCGGAAGCAGCAGCGGAGGAGATATAATACTAATGTGCTGTTGGTGTTAGATGTTAGTGTTAGATGTTAGTGTTAGATGGTGTGTGCAGGAGATAAATGTATCTAAGGCCTCTGTATGTTAGATAGGCCTCTGTATGTTAGATAGGCCTCTGTATGTTAGATAGGCCTCTGTATGTTAGATAGGCCTCGCGGTATGTTAGATAGGCCTCTGTATGTTAGATAGGCCTCTGTATGTTAGATAGGCCTCTGTATGTTAGATAGGCCTCTGTATGTTAGATAGGCCTCTGTATGTTAGATAGGCCTCTGTATGTTAGATAGGCCTCTGTATGTTAGATAGGCCTCTGTATGTTAGATAGGCCTCTGTATGTTAGATAGGGGGATCATATAACAGATTTATATTAATCTAACACCGCCTATAAAAATAAGACTTTCATTGACTCAAACCTTCTCATATTTCACACTTGATTATGTGCAGAGGTTTTCCACACAGCTGACCTGTTCCCACCATACTCAACATTGCTGCTGCTGATAGCTTCCTGTACTCGTCAGGTCACACCTGTATAATATTAGTAACGGCTGCACACGGCGTAATTCAGCATTATGTTGTACTCACATCCACTGTGAAGAAGGTGTGTCCCTGTGGGGGTGTACCTGTGGGGGGTGTTCCGGTTACACCCACACTGTGAGGGGGTATACCGGGTTACACGCATACACTTTGGGTGGGGGTGTACCTGTGGGGGTGTTCCGGTTACACCCACACTGTGAGGGGGTATACCGGGTTACACACATACACTTTGGGTGGGTGTGCACCTGTGGGGGGTGTTCCGGTTACACCCACAGTGTGAGGGGGTATACCGGGTTACACACATACACTTTGGGTGGGTGTGTACCTGTGGGGGGTGTTCCGGGTTACACCCACACTGTGAGGGGGTATACCTGGTTACACACATACACTTTGGGTGGGTGTGCACCTGTGGGGGGTGTTCCGGTTACACCCACACTGTGAGGGGGTATACCGGGTTACACACATACACTTTGGGTGGGGGTGTACCTGTGGGGGTGTTCCGGTTACACCCACACTAGCCTTGTCACGTGTGACAAGGTTACACACACCCTGTGAGGGGGTGTCCAGGGTGTCCAGGGTGTCCAGGGTGTCCAGGGTGTCCAGGGTGTTTAGTCCTGGTCTAATAGATGACAGAGAGATCCAGCGGTGAAAGTATTTTTTTACTTTTCTGCTGACTCTCCATAAGCAGATCACCTGTGACAGCTTCTGACACACCAGTGACAGCTAATGACAGGTTCTCTTGTATATATAGAGCTGTGAGTGAATACGTTCTATGATTGATAATAAGATAATTTCTGTTAATGATTATTCAGGCTTATAAATGGTGGCTAGATGATATGTATCTGCTGAACAGTAGTGCCTTACCTATAAACTCTAATCCTGGAATGGTCTTCCCTAAAACTACATTCAGTGACAAGAACGAACAACTCCGGTCAGTTATAATACCAATAGTCAGCGTTGAGTTCTCAAACATGTAAATTATAAAATCTGATCTAGCTAGCTCTGATCTTACTAGATCAGATATAGTAAGTATTCTTTATTTGGAGCAGGAGCGAGTTGGCTGCACATCTATGGACTGTTTGTTTTATATTAATGATGATATCGACAGTGAGCATTAGCAGTGAATATAAAGATTTTGTGTTCAGAAGATAATTTTAAAATCAATTAATTTGGTGAGCATAGTGATTTGATTAGAGTTATGAAACCGATATAATTATTGTTTTCTTTGCAGACTCCACTCTCTTCTCTGAGTAAATGCGATTATAATATACCTGATTCCATGGGCAATTATTGCACAAAACTAATTCAGCCTTAGTCTCACTAAAACCGATTAAGCATGTTTCATTTGTGTCCAACATAAGCTATCAGCTGAGAATAATAATAGTCGTGATTTAAGATCACGCCTCACTTGACATTTGCCCTCCGGCCATTTTGCTGTCGACGTCACGTCAAACCTCAAAATCAAATGACGATACTGAATAATATAATCATCCTAACTCAATACTTTCAGTCAACAATTGTTTTTAGGCATCTAATTTATTGATTGATTTCTATTTCTATGATCTAGATTTGCTGCTAGGCTGGTGTCCGGAATTCTGGATTATAAAGTTATTATCGATGCGTAAGTGTACTCTCTTTATTATCGATACGTAAGTGTACTCTCTTTATTATCGATACGTAAGTGTACTCTCTTTATTATCGATACGTAAGTGTACTCTCTTTATTATCGATACGTAAGTGTACTCTCTTTATTATCGATACGTAAGTGTACTCTCTTTATTATCGATACGTAAGTGTACACTCTTTATTATCGATATGTAAGTGTACTCTCTTTATTATCGATACGTAAGTGTACTCTCTTTATTATCGATATGTAAGTGTACTCTCTTTATTATCGATACGTAAGTGTACTCTCTTTATTATCGATACGTAAGTGTACTCTCTTTATTATCGATACGTAAGTGTACTCTCTTTATTATCGATACGTAAGTGTACTCTCTTTATTATCGATACGTAAGTGTACACTCTTTATTATCGATATGTAAGTGTACTCTCTTTATTATCGATACGTAAGTGTACTCTCTTTATTATCGATATGTAAGTGTACTCTCTTTATTATCGATACGTAAGTGTACTCTCTTTATTATCGATACGTAAGTGTACTCTCTTTATTATCGATACGTAAGTGTACTCTCTTTATTATCGATACGTAAGTGTACTCTCTTTATTATCGATACGTAAGTGTACTCTCTTTATTATCGATACGTAAGTGTACTCTCTTTATTATCGATACGTAAGTGTACTCTCTTTATTATCGATACGTAAGTGTACTCTCTTTATTATCGATACGTAAGTGTACTCTCTTTATTATCGATACGTAAGTGTACACTCTTTATTATCGATACGTAAGTGTACTCTCTTTATTATCGATACGTAAGTGTACACTCTTTATTATCGATACGTAAGTGTACACTCTTTATTATCGATACGTAAGTGTACACTCTTTATTATCGATACGTAAGTGTACTCTCTTTATTATCGATACGTAAGTGTTACTCTTTATTATCGATGCGTAAGTGTACTCTCTTTATTATCGATCCGTAAGTGTACTCTCTTTATTATCGATACGTAAGTGTACTCTCTTTATTATCGATACGTAAGTGTACTCTCTTTATTATCGATACGTAAGTGTACTCTCTTTATTATCGATACGTAAGTGTACACTCTTTATTATCGATACGTAAGTGTACTCTCTTTATTATCGATACGTAAGTGTACACTCTTTATTATCGATGCGTAAGTGTACTCTCTTTATTATCGATACGTAAGTGTACACTCTTTATTATCGATACGTAAGTGTACTCTCTTTATTATCGATACGTAAGTGTACTCTCTTTATTATCGATGCGTAAGTGTACTCTCTTTATTATCGATACGTAAGTGTACTCTCTTTATTATCGATACGTAAGTGTACTCTCTTTATTATCGATACGTAAGTGTACTCTCTTTATTATCGATACGTAAGTGTACTCTCTTTATTATCGATGCGTAAGTGTACTCTCTTTATTATCGATACGTAAGTGTACTCTCTTTATTATCGATACGTAAGTGTACACTTTTTGTTTTTGATGCGTATGTTTACTCTTTCCATTAACAATTGGTTGGTTGGTTCTAAACTGAACTAAACCTCATTTAGTTTAGTTCATTGATTGGTTAGATGGTTTATTTTGTGCTACGAGGTTTGGATATTTATATTGTTTCATGGACAGGGGATAATCAAAAGAATATGAAAAACATATTAGTGTCAAAATCAAATGTCTGAGCAAGAATTCTTTACTCCAGGCAGTTCTATTTTAAGGCTTATTATTAGGTCTATGGCTTACACACTTTATTAACGAAGCGTAGATTAAGTCTTGTTATTATCGATGCATAAGTTTACTATCTTTATTATCGACACTCAGGTTAAGTCTAGATTTTTTAGTAATTATTAATGGGTTAGGGGTTAGGTTAGGTTAGGGTGTATTTGACTGACGAGGTCTTTGGGAATAGGTTGAAGGTCGAGTTTTGAGAACATACAAAGGAGGAGATTTATATATAGATATACAGATAAGAGTAATTCTGTCTAATAATAAGATAATATTTTATTAGGAAGGCGCTGCCTATTGATCGCTGCCGACACAGAGAGAAAGGACAGCCCTTATGTATGGCTCAGTACTATAGACTATTCTCATCTTACCGAGAACCAGGAGTGGATAAAGATAAACTACGTACTGTAGAGGGGGAACCTGGCAGAGAGCATATCACAGTCATAAGAAATAATCAGGTACATATCTTAATATATATATAATGCTAATAAAGCTCAGACGATGGTCTTATGTATGATAACTCTCAGATAACTCTCAGCTACTATAAATGTACCTTAGTATGAGACAATGTATGTGTTAGTCAGACAGCCTCATGGTCTCATAGTTTTTGCTATGATCTGGGAGATGATCTGGGAGATGATCTGGGAGATACCTAATATAATATGTGCAAAGAGGAGGTCTACTACGTGCTTGCACGCAGTATAAAGATCCTCTCTACCTCTTCGATTAAAGAGTAGCCGGCAATGACGGACAAGGGTATAGGGTCACTACTCCACACAAGCCACCTGAGCTTAAGGCAAGGGGGCCCATTTAATAGGGTAGTCAAATAAGAACAAGTGTAAAAGAAAATTAGCACTAGTGCTGATGATCTTACATCTATCCTTCTATATTCACCAGATTATATATACGGTGTCATGTTATAACATTAACACAGATATAATATACCGTATCATGTTATAAATGACGTTGTGATATTAATATTTTAGATATTTAAAATGGACGTGGTGAACAATGTGATGAGGCTGAGTGAAGATGATATCTGCTGTCAGCTGAAGAGAATATGCAGAATGGCTGACCAATCAGCTCACAATGCTGATGAGTCTGTCGGTATTCTAACAGCTCAGACTAGAGATCAGTGGGCTAGGTGCAGACAACTTTTACTGCAAGGTTTGTCATGAGTATTACACTAAAGGTCATTTAGGTCTATAGGGAGACCAGTGAGTAACTGCTGTAACATTTGGAGTTATGTTATTACCTTGTGAGTGTATATAACCCCTAATGCCTCCTTTTTTATTTCGATTATAGATACGATATAACTCAGGTAACCATATTGTACATTTTTCCTTTATTCAGGTTTTATATTTGCAGACACTGTGAATGCTGAGTCACTTAAGTCTATTGAGACTAGTATATTTATATTATGTCTGGATAAGACGATTCCTGTGAAGTTTAATCATCGGAGAAGTATAGATGAGACAGAGCATAACTCACGAGACGATAACTCAGTAGCTCTACAGATGTTACACGGCCAGGGTACAATACAAAATAGCTGTAACAGGTGGTACGATAAAACCATGCAGGTAAATACCTGATTAATCCTTCTATTTCTCTCATGTATGCATACATCTACATGTACATGTATGTTTACATACACATTCACATCCACATGTACATGTTTGTGTATGTATACATCCACATGTACATGTATGTGTAGTTGTTGCGTGACGCTCACTGCCTTGTCTTATTAGTTCCCATACCCAAGATATAAGTTCTCATAAATATAAAATTATTGTTGTGCTAAAAGATCCCAATTTAACGAGGAGTAGGAGCTTTCAATATGTATATCTTCGGAGTTAACAGGTATCTAATCGGTTATTCTTGACACTTTTATTATATATGATTTCTATGTGCATTGTCTGAATGACTTGGTTTTATTTCCTTCTAGTTTATAATAGGAGAAGATGGAGCTTGTGGATTAAACTATGAGCACTCAGCATCAGAGGGTATCGCTGTCGTTCAGCTTATAGAACATGTTCTCAAATATATGTGAGTTTAAAATGACAAAAGCTAACCATTTTTTGTTATCAACAACAATTAAAAACTGTATGACAGATTTCAATAGACAATATGTTGTATAAAACTGGTCTTCAATATTTGTTTCCCAGGAAAACTTAATATCGGGTTAGTCGTATCTCAGACTTAAACTCTGACCTTATCTGACTGACATAAAGTGTGGCATATAATATAATGTATAACGTGATGTATAACATGCTGTATAACGTGATGTATTATTGTATCAGGGAAGAGTTGAGAAAGAGAAAGTTGGTGAGAATGAACTCTATAGTAGATCTTCCATATCCTGAAGCTCTGAGATGGCAGATTAGGGATGAGACTAAGAGTAGTGTATTATCAGCTACAGTACATATGGATGAGTAAGTCTCTCTGTTTGTCGGTCCCTTAGCCTGTCTGATGCATCAACTGCTTTATTATCATAAAAAAAATCTTCTAATTCATTAACACAATGTAATATATCTGGAAAATGCAACTCAATACAAGCTTGGAAGTAGAAAACTAAAAGTCAACAGGGAGTTACTATACTTGGAGTCAGGGTTTGAAGGCTTTGAAAGAAGTTATCCTCCTTCTTGGTATGACAGGACAACTCATCATTCATTTCATTTTTTTGTTTCAGAGCCATCTCTAATTTAGACTTCTATCTGCTCAGATTTAGCAAATATGGAAAAGAGTTTCCCAAATCACAAAATATGAGTCCTGACTGCCTCATTCAGCTAGCATTACAGCTAACATTCTACAAGTAAGTAACTCTAACTAACATTCTACAAGTTATCCTAATACAGAATAGAGTGTTAAGTCAGTCAGTCAGTGGGTAGTAAACCTGCATGGATAGTACTCTGTGGAGCTATTGATAAAGTTTGATCGAAACAAATTTAAACTGAATTTTGAATTTCTCCCATTTGAACGATGAGCCTCCTACATGTTTAAGTACTACCGGAGGAAATAAGAAACATTGTTATATATTTACAAAGCCTGAATATATGGAATCTGTTTTATACACAATCGAGTTCACACAGACCAGAATATATGTATAAAACTTTTATATATTTAAGGATACACAATCGGCTCGTTTCGACATATGAGAGTGCTTCCACTCGACGTTATCGACTCGGTAGAGTAGATAATATAAGAGCTGCTTCATGTGAAGCTTTAGCTTGGTGTAAATCTATGACAGGGGAGACAACTTGTAGTGCTGAACAGAAAATGACTTTATTACGTGAAGCTATGCAGGCTCAGACTGATTATATGGTGCAGGTAGGGGCGTATAACTTCTCACTGATTATATGGTGCAGGTAGGGGTTATAGTTCATATACCCCTTTTGTATGAATGTATAACTATTAGCATTAAACTCATCTCAGTCGATATATATTGAGCTTTACATCTTCTCAGGTGATAACATTGTAATATTGTTGGTTTACCAGACAGGACTGACAGACAGACAGGACTAGTAAGCCTTAACCCACTAACTGTCCGGGTATGTATATTAATTGATGTTCTCGTTATGCTATTTTGATTAGTGTATGTAATTGTAGACTATTTTGGGACATGGAATGGATTGTCACTTGTTAGCCCTGAAATGTATAGCAGAACAGAATGGAGGGGGAACTCCTGAACTATTCAAACACATCACCTGGTCGCTGTGTAATCAATTTGTACTGTCAACAAGCCAGGTGAGATTAATACAATATCTATCATGGTTTAACGTATTTGCTGCTTACCACAAGGGGACTGCTGCGTAACAGTTTACAGATTCACATTACTAAACAGCCCGGTTAGACTTACTTTGTAAGTTCTAATAATCTGATAGTGATAGTTATGTCCTATGTCCAATGTACAGTGTCCATAGGATTGAGTGACAATGAATCGTGAGATGGATATTTTATTATTACTTTATACAGGTGAACACAACTCTAGACTCATTTATGGGATACGGTCCAGTAGTACCTAACGGATACGGCACATCGTACAATCCACAGTCAGATAAAATAGTCTTCTGTATATCATCATTTAAGAACTGTGCGGATACGAGGTGAGATATCATATTACAGAGTGTACATATATAATATGCATACAGTTCTACTCACATACAGGAGTAGGAGGTGGCTCAGCTAGTGAGAGCGCCGGTCTAGTTCTGCTAACATGTTACAATAGTTGTTACGATGATGATTCACTCAGCTGCGAGCTCTTGTTGATATACTGATGACTTAAGTTGATATGATGACAGGTCTGACAGATTTGCGATCACACTGAGCAGAGTCCTTACTGAAATCCATGAACTCTGCTTAGAAGTCAACAGCAGAAGCAAACTTAAAACCATAAAAGAAAATGGAGACTCTACTCACAACAAAACCATAAACAACACAAACAACGACACCAACGACAGCATCCACAGCAACAACAATAACAATCACATCAGTGGCGGTAAGAAAAATTAAAACTTTACTTCTTACAAGCTATTTATACATGTGAAAACGCATTGTAATACCGGGAGAGCTAGTACCCGGAGTCAGATTTACTGGCTTATATGAGAGGGTTAGTAATGACTGTGTGATTATACCTAGCTAACTGATGAGCTTTGCACAAACACAACAGCATATAATTGTCGATAAAATAACAACTTTATCCGAAGATGCAGAGCTGATTATCACTCTGGGTTTTACTTTCATAGATTCTCACATAAAACTGTCACTGAACGGAGACATCTCGCTGAACCCAGAGCACCCAGTGGCGCACAAAGAGCCTGGTCTGCCGGTTAGGAAGTCATCGAGCCCACGTAGGCTTGTACGCCAAAAAGTGACTCACTTCAATGGTATAGAGCCGATGGGCAACTCAGAATGCTGAGAATAGCTGCAGTAGCGGAACTGATGACCAATCAAAGGCTCACTAGTGCAGAGCTTAGAGAGTAGGAAATAAAATATGAGCCCAGCTCGACATATCAGCTCTCCGCCATATTGGCTTTCACAAACAAATTAGGTAGAGAGAATCACAATCAATATGATGTAGTAGTACACAGTACAGTGTCAGTAGACTAGTAATTAGCAGGCCTATGATATATCTGCAGCTGGACTTACTCATTATTCAGCAGACAAGCTATTTTGCTTTGTAGACTTATAATATCGCATCTTTAGCTAATGTGAGAACTTAACTAATACTACAGATACATTACTGAAGCTTTTCTTATATAACTCTATCATGAGTTATGTTATGTTCACTTAAGGTAGACTTACATATTTGCATACATCAACAGTGCAGTGATACTCACATTATAACCTTCTGTATTTTTATCAAACATTATTATTTATAGAAGATTTAATTTTTTGCTCTATCTTGTAGGCAGGCCTATAGGTATTGCATAGCGTTTTATCTTAATTTCCCAAAATCTCTCATAATTTAGAACTCATTTACTATATAAATGTTAAGAGACAAAGCCGAAAGTGTCGCAATGGATTACGAGCGTCACATCTAACAATCTGTGATGTAAAGACACATTAATCTATCTCTACTTTTGTTTGTATTTGTTTCTCAAACTTGTATATTATTTATTTTTCATACACAGGTAAAATCCGGATAACACATCAACAACGTAAATAAAATATAGAGAGGAGAAAATAAATAAAAACGGCCCAGCCATTTACGGTTGTTACGAAAATATCGGCTATGATAAAATGTTAAATAAAAAGAGAAAAATAAAACATCTAAATAAAATTCTAGAATAAATAAATAAACCTTTGAAATAATTAAGATTTGATAATCCACCCACGCCGCCAGTAAGAAGACACAAAGCCGCTGCTGTGTTGTGTAGTTAGAGTTATCCTCTCATATAACCAGACGGGGGTAACTCCTCAGTATAATATATAATATCTTATCAGTTAGTACAGTTAATCAAAGCTTTAACTCTCTTTGTAAAAAGGCTGAGAGGAAGTTATATGGGTCACATAGTGACATAGAACAATGATTGTGTTCATATTTCCTAGAAAATGCATAGATTATGTATATGTTTAAAAAGTAAACACGACAGTCAGGGTGAGAAGTCAGGGTGAGAAGTCAGGGTGAGAGATGGTTGGTGTTTTTTGATATTCTGTGAGCGTATAACAACCTTATCAGTATTATTATCAGCTGCAGCTGATTAACTGGCTAAACATGACCAGATTTAATGATGACCTTCACTCAATGACTTTGTTTGTAAAACGAAAAGAAGGTAAGTAACGATAAACTGACGCCATCTAAGCAGCAAAAACCAGAGGCTACATCAGTATATAAAACAAGAGGACAGTAACTTACACGCATAACCAGTATAAAAGGTGGGAGGAGTAGGTGTAACGATGTGACAGAGAGGTGACAGTAAGTACGGCTGAGCTGTGAGGTTAATGTCGGTCTAAGTCTACCAGGAATGATGGTTTTCTTATTCTAGATTTACCTACAGACTCTTGTTTAGCTGCTATTATTAATGGTGAAGAGTAAACACTTCCCTTAACTAACTCCTCCAAACCCTGCAAACAAAATAAACAGACACAACATTAGAACATTATAATGACAAGATACCACCAATGTAAAACAGCGTAACATTATAATAACAAGATACCACCAATGTAAAACAGCGTAACATTATAATAACAAGATACCACCAATGTAAAACAGCGTAACATTATAATAACAAGATACCACCAATGTAAAACAGCGTAACATTATAATAACAAGATACCACCAATGTAAAACAGCGTAACATTATAATAACAAGATACCACCAATGTAAAACAGCGTAACATTATAATAACAAGATACCACCAATGTAAAACAGCGTAACATTATAATAACAAGATACCACCAATGTAAAACAGCGTAACATTATGATATTTGTTATCTTTGTGCCTCTATTTGGCCACTAAACTCTTGTGATAACCAGGAGTAACAGCGTTACTCCTGGTTATCACAAGAGTTTAGTGATAACCAGGAGTAACGCTGTTACTCCTTGTTACCCCTTGGTGATAGATAGTCTTTATTTTAGTCAACAGAAGAAATCACAAGATGTTGCACAGTGTGATCCTCCAATAGCCAGAAAGTTAGCAGGAAGAACTACAGAAGTATCACACCAGTGACAGCTATACAACTCAACAGTGATTGCTGAGGGACAATTCGGACGGAGTTGTGCTCTATGCAAATAAGTTTTATATGAGAGAACAACTCTTAGCTTAAAATTCGCCTGATTGTGCGCAGAGAGTATGGGAATTAGTAACTAATATTTAACAATAAACACCATTCCTGTACATCACACACAAACTGATAGTTAGCAGGCATTATTGGGCGGCCCACAGTATTGAGGACACAATGAAAAGATCAATAGTAATGTAACCAGATGGTCAGACCGAGGCAGATTGAGGCAGACCGAGACGGACCGAGGCAGACCGAGGCAGACTGAGGCAGACCGAGGCAGACCGAGGGGGATCGAGGCAGGCTGAGACAGACTGACAGCGGGGTATAATAATACATTACCTCTCCGGCGTATGTGACGAGTGGTGAGATCTCCACAACAATCCTCTTCTTTACCTCCTCGTCAGAAGAGCTACTTCCTGCATCATCATGTGAAGCACCATTAGACTGTCCGTTTGTCTGTCCATTGGTCTGATGCTTCTCTCGACTTTCATCCAAAGTAGGGCTCACATTTCTGTAACAGTAGAATCATAATTTAAAATATTTATGTTATGATGAGCCTGAGGGGTTTGACTGACACTGCGAGGGGGAATCTCATGCTGAGGGGAGGGGGAGGGGATAGCCTGGTACAGTATATAATATAACCAATAATACCTTACTCTTATCTTACACCTGTAGTTGACATGAAACCTTCACAATTATAATTCCAGCCACCAAACACGGCTGATGATTGTTAGTCCAGAGTAACAATGAAACAATGACCTGATAAACTTTTATAGTGAGACTGTCAGTGAACATTTACTTATTATAACATTGTATATCTTTAGACATCACAGATCATGATTTCAGGCTTAAGCAGAGCGTTTGATGATCGAAGATAAAGTAGTATGAGAATCACACACAACTCAAACACTCAGTCTTTGTAAGTGTTTGATAAATGTCTGTAAAGTATTTGAAATAAAGATATAAATCACAGAGAAATCACAACCCAACATAGAGAGAAGATAATAAAGTGTTAGAGGAACATGAACAGCAGCAGCGGCAGCAGCAGCAGCGGCAGAGGAGAATAGTAATACTCGTAATCTACTGCTGCTGCTAACTGTGAGAGGCGCTACAGAATAAGGTATAGTAACATATCATCAGTACATCTCTAGTCTGAGATGTGATGAGTGAAGGCAGTGAAGGCGCAGCAGTAGGCAGAGGTTCATATTAAGCTAATCAGGCAAACAAAGAACACAGAAATGTGACTGTATTATAATAAAGGTGCACCCAACTAAGAACACAAAAACACAAATACACAAATAAACGAGTACACCTACTCTACTAAGTTATCATTACTGTCGATGAGGTCACTTTTCTCCTCCACAGCACTACAACGTACACAGCAGGTAAATATACAGATCTGACAAGTACTGAGTCCTTGTAATAACTCAGACTAGGAAGGACAAATATATGTCTGACCAATAAACACAGGAGATGACATAAACATGGAGAGTAGTTTGATACAGCAAAAATAGACAAGAATGAAAGGACAAAAATACCAATACAACAGAAGGTATCATACAATGAGAAGTTGTCTCCCCGTGACAAAATTCAGAGAACACAACTTCATCCATGACATTCAAGACTTGAGAAGAGGTGATGATATAGTAGTAGTAGCGAGGTACACAAACTAACCCGGGAATCTCAGGGAGTACAGAACCAGCGCTATCACTGAATCTACCACCGGCGTTCAGTATATATCTGTAGTGCTGATCATATAGACTGTGTCTACAAGTAGTGGGGGTCGAGTCAGACGCCCCATCTGCATTCTTCAAAGCAGCAAACTCATCCTCACGTAATACTTCCCATGAACAGAAACGCCTACAATACATACAGTTAACAGTATCAACTCTCATGTGTTCACATTCTGAGACAAAATTATCATGTAAATCTTTCCTTTATAACAACCTGAAATGTACAAATGTACTTCTGGCGTTTATCAATGAACTTTGAATGACTTGTGTGGTGTAAGCACTTAGTGGTTGACTCTGACCTCCTTCACTTGACATTTTGTTGATTTGTTGACGAACTTTTCTTATTATGTAAACAGGTCATTGTACTTTACCCTCAGTGTACTAAAATCAAAATTATACTCTTCATCAGTAATCAGTATAAAGATAACACGCTCCAGACACAATCACTGAGCCCTGAGCTACTAACACAATCGTAGGCTTATATTCAGCTAAGGACAAAGACACTTACTCAGCAAATCTAAACACATCAAATACAAATTTCTCCATCTTGATGCCGTTTGGTTTAGAAGGTTTGACCAGCTCTCCCTCAGTGGTGATATGAGGAATTTTCTTCTTAGCCACATGATGTGTCAGCTCACCATCATGATTTCTTAAAGAGAGAAAACAACACAGACATATTAAATATATTTTTAGAGCTATAAGCTGTAGACGTTTGAAGTACCTAAGAAGTACAGATCGGAATGTAGACTAATAAATCAGTCTGGATAATATATGATACTGAGTATCAGTCATCAAAGGAGAAGGGTGTGGCTTACAAAGGAGAAGGGTGTGGCTTACAAAGGAGAAGGGTGTGGCTTACAAAGGAGAAGGGTGTGGCTTACAAAGGAGAAGGGTGTGGCTTACAAAGGAGAAGGGTGTGGCTTAAAAAGAAAACTTGAGAAGAGAAGTTCGGGGGCCGGATATGATATACGTAATATTATTATTATTATTATTATTATTATCATGTTATATGGAGGTGGAGAGACACTCACCTTACGATGTCAGTTAGAAAGTCTATAGTAAAGTAATGATTACATATATTTCCTGCGTTATATTTGAGTCGTCCTTCTGCGTTACGTAGCTGAGCAGTTTTCAGAGTTATCTCACTGTATTCTACTACCTGATATTTACCATCAACTTTACCGACAACTCCTACAGCCTCAGTAGGCATCATCTTCTCTACGCACTGAAACAGAACAAGTAAGAAACACACTAAGTCCAAGAAACATGACGACAATTAGTATAAGTTATATACTACCCTACCTACACTATCTACACTTAGTACTGTATGGGTATAACGCTATATTACATATATACTGGGTGGGTATATGATGATTGAACACTATTAAAATATTATTCATATCCCAAACTCTCTAATAGTACACTATAGGCCTAGTAGGTATCCTATATAATAGTCTGAGAATGGATATATAGCTGGAGAGATTTCAGACTTAAGGGATATCTGTGTGTCAGAGAATAACATCTCAACTTATACAGAGAGGAAATTAATCTGAGTCGTGAGGAAGGCTCACTGGTATATTATACTATATATGAGATCAGCCACGCCTAATCAGAGCCTAATCAGAGCTGAGTAGAAACATTAGATTTAATTTATTGCTACACTCTTCAAGTCATTATAATGGAAAAATGATTCTTAAAAATGATGGAAGAGCAGATTAGATTTGAAAGGTGTTAAATGGAATGACTGAGGGTTAAATATCAGTTTAATATTCACTCTCAAACCTGCCGTTGGGGTGAAGAGAGGGGTACAGAGATATAGGTAGTATTACTGGGTTATATGTACGGCTGGTCGGTGAGCTGGTCGGTGGGCTGGACAGTCAGCCGGCTGTCAGTCTTACCTTATTACCACATTGAGCATCCTTAGATACACAGTAACCAATAAATACAGGATCGGCCATCTTAATAAGTATATTATCTACACAGTAGACGTGTATATGTTTGATTCCTCGTTTAGTCATATCCTCTATTATACCGCTCGTATTCAGTGCTCTGTACAGCCCTCCGTTACCATCTATAACAGACACACAGACACACCATGATAAAACATGACTCTGATAATAAAGTAAAGAGATCATATAC
Source organism: Membranipora membranacea (assembly GCA_914767715.1). Lineage (NCBI taxonomy): Eukaryota > Metazoa > Bryozoa > Gymnolaemata > Cheilostomatida > Membraniporidae > Membranipora > Membranipora membranacea. The sequence continues at coordinate 39,401,557 of OU612066.1, forward strand.
AAGGTCATATAGAGGTCACCACTGAACACCTCACAGCGTGACAAGGAAGTATAATAACCTATCTAGAGACAGCTAGATGACCCATTGTACTATGTCTCCACTCTGCGTGGGGTGTGATAGGTAATGTGATAGGTAACGTGAGAGGTAATGTGATAGGTAACGTGAGAGGTAATATAACTCTTAGTGATTATCAGACCATCTGACACCGCAGTACTCGAGGACGATCCTCTACTTAACTCACCTCTCTATGATACCAGATATCAGATTATAATATTATCTCATAGTAAATAAGAGCTACTTATACTACAGCTTAGTACTTAGACTACATATAAGTACCACACTTGTTAGTTTTATGACCTGTGTGACCTGCTGTGTGACCTGCTGTGCCGCTGCTCACAGTAATAATATTCTCATCATCCACAAACTCGCATTGTTTCCTTCTATTTTACTTTTATTCGGAATCCAGGGTTATGTTTTTAGTTTCCTTTAATTCATAATCCAGGTTTTAATAACGTACGGAAGGTAGGTCAGAACAAAAAACCCCGAGGCGCTGGTAATAGACAAAAATTCTCACACTTGACACAAGTGGAAAATTCAGGAGTCTTTGATAACAGAGGGAGTCAACTTACACCAGTTAATCCCCTGCCATCTTTGATCATAATCATCTGATTTAACAGGGAGAGATTCAGGTATGCAAGTGAGCGTGTCTTTTATCTAACATTTGTATGTTTCGCTCCCTATGGATGCAGCGTATTATGGGTGAATGCCACCCACCCCCGCACTCTTATACTCACCAGGAGCTTTAGCTATCTTTGATTTATTCTCCAGTATAATTTTACCATCGAATGAGACACAAGGTAGAGTATTCTGTTCAAAGAATATAACGTTCTCCTTCTTCAGGCCGAAGTAATTCTTCTTAGCAAAATAATCACTGGTCTTCCCTTTAGTAGCTTCGCTGGTCATGATATACCTAAACATAACAAATAGTAAAACATATCATGAGTCAAGGTGATAGAAAGGAGGTCGCAGTGTGACCCAAATACTCTACAACTACAGAAGCTCTGTTACAGGAGGCCTGAGTTAATCCCTATGTGGAGATAATACTACATCAGATGGATTAGAAGTCTAATCCTTAATTTATAAGACCATGAATAATCATTCATCAAACATCTCTGGACTCAAGTCAAGAGATCATGACACATAATGCCTGCACTGCGAAGGTCACCGAGGTGAAGGTCATCGCTGTCAAGGTCACCAGATGATGGCTCAGTGTCCATGGGGGGGGGGGAATTCTGTATCACAATCTGTCCATGTCGAACTCTCTCAAATAAATTCAGTGATATTTATCTCCATCAACGAGACAGTAATAAAGAGAGAAGTATTTCTCTGCCTGTAGAACGGGATAAAGTCATTCAACAGGAGCTGAAAAACAACCTTGTTTATTGGTACTTACCACGGAACATGGCCTTGTTTGTTAAATCTGCGTTGAGCGACTTCTTCTATTCTAACTATTCTTTCTCCCTGTAGTTGATAGAGACATTTCCTGGATGGCAGACCGACATTGTACATTCCTTTAGGATAATCTACACCCAGTCTAGTACCCTGACCCCCAGCTAACAATAATACGGCTACTTCTCCAGACGATATCTTCTCTAAACCTGTAATACAATACAGTACAATACCATGTAATACAATACGTACAATACAGTATAATACCATGTAATAACATACAATACAATATCACCTCAAACCTAGCTACACTTTTATGCACCACAGAGGACCTGAGATGGAATCTTTTCAGGAAGTCAAAATTCACTTCTTAAACAATTCTCTCCACTTCCTTCAGATGAAGTACATGGCTGCAGAGACTCAGTACCTGCCCCTTCCCCTCTCTCCCGGTCACTAACAGGAAACAACCCGGCCCTCCTCAGCTCTAACACTGAGTACCAAACATAAGGAAGTTATCATCGTTCTAATCAGTCTAACCGAGGAGATGGAAGTGGCTCTCTGGTTAAGCAGGTCAAAGTAGAGTAAGAATAAAATTGTTGTATAAACCACCAAGCATAAACACATCTGTTCATTTGGCCAGGTAACCAGGTAACTATAAGGATCTAGGGTGTTGTTGACATCGGTTAGTTTATAACTAACTAATGATTAGTACATAAAGGAGATACTTGGTGAGATGGAATGTTAGAAATACTGATTGGTAATACTGGCAGGGTATGGCAGGTATAGGATATATAGGATATATGGTAAAGAGGACTGGTGGGCTTGTTTAAGAGAATAATGACTAATGGTCTGTCATAAGATAATTTATCTCTATATCACCTCAGTGGCTTCCTAGTGATGAAATATCTAGGTTAGATTTCTCTATCACCTCTAACTGATAATATAGTACTTTGTCCTAAGATGGCTGGGTGGGTATAACATGATTGAGCAGCTGGGCTGTTATAATAAGATAGCTGGGTGGTACTGATAGTATATTAAAGGCTTATCTCCTCATGAGAAGAATGATGTGTTTGTAGAGCTGATTAGAGCTGATTAGATAAGACACTGATAGCTGATAGCTGGTAGAAGGTAGCCGATCGATCATAGCAGGGCGGGACAGATAGCACATAGCTACAGGTCAAGCCGACAAGTCAAGGTGTGATAAGGGTTACAATTATAACTAATAACATAGATGACTGTAGTATATATGGTCCTCCTGTATAGTTATATGTGGCCCTACTGTAGGGCCCTTAGGATGGGCTCATACAGCTGATTGCCGCCGCCGCTGGTATTACACATTAGTGAGGGAAGTGGAGGAGGTTAAACTGATGACTAGAGGCAATATTATATCATAATAGAGAAGCAGAGCTCGGCCCTCTCACCAGATAAAAAGTCACAATAAGCTCAACATGCAGTGCAATATTGTTATAATAGAGAATTACTGGGATTATTTATACAAACACCAAAATAGCACCAGTGTGATGAAAATAGGAACACCACACCTGCTATGTGTTGTCCATCTGGGTCATATTTTACGTAGTTCTGTACTAACATACACCGTGTAAATACCCTCATATATCACCCATATACCCTATAAATACCTATAATATCCCGCAAATCCCAGTATACACCATACAAACAGACGTATATATGGATATATATACAGTATACACCATACAAACAGACGTATATATGGATATATATACAGTATACACCATACAAACAGACGTATATATGGATATATATACAGGGTACAAATCCCAGTATACACCATACAAACAGACGTATATATGGATATATATATACAGTATACACCATACAAACAGACGTATATATGGATATATATACAGGGTACAAATCCCAGTATACACCATACAAACAGACGTATATATGGATATATATATACAGTATACACCATACAAACAGACGTATATATGGATATATATACAGGGTACAAATCCCAGTATACACCATACAAACAGACGTATATATGGATATATATATACAGTATACACCATACAAACAGACGTATATATGGATATATATACAGGGTACAAATCCCAGTATACACCATACAAACAGACGTATATATGGATATATATATACAGTATACACCATACAAACAGACGTATATATGGATATATATACAGGGTACAAATCCCAGTATACACCATACAAACAGACGTATATATGGATATATATACAGTATACACCATACAAACAGACGTATATATGGATATATATACAGTATACACCATACAATATATAGATATATATATACGGGGGACAAAGATAAAGAGGACATACCGATATCTCTGTAAGTATTAATCTGCTCTTCAGATGTCCTGTTTATACTTCCACAGACATCAGGCTCTAAAGGTTCTAACTTATCATCTACTGTGTCTCCGGCTGTCTTATTAGCCTGAATTCTCCTGTAAGTACAAACAGTAGATACATCAATACTACCAAACAGTAGATACATAAATACTACCATTATTTACAGTAGGTACATCAATACTACCAAACAGTAGATACATCAATACTTCCATTATACACATCAATACTACCATTATTTACAGTAGGTACATCAATACTACCATTATATACAGTAGGTACATCAATACTACCATTATATACAGTAGGTACATCAATACTACCATTATATACAGTAGGTACATCAATACTACCATTATATACAGTAGGTACATCAATACTACCATTATATACAGTAGGTACATCAATACTACCATTATATACAGTAGGTACATCAATACTACCATTATAAACATCAATACTACCATTATATACAGTAGGTACATCAATACTACCATTATATACAGTGGGTACATCAATGCTACCATTATATACAGTGGGTACATCAATACTACCATTATATACAGTGGGTACATCAATGCTACCATTATATACAGTGGGTACATCAATACTACCATTATATACAGTGGGTACATCAATGCTACCATTATAATCATCAATACTACCATTATATACAGTAGGTACATCAATACTACCATTATATACAGTGGGTACATCAATACTACCATTATATACAGTGGGTACATCAATGCTACCATTATAATCATCAATACTACCATTATATACAGTAGGTACATCAATACTACCATTATATACAGTGGGTACATCAATACTACCATTATATACAGTGGGTACATCAATACTACCATTATATACAGTGGGTACATCAATGCTACCATTATAATCATCAATACTACCATTATATACAGTAGGTACATCAATACTACCATTATATACAGTAGGTACATCAATACTACCATTATAAACATCAATACTACCATTATATACAACAAACTTTAATTAGAACACCTTCTATACAAGTAAGCTACAGCTCAGTGATTAAGTCAGACAGGTTACTAAAGTAATGTGAAGACAAACGAGGCCAGCCAAAAAATTGTAGGAGTGGATTTGTTATTTACTGTGTGGTAATTACTGTGTGATTGTTACTGTGTGATATTTACTGTGTGGTATTTACTGTGATACTGAGAGTAATGTACCGTTAGATAATTGGTGTTACTTACTTGAAGTAGGTGTTGATGGCGGCGAGGTCGATGGCGTTGATCTGTTTAGAGAGAGAGTTTTGTTCTTCTGTGTCGAGATCGGACCAGAACTGGAGTAAGTGCTCCTGTCCTGAATTCTCTAACTTAGCTCTTATATCCTCCATTCTGATATCACTGCTTGTCGTTGAGCCGGTTATATAAAGAAATTATTTTCTACAAAAATAAATGTTATTATTAATGCGTTTGTACTAAGGAGGACAAGACAGTAAGGAAATAGGGACAGAATGTCACCATTTACCTACTCTCAGCTCAGTTATAATCAGTGAGGAGATTATCTGGCCTGTCACTGTGTGATCTTATGATGTAACTTAGCAATTATCAGCTGCCTGTAAAGAGATAAGCTAATTTAACAGTGGTGTACTGACCGAGCAGGCCGGCTAACTTACATGATAGATAGATGGGTAAAGATAGACTAACATGTGCAGGTGCTCCCTCACTGAGTTAATACTCTTAACTGATAAGAGTAACGTGACAGTATCTCATTATTATATAGCTGCAGGCAGATCATGATACAGGGACATGACACAGTGAAGCAGGCGGCTCGTCCTCGGTCCTCCTTGTTATCTGGTATGCAGAGGGTAACTAATGTAATCTTACAATGATTGATGTACCGGTACTTGTAATCTGTAACCATAGATACCATGAGATCATCTGTTTGATTGGCTCAGATGTCACAGTATAAGATGCGGGTGTATTACACACACATATACACCCACCGATTATACTGCGCAGTGCTCTAATACTGCGTACTAATACGTCACCCAATCATGTATCATACAGAGAAGGTTATTTATATAACAATGACCCGACCCACCGACCGACCGACCGACACATCATTCTATGACTAATTTACTGCTCTATACTGGAGCCTGTAGCTAATACGGATATTAATCAAAAGCTTTACCACTAAAGTTACAACATGCAGTTACAATGACCTCAACACTCTGAGCATTAGTGTCATCACTTCTCTCTAACCAGTAAACAAAATACCACAGATCTAAAGAGGTCACAAGAAATATTACTAAATCTCATGATGACACCCTGCTTGTTATTTCACTCTGACATTCTAATACTTTAGTGGGAGGTTATTATTTCACTCTGACAGACTATTACTTTGGTTATTATTATTTTATCTTGAGGTGACATGACACCCAAAGTGTTCATATTATTTAAACTCATAGCTATAATAACAAATGATTCTTTATCTTGACTCATTTTCTAACTTACTAACTGTAGGGCCGGGTAACTCCAGTTGTAGGAGAGTTGTTGATCCTAGAGTAATATATTAATCTTCTGTGTTTAATATATGGATTATTGTAGGGCTATATTCTTACTCTGTAATACTCCTATCTACTCATATAATGTTCATCAATGGGCCTGTATAAGTTCTTGTGAAGGCGACTCTGAATAGCACAGATTACAGGAATATTTTATAAATACGCGATTTAATTAATATATAGGAGGTGATTTTATTGTGTTATTAAAATGTTTGCAGTGTTCAGAACAAGCTTGAATAAATGAGAACTAGAGAACTTTACTAAATAATTGATCCCTAGTAACCTTAGTAGATTGATGTAATGATATGAGTAAATGTTGTCCAGTTCCCACAGGCTCGTAATGAGATATTATCATGTAGAAGTTGAAGTAGATGTAGATACACAGCTTGAAGGTGGGACAATCCCACATTGATGCCCCCTCCATGGGCGTCAGAAGGATTTACCAAGGGGTGCTCCTTTTAGCTGTGGAGTAGTTAGTGGCATGTGTAAGCGGGGAGAGTGCGGGAGGGGCGCTTGGGCGCCCCTCCCGCCGACGGAAATTTCTTGAAATCCGAGACCCAAAAAGAGACATTCTGGTACATACCAGCCAACTTATATGGATGAGCAACACCAAGCATGGTACCAAAGATATTTAACAGCAACATTTATTAGGCCTTATTTGATTGACTATTAGTCATTGACGTTGCAGAATGGTAAAATCGTACCCAGCTCCAGTTTTCTGCTGTGTAGCCTGGAAAAGGAATCGATTACCTGGCCCAATATTAAGAATTTATGTTGATTGGGCAACAACAACAACAGGGTAAAATGATTGGCCCAGTTATTGGCTACAAGGAGTTCCTTTGACACTGACAAGGATAAACAACTCCAATTGTTAAAAAAAAAAAAATTTTAAACCTCCCAAGGAGTGCTCACTTGAGCACCCTGATCACCCCTTCTGACGCCCATGGCCCCCTCCTCCTAATGCCTCCCCTCCTTATGGGATCTGGACGACTGGACCCATAATTATCTTACTGTACCAACTACTTGGCATTGAGTATTAAGTGCTCTTTGAGTTTACTAACCGATTATACCACGCCTGCCATCTCACATCTCCTTGACAAAGTTTAGCTGATAATAGTTTAACCCTATAATACATATTGACATAGGTGCAGCCCTAAAAACAAACATCAGTTTGCCTGAGATTATTAGCAGATTCTCTTATAGTAGAGTTAGGTTTATTCTCTAACAAAACAAAAACCGACTCATACACCGAAGTCCGTGTATGATAGTCTACATAATGTCTCAGAGAACGATCTAGCTACCAGTGCCACTGGGAGATGTAATTTCCAGTGATTTTAGCCTCTATATTGAAATTATCGATGCAACCAACGGTATCTCCCAATATATTGCCATTCAAATATACATATGCAAATATCCTAGGTTAGTTCATTGTAAATCCTGTAATCCTGTATGTCTCATGTAAATCAAACATGCCTTCAACAGCACAACTAATATTATAACTTAGTTGTGGTTTGGTGTATGTCGACTTTGGAGAGGGGAATCAAGGCGAGGGACATCGAGAATATTTATACCAGAGAAGCAGATATTGAGATCTCCATTACATAATACATGATGCACATATTAGAGCTGAAACTTTGCCAGATTGCTGGAACTGGTGTTATGTTTGCTAAGATTTGGTAGTAACCAATATGAAAAGAGATTGCAAACCCTACAGCACTATACAAGTCTCAAAGTACCAGGGACAAGGAGTGCATAACCTACAAAATTTAATTATTCTTGACTAAATTTGTAGCAGGGAGTTTGGTCCCAAACTCCCTGTTTGTAGAGACTGAACGGACAAATTCCTAAACCAACTCGATAAACTCTGGAGGAAATATGAGTATGGTGTAAAATCAGACAATATCTAAACATTCATAGAATACCTATAACAAATATTAACACTGTTCTTTTAGAGCATATGAGATAAGTGGAATTGTAATACTGTATTATATATTCATGTATAATATAGATACTGTTAGCCTATATATAAATGATCTTATATAGTTCTAGCTTCACAGCTGACTGACATCCGTATTAAATACAGGCATGATGCCACCAAGGCTCTCCAGTAATATAAGGGTAGAGCACTGCTCAGGAAATAGTGTTTTAGGATGATATAATATCATCTTTATTTTTAACTACTGAGTAAGTATTTTATACTCTTGTATCTTTATAAATAAACAAATTTCCTTATAATTGGATGACATGAAGACAACATATAGGGCCTACCTGGTGATCATTAGCTCGAGCAGAGAATTGAGAATCCATCAACTGTTCCACTCAATGCTGCAACCAAATACTGACTAGAGAGCAATGACGCATAACACTAAGCTTCAACTAGGATATGATATGAGTCGTGTACATATAACTATACTTTCTATCGGGTAATGTATGAAGGAAGTGCGGAGTTAGGTCACCATGGGGAAGTAAAAGTGTTGGGCAATACTGCTGAGGGAGTGTGTATGGATGGTTAACTGTATTATATGAGTATTTTAGTCGGCAAACAACCAACAGACAACTCCATCTATATCTGACCTCAAACAACCTGAATGTTGAAACTATAAAACTATACTACTGCATTCCTTACTCCGTTTAGTGAGTATTTATATCAAACCAAGTCTTTTGTTTTATTTTGTGAAACGATCTGGGCCTACAAACTAGACCTTCAGACTGCACACAGCGTCTCAAGACTTTCCCATGGCTGCCTTACAACATGTCTTTTGGGCCTGCTTGCACCTGTCACCCTGATAGATAAGTTATTAGGCCTATGCCTTTGTATACAACCGTTGTCGTTGGTACAGTGATTACTGTATAACAGCTTAATTCTTATTTCAGTTTATGTTGTACTGTCCAATTCACTATTTCAGAACAGAATATAGCAGTCTCAGATTCCACTGTGTCAGAAGCCAACTAATTGCTAAAATAATAATTGAATACAAAGCAGAGGATTAGGGATTAAAATTAGTGATGATGTCGGCCCAGTAGTAAGTATAACAACAATGAAAAATGTCAATGACAATTGGTTTATCAGTTCTGAAAGGCACCTGACCAGTCACTAGCAACAGGCCAGGCCTATGTGAAAACTCTAGACTTGTTGTTGTTGTCGTGGGGCAGTCTTGAGAGGTTGTAGAGCAGTCTAAGGATGTTTTAGGGCCGCCTTGAAGGCCTGAGGCATAGACTCAAGTCATCTCACACCCATTACAAAATAAAGTACAGTTGTGAAATACCCTTTACCAGTGGTTCCTACATATCGTAGCAGCGGGTGGATTGTGTATACCCACAAATGAGTGTAGCGAAAGTAGAGAGCTGAGCCTAGCATACACGCGCCCCAGCATGCAATCGCATGAATCCAACATGCATTCAGACAAGCACACATTGCCTGCCATTGTACTCCTTTGTTCACCAAACAAAAGGCCTTTTGTTACACAACTCTCATAGGTGCATTGGGGCATGTCTCCCTGACATCGGCCCCCAGGGCCTATCCAACAGGGTCTTTTAGAACTGTACTTTATCTTGTAATGAGGTAGATGTCAGTATCGTGGATATCATATGGTATTTGAGGCACTTTGTCCAATCCAACTGCACTCGGGTGTTCTGAGACTGTGCGTGTGGCAGGTGATGTATGAGATATGTCTTACAACACTCATGCGGACCATACAGCACTGGATATTTGTGGAACTAATGATTTATACCTTTCACTGTACTAGGTTAGTTTAGTAGGCTAATGCTGCCAGTGAGTGTGCCAAGTGAGTGAACTATCTTAGATAAAACACAGACAGTCTTAGCGTAGTGGTCTACTTCACACAAGGGTCTCTGGCAATGGCTGATTCAATGACTCATTGGTTGACTGGCACCTCGTCATGACAAAAACAACTGTGTACTTGAAAGAACAGACACCACACATAAGAGGGAGGACAAGCCAATAATGATACCAGACTGAGAATAATACTAATAGGACATGAGTACTACAGGTTATACAGTTTAGTACTAGTTGGTAAGTCGGTAAAACAAGTCATTGCTAGAACATGGGTTTGAATTAGCACTATTGTCTTATGGTTATAAAGAGTAAGATCATTGTATTCGATAATAACCAACCTGGAAGCAACAGTGGTCCTTTCTTTTATTATTATCAGAAGAAGAAATTTCCTCAGTAAAAAATTGTTGTTTGGTAGCTCAGGAAACAAATACAGTATTATAGGTGTTCATTGCTGAAGTGATATTTTTTCGAGATGTGCTAATACAGTGAGTAAATCCTATGGGATCCTCATTAAGCCAAAAGATAACTCTGTTTGTAAAAATATAATGATTTAGTCCATATAGCCAAGGATAAAGCCAATGAACTCCCTTCATTGATAAAGCTATCTTACAGTTTAATGATATCTCTTTGGGGCTACAATTTGATTGACCAGGATAATGAATAGGCTTTGCAGTGTCCAAATCCACAAAATGAGCATATGAAAAAACCTCTTTTATTGTATTAGAAAACCTCTTTTATTGTTGAGGTAGTTTTGAGGCTATGCTCAATACAGCGAACACAGTAATACTCACTAGTGAGGGAACAACTCTTGCAATATCAATCCAAAGCTGTCTGCTTACATATGGGATGTACCATGCCTACTAATTTTGAATATTCTAAATATAGAAACAGACTACAGACTATTTCTGATATGTAAAGGGTTATCTACCCTGATTTAAACTTGAACCTATTATACCAATATTATGTAGACGGTTTCAACTTATATACATTTATCACAGAAACAATCTCACGGACATCATAAAAATATATTCTATACACATTTAATCCTGGCAATTATCGACATGGAATTCCACATTAAGAGGGCTGCACCCTCTTATAGCATTATCACAGACAGTCTATGGCATTTCCTATATTATTCTCATCAAGAGCGTTTCAGTGTCAATTCTGATTAATATTATCTTACTTACGACATGTAATATGAGTACATGTAATACGACATGTGATACGACATGTAATACGACATGTAATACAACATGTAATACAACATGTAATACGACATGTAATATCTTACTTACGACACGTAATTACTTACGACATTAATATGTAACTTACGACATTGGCTAAGATCAAAGTGTCATGGCTAATGGCTGATTAGTGCCTGTTTCAGTTTCTGGCAGCTTGCTGCACACTCACGATTAGGAGGTCCACCATGGCCTCACCTCTAGGATACATTCTAGCTTACTAGAATGTATCACACTCTCAGTATGAGGACTCCGGGCAACTTGCATCCCTCTTTAGGGGCAGCCAACCCTCTGTTTTGTCATAACCAGGGATTATTATTATCAATACACCTCATATAGCTTAGGCTACACAGTTAAGGTTCCGGGTGCGTCCCGCTTAATCTGCTCAGAGGGCAAGGTCAGGGTACGTCCCGCTTTGCAAAGTATTCTATCAGAAGTAAATGCACCCGCCACAAGCTTCCGCTTGTAAGCTACTCTCTAGCTAGACACAGCTCTGCTAGGTTGGCTTTGCCGCCAGTACGACCCTCAGTATAACAGCTCTGCTAGGTTGGCTTGGCCGCCAGTACGACACTCAGTGAGTTTGTTTCGCTAGATACTGTTAGCCTGAAAACCAAACCCTAGCCAGGTAATGGCCAGGTGTTCCACCCTATTGATATTTCCCGTACCACAATTGTATTAGGAAACCAAGGTAACATGGTATTGCTTACATAACAGTGTGTTGAAAATGGGGGCATGTGTGCTGCACTGGTACTGACCAGAGGACTGAATTACTCCTGTCACCCAGAAAAGAAGGAAAAGAAGTATGGCAAATTATAGTAGAATATGCAAGGCATTCCCAAGGGATTAAATGACATATATATATCACAATCTGGCAGCATCCTATATAAGCTTATTTACAAAATTACCAAACCAGGAGTCCACCCAAACCCAACTAAATGGATACAGACGAGCTGGCTGGAAAATGGCGCTGCAGTCACCATGTTGTGTTGAACGGAGTTGTATTCTATACTAGAAGAGTAACTTCGAGATTACCACAAGGGTCCATAATTGGGCTCTTGTTTTTCCTGATTTATATAAATGATAAACCTGAAAACGTAAAAATCAATTTCATCAAACGTAATAGTAAACTTTCTGATCAGCAGGACAAAGATAGTTGAATAGTGACCTTTCAAGGATTTTCATATGGTCACAATTGTGGCAAATGAATATCAACGAAAATAAATGTGAGGAAAACATGACCTTAAAATTACACCCTCCACTCCAAGTGAACGCAAACTATATATCGATCAACAACAAGCTGACATCCGTGGATTTGATCAAGTCTCTAGGTCCATATTGACGATAAATTGTCCTTTGATGGCCATATCATAGAAATCTGCAGAAAAGCAACAAACACCCTACACATGCAGTTGAGATCTCTTAAGGAAGCCAAGACTGCCACAAGGATAGTAGGGTATAAACTCTCTGCCGACCCATCCTTAAGTACTGCACCATATAAGTTGGTCTCCGTATGAGGAAAAAATAATTGAATTACTTGAAGCCATAAACAGGAAGGCTTTTCGCTGGTGCTGCAAAATACGATAGCATATCAGAAATTAAGAGTGACCAATATTGGCAAAAACTAAATAGTCGCAGGGAGTCTACAGATTGTATTACCAATGGAAAAGCAGCGGTTGAATGAGAAAGATTCATGCTCCACCAATCAAGCTCATATGACACTAGATCAGGCTGAATAAAATCCACGAGTAATAAAAATATAACACGTTTCTCATTTGGGCACATATTCATATAATCTTAATCCAAAGTCTGTTGCTGAGTAGTCTGTCCGCTCTGTTTTTGTCCCCCCCTCCACTCACTTTCCGTCATGCTGTGAGCTTGTGTAGGGGTTCTGTGGTAGGGGTTCTGTGGTAGGGGTTCTGTGGTAGGGGTTCTGTGGTAGGGGTTCTGTGGTAGCGGTTCTGTGGTAGGGGTTCTGTGGTAGGGTTTCTGTGGTAGCGGTTCTGTGGTAGCGGTTCTGTGGTAGGGGTTCTGTGGTAGGGGTTCTGTGGTAGGCGTTCTGTGGTAGGCGTTCTGTGGTAGGGGTTCTGTGGTAAGCGTTCTGTGGTAGGCGTTCTGTGGTAGGCATTCTGTGGTAGGCGTTCTGTGGTAGGCGTTCTGTGGTAGGCGTTCTGTGGTAGGCGTTCTGTGGTAGGCGTTCTGTGGTAGGCGTTCTGTGGTAGGCGTTCTGTGGTAGGCGTTCTGTGGTAGGGTTTCTGTGGCGGCTTCCCTTGCATTGCTTTGTAATAAATGGATGACATGTAGTAAGCCTTGATGCACTCAGTAAGTGATCAGTGTATCCCACTACCATACCAACACTCTTCTATCAATGCATAAACCAATTCTACATCATCAAGCGCCATTCGAGCGGCGCGTTGCAACCGCGCTGGCAAGGTGGTTTCAACGGACAGGCTGTCGGGGGGGGGGGGGGGGGGGGTCAGGGTTGGGTGGGTGGGTGTCCCCCCACCCAACCCTGACATGTTGAATCCTTACATATACTAGAGCTCAGAAGCGGCAAAATTGATAATAGCCAGGTAAGCTGCTACGAAACTAACCAAAGGAGTTCCATGTTTGCCTATTCTGAAATAACCATATGCTCATCACTCCGCGTAGTGTTTGATTGACTTTAGGAAGAAAGAAGTCCTGGAGTCTTTTATCTTATCTTATCTTATCGATTGATTGATTTATTACACATATTTCAGACAAGCAAATGTTGCGAAATTTAGTGTAAATACTGGCCATGTAGACATGAAACAAAACTGGAAAAAAGCTCTGTAGTACTGCAAAAATATCTCCCATCTTTCAGCGATTTACATTAAATTTGTGAAGTAATTTGCTTTACTGGCAAGATGCTTATTGTTAACTGTGCTAGAGGATACTTGATAGTATTTAATTGGTTATTGAATATTTTATGTAGGCCTCTGCTAAGAAGAACACACGAGTGTCAGCTGGTATCCCTGACAGTTATGTGGTATCACGTCAGATTTATGAATAGACATATTACTACTGTAAGCTCATCCAAATAATATTCCCGTGGCTAAAGCTACAGTGTACCTAGCAACTCATGGGGGGTATAAATGATTCGGTGTTTACTGATTGATATGTTTTGTTTTGTTGATAGCGCCAAAGATCTACAGTTTCCTGTCTAGATTACAAAATATTCAGACTATCAAACCAACAAGTCAACCTTGATCAAACGCTTGACATCAGACAACAACAACATATCTGTTCATCAACTGTTTGAACTCGTACTTATACATTACCACCATAGAGTCATTATATACTATATACTATATACATATATATATATATATACAGTATATAATAAATTTATGATTACCAATCTGCATTTTTTATGATGATATTTATTATTTTGTTGCTGTGCGTATAACACACACTCTATAGTTGTCTCCTCTTTGTATATGAGAAGATGACTCAGTGGTAGAGACCTTCTGATTAACCTTGTACCTCAGTAAGAGAGCCGACACCACAACATACCCAGGATAAATAGGCCTGTCATAGGAACTGTCTGTATGTATACAGAATCACACTTCAATCATGTTAGTCTAGAAGCTGCGACTACCAGATAAAGCAGCAAAAAACACATAATTCACGAATTCAGCTGAAAGCGGAAAATGGTACTCCAAACCCCTATAACCCCCTCTGGCTAAACAACGAGTACATAATGTTACCCAACTGGATGTGCAATGTTTTCTAGAGTAACTTATCAGGTCCAGTCAGGATAATGACGCTTCACATATTTAATTATAATTGCCTATGTGTTATTTGGCATCTTTTGTAGGCTAAAGGCCTATGTAATCTAGTTGAATTGTTTATATGAGAAATTACCAATGATCTGTATTGGATTCATAATAAGTTGTGCGTAGAACAATCGATTTTTTGTTATGACTTGCGGATTAATTTGTTATGATGAGTTGATAAAATGTAGAAATTGTCTCTACCATATAATTGAATGGAGTAATTAAGATTTCTGCTACCAGGAAAATATTAATTGAGTTAGGAGTTTTGAGCTGACAAAACATCATATCTATATAAGAGAGCTGGGTCCTAATCACAAAATATATTGCGTCATACATGGTGACCTGCAGGCGATGGGCCAGAATCTACAGTTATCTCCTACAGTTATCCCCTACAGTTATCCCCTACAGTTATCCCCTACAGTTATCCCCTACATTTATCCCCTACAGTTATCTCCTACAGTTGTCCCCTACAGTTATCCCCTAAGGTTATCGAGTATCGATGATTCCCTTTTCTTATATACTTGATCTGTGTGGGCGTAGTAATAGGTCTATTGTACACATCAGCATGCAGGAAGAGCGCCTCAGTACATTATGAGATAACTAACTGTTCTCTTCGTCTCGAAGGTACCGAAGGTTCAGTGTATCATATTAAGACATCACTCTACTAATGCTTTTAAGTGCACTGCTTTACTACAGCTAAGTTGTATACTCCTGCTATTATTCCATTATTTGGTGGAATAACTAAGAAAACTCATCAGATTTTATTTGATGTGATGATTATAAGTCTGTTGATAGAGTTTTATTTATTAGCTCTACTCAGATTATCCGATAATATTATTATTAGACTGCAGGAGTTATAAGTGAGGAGCTGACAGCAGGCCGCCGACATGAGGCAGCGCCTTATCCCCACTCTTCTTCTTCTCTTTTTAAGTAAGTCAGTCTAATTCTTCACTTGTTTTAACGTTACTGATTCTGTAAATGTGGACTATTTGTTGCATGTTTTCCGTCAATATTCGGGTATATTCATTATTTGTTTTGGGTATTCAGATAGAGTTTTGGGTATTCAGACTGATTTTTGGGTATTCAGACTAAGTTTTGGATATTCAGACTGAGTTTCGGGTATTCAGACTGAGTTTCGGGTATTCAGACTGAGATTTGGGAAGGCCTGTTCGTGCTGAGTTTTGTATGAGCGTATTTTTGTTATAGCTCTCAACCATCTGACAGTCTGTGTGCCAGCTCAGCCATCTCCGTACCGGGATAGTAAAACAACTGAGAATGTCTCTCCAGAAGCTCAACATCATCGCTCGAGGCGTACCCCCCAAACTGCTACAACGTCCAACCAGACCATCAGCTATATATTACAGACACTGAGGCAGATAAACTCTGAGAGTAATAGGACTATGGTTAGAGAGCGAGCTAGATTACTGGGGTCTGATATAACATCTAATAAGTCTGATACTGTGTACATATCTGAGGATATAAGGAGCTTCATTCTCGATGTACTGTCTAATATCACTTATAAGAGAAGTAGATCCTCTATATCTGATATGATAACTCAGCTACACAACATGTATCTGGTGAGTAGAAATAGATCCTCTATATCTGATATGATAACTCAGCTACACAACATGTATCTGGTGAGTAGAAATAGATCCTCTATATCTGATATGATAACTCAGCTACACAACATGTATCTGGTGAGTAGAAATAGGTCCTCTATATCTGATATGATAACTGAGCTACACAACATGTATCTGGTGAGTACTCTATATCTGATATGATAACTCAGCTACACAACATGTATCTGGTGAGTAGAAATCCACAGATATCTCAATATAGCCGTCAAAATAATTGTGTTCAGATAATTTCAAGCTTAAATTCGTACTCTTTGCACTTTGTATTGCCGAAAGATAAGTTAGTGAGGCTTCAAACTCAGAATTGACAGATGATGGGTAAAATATTTGCGGAAACTAATAGTCAAAACAAGGGAGTGAAATTATTGGACTAAGTGATGATGTCTTTATTTTAAATTAGTGAATTTCAATTTAATTATTCATTGCTTTGATAAATTGGTCTCCAAACTCTGAATAGAGGATATTTATTATTTCAATCATAGCTTCAGACGTGGGAGGCTCAATGTATTCAAAGCTGAGTTTTTGAAAAACAAAGGATGTTATAACTCATATTATATCATCGTGTGAAATCGGCATTAATCCAGATCCCCTGAAAAACTTAATGGAACTTAATAATGAATGCAGTAAATAAAAACATTTTTTGGTTGTGCCTTGGGGATCATCTCTCAGTTTATGACTGAAATAAATCAGACACTCTCTGTGTTAATATGAAGTATCAGTGCCCCTGATGTTTACTTTAAGTTCTGGTTAGATAAGTTCTGGTTAGATAAGTTCTGGTTAGATAAGTTCTGGTTAGATAAGGGACGTGGTCTGTCGTCCCTATAAATGTGTGATTGAGGATTATTTGTAGACAAAGTAGATAAAACTGAGAGGCCTCCATAATAGTTCTTCCTGTCTCAATCAACATATCTCAGTCATCCATCCATCACACCCTTTTACCAGGTTACCCGGACCATCCATCACACCCCTATAACAGGTTACCCGGACCATCCATCACACCCCTATAACAAATTACCCGGACCATCCATCACACCCTTTTACCGGGTTACCCGGACCATCTATCACACCCCTATAACAGATTACCCGGACCATCCATCACACCCCTATAACAAATTACCCGGACCATCCATCACACCCTTTTACCGGGATACCCGGACCATCAATCACACCCCCTTACCGGGTTACCCAGACCATCAATCACACCCCTATAACAGGTTACCTAGACCATCCATCACACCCTTTTACCGGGGTACCCGGACTATCCATCACACCCTTTTACCGGGGTACCCGGACCATCGATCACACCCCCTTACCGGGTTACCCAGACCATCAATCACACCCCTATAACAGGTTACCTGGACCATCCATCACACCCTTTTACCGGGGTACCCGGACTATCCATCGCACCCTTTTACCGGGGTACCCGGACCATCCATCACACGCTTTTACCGGGTTACCCGGACTATCCATCACACCCTTTTACCGGGACACTCTGAGGATGTTACACATATACTACAATGTTAATTATCTCATCAATGGACGATCAATATTATCATTTTTCAGGTTAAGAATGATTTGACGTTGTATTGAGTTTATCTAATTAGAGAAATCATCTGGGACTGTATTGTCCACATTAATGTTATTTTATATCAAATTCTCTTTTATCTTATTATAGGGATATAGTAAATATAACCTCTTAGTTTGCAGTGTCAAAACAAAATGAGCTGATATTATAATATACTCGACTAGCTGTAATCAAAGTGAAGGACGTCAGTCTGTTCTCTCAGTGAGGAACTTTGTTAGTCTAATACTGGGGTTTGTTTGGCCCCAAGGCGTTTAGCCTCGCCCAATATTTCCTCACCTAAGTGTCGAGATGTGGCATGTGAAAGATACCAACTGAATTTAGTCAGCCGTATAAAGTTGTGATGCATATACAGTAGCGTATCGAATACAATGGTGTAGCATATACAGGAGCGGAGCGTACAAAGAACCAGATGGGTTAGGGGTTTAAACGTTACTCGTCACATCTCATCATCGTTTATGTGATTATTAAAGGATGATATATATGTGATTATTATAGGATGAGATATATGTGGCACCCATAAACTATACAGAGTTCAGACTGACAGATACAGATGAACAGAGACTTCTAAGGTCTCTGATGACAAACTATGAGAAATCTGTGAGGCCAGTTCTCAAAGCTTCAGATCCAATCGAACTAAAAATAGGGTTAACACTGAACCAGATGGATGTGGTATGTATAGTTATACATTTACATACTTTTGTATGTGTGTGTGTACGTACCTATGTATGTGTGTATGTACATAGGCGTGTATGTGTGTGTATGTGTGTGCAGACATACCTGGCCACTATCTTATATAATAACACTCTACCCTACCCTACCCAGGCTAAGTCTACGGCCGCTATCTTATATAATAACACTCTACCCTACCCTACCCAGGCTAAGTCTTCGGCCGCTATCTTATATAATAACACTCTACCCTACCCTACCCAGGCTAAGTCTACGGCCGCTATCTTATATAATAACACTCTACCCTACCCTAACCAGGCTAAGTCTTCGGCCGCTATCTTATATAATAACACTCTACCCTACCCTACCCAGGCTAAGTCTACGGCCGCTATCTTATATAATAACACTCTACCTTACCCTACCCAGGCTAAGTCTACGGCCGCTATCTTATATAATAACACTCTACCCTACCCTACCCAGGCTAAGTCTACGGCCGCTATCTTATATAATAACACCCTACCCTACCCTACCCAGGCTAAGTCTACGGCCGCTATCTTATATAATAACACTCTACCTTACCCTACCCAGGCTAAGTCTACGGCCGCTATCTTATATAATAACACTCTACCCTACCCTACCCAGGCTAAGTCTACGGTCGCTATCTTATATAATAACACTCTACCCTACCCTACCCAGGCTAAGTCTACGGCCGCTATCTTATATAATAACACCCTACCCTACCCTACCCAGGCTAAGTCTTCGGCCGCTATCTTATATAATAACACTCTACCGTACCCTACCCAGGCTAAGTCTACGGCCGCTATCTTATATAATAACACTCTACCCTACCCTACCCAGGCTAAGTCTACGGCCGCTATCTTATATAATAACACTCTACCCTACCCTACCCAGGCTAAGTCTTCGGCCGCTATCTTATATAATAACACTCTACCCTACCCTACCCAGGCTAAGTCTACGGCCGCTATCTTATATAATAACACTCTACCCTACCCTACCCAGGCTAAGTCTAAGGCCGCTATCTTATATAATAACACTCTACCCTACCCTACCCAGGCTAAGTCTTCGGCCGCTATCTTATATAATAACACTCTACCCTACCCTACCCAGGCTAAGTCTACGGCCGCTATCTTATATAATAACACTCTACCCTACCCTACCCAGGCTAAGTCTACGGTCGCTATCTTATATAATAACACTCTACCCTACCCTACCCAGGCTAAGTCTACGGCCGCTATCTTATATAATAACACTCTACCCTACCCTACCCTACCCAGGCTAAGTCTTCGGCCGCTATCTTATATAATAACACTCTACCCTACCCTACCCAGGCTAAGTCTACGGCCGCTATCTTATATGATAACACTCTACCCTACCCTACCCAGGCTAAGTCTTCGGCCGCTATCTTATATAATAACACTCTACCCTACCCTACCCAGGCTAAGTCTTCGGCCGCTATCTTATATAATAACACTCTACCCTACCCTACCCTACCCAGGCCGCAGCTATCTTATATAATAACACTCTACCCTACCCTACCCTACCCTACCCAGGCCGCAGCTATCTTATATAATAACACTCTACCCTACCCTACCCAGGCCGCAGCTATCTTATATAATAACACTCTACCCTACCCTACCCTACCCAGGCCGCAGCTA
Organism: Membranipora membranacea; assembly: GCA_914767715.1. Lineage (NCBI taxonomy): Eukaryota > Metazoa > Bryozoa > Gymnolaemata > Cheilostomatida > Membraniporidae > Membranipora > Membranipora membranacea. The sequence goes on from OU612066.1 coordinate 39,422,331, forward strand.
TCTTATATAATAACACTCTACCCTACCCTACCCTACCCTACCCAGGCCGCAGCTATCTTATATAATAACACTCTACCCTACCCTACCCTACCCTACCCAGGCCGCAGCTATCTTATAAGATGGTAATAGATTTTGGGTAAAGAGCAGATATTTGTTATTATGTATTTGGTGTTTCAAAGTAACATAAATCTGCGTTTGTCTGACACCGTCTGACCAATGGTTTAGTTCATTGGTCTGACACCGTCTGACACCGTCTGACGAGAGCCTGATTTAAGTGTGTTTAGGACTTTATATTGATCATCTCATGGTTCTCTATTCCTATAAAGTGGATGTTCACCTACCTGTTTGTATACCAATGGGAATGTATTAAGTGATTTGAATAATATTATTTAGTTAGCTATTGTATATTTATTTTTGGTATTTATATGAAATGTTTACTAATCATAAGCAAAGCATTAATAATGATCTATTAATAACATCTAAAGTGTCAGAAGATTATAAGACTATCATTTACTCTCATATTTCAGGATGAGAAAAATCAGGTACTGACAACTCTAGTGTGGTTAGATCAGGTTAGTGTACACATGTATTATATAGCCTGGCCCCGACAGCCTGCCCAGGCTATGTATTATATATATATATATATATCTATCATAATACTATAACAAGCTCTCTGTTCTACCATAACATACTCCTTATATTAATTTAGAAGTAGCCACTCAACTCAACTCAACTCGGACATCTTGTAGTGATACTTTGTTACATACCAAATCTCTTTATCACTATTTACTTATAGGAATGGACAGATGAGAAGTTAATATGGAATCCAGCAGATTATAACAATCTGACTGTATTACGAGTACCTTGTAGAATGCTCTGGCTACCTGATATCGTGTTATATAACAGGTAAATATCAGTATCTACCATCACAACATCACAAGATCATCTCTCACCGCAGGTACCCTGTCATGTATCAGTATATCTCTCATAGACCTCTAACTGCAGGTACCCTGTCATGTATCAGTATATCCCTCATAGACCTCTCACTGCAGGTACCCTGTCATGTATCAGTATATCCCTCATAGACCTCTCACTGCGGGTACCCTGTCATGTATCAGTATATCCCTCATAGACCTCTCACTGCAGGTACTCTGTCATGTATCAGTAAATCCCTCATAGACCTCTCACTGCAGGTACTCTGTCATGTATCAGTATATCCCTCATAGACCTCTCACTGCGGGTACCCTGTCATGTATCAGTATATCCCTCATAGACCTCTCACTGCAGGTACCCTGTCATTTATCAGTATATCCCTCATAGACCTCTCACTGCAGGTACCCTGTCATGTATCAGTATATCCCTCATAGACCTCTCACTGCGGGTACCCTGTCATGTATCAGTATATTCCTCATAGACCTCTCACTGCAGGTACCCTGTCATGTACCAGTATATCCCTTATAGACCTCTCACCGCAGGTACCCTGTCGTGTATCAGTATATCCCTCATAGACCTCTCACTGCAGGTACTCTGTCATGTATCAGTATATCCCTCATAGACCTCTCACTGCAGGTACTCTGTCATGTATCAGTATATCCCTCATAGATCTCTCACTGCAGGTACCCTGTCATGTATCAGTATATCCCTCATAGACCTCTCACTGCGGGTACTCTGTCATGTATCAGTATATCCCTCATAGAACTCTCACTGCAGGTACCCTGTCATGTACCAGTATATCCCTCATAGACCTCTCACTGCAGGTACCCTGTCATGTATCAGTATATCCCTCATAGATCTCTGACTGCGGGTACCCTGTCATGTACCAGTATATCCTCCATAGACCTCTCACTGCAGGTACCCTGTCATGTATCAGTGTATCCCTCATAGACCTCTCACCGCAGGTACCCTGTCATGTATCAGTATATCCCTCATAGACCTCTCACTGCAGGTACCCTGTCATGTATCAGTATATCCCTCATAGACCTCTCACTGCAGGTACCCTGACATGTATCAGTATATCCCTCATAGATCTCTCACTGCAGGTACCCTGTCATGTATCAGTATATCCCTCATAGACCTCTCACTGCAGGTACTCTGTCATGTACCAGTATATCCCTCATAGACCTCTCACTGCAGGTACTCTGTCATGTATCAGTATATCCCTCATAGACCTCTCACTGCAGGTACCCTGTCATGTATCAGTATATCCCTCATAGACCTCTCACTGCAGGTACCCTGTCATGTATCAGTATATCCCTCATAGACCTCTCGCCGCAGGTACCCTGTCGTGTATCAGTATATCCCTCATATACCTCTCACTGCAGGTACCCTGTCATGTATCACTATATCCCTCATAGACCTCTCACTGCAGGTACCCTGTCATGTATCAGTATATCCCTCATAGACCTCTCACCGCAGGTACCCTGTCATGTATCAGTATATCCCTCATATACCTCTCACTGCAGGTACCCTGTCGTGTATCAGTATATCCCTCATATACCTCTCACTGCAGGTTCCCTGTCATGTATCAGTATATCCCTCATAGACCTCTCACCGCAGGTACCCTGTCATGTATCAGTATATCCCTCATATACCTCTCACTGCAGGTACCCTGTCGTGTATCAGTATATCCCTCATATACCTCTTACTGCAGGTACCCTGTCATGTATCACTATATCCCTCATAGACCTCTCACTGCAGGTACCCTGTCATGTATCAGTATATCCCTCATAGACCTCTCGCCGCAGGTACCCTGTCGTGTATCAGTATATCCCTCATATACCTCTCACTGCAGGTACCCTGTCATGTATCACTATATCCCTCATAGACCTCTCACTGCAGGTACCCTGTCATGTATCAGTATATCCCTCATAGACCTCTCACCGCAGGTACCCTGTCATGTATCAGTATATCCCTCATATACCTCTCACTGCAGGTACCCTGTCGTGTATCAGTATATCCCTCATATACCTCTCACTGCAGGTACCCTGTCATGTATCAGTATATCCCTCATAGACCTCTCACCGCAGGTACCCTGTCATGTATCAGTATATCCCTCATATACCTCTCACTGCAGGTACCCTGTCGTGTATCAGTATATCCCTCATATACCTCTTACTGCAGGTACCCTGTCATGTATCACTATATCCCTCATAGACCTCTCACTGCAGGTACCCTGTCATGTATCAGTATATCCCTCATAGACCTCTCACTGCAGGTACCCTGTCATGTATCAGTATATCCCTCATAGACCTCTCACTGCAGGTACCCTGTCATGTATCAGTATATCCCTTATAGACCTCTCACCGCAGGTACCCTGTCATGTATCAGTATATCCCTTATAGACCTCTCACCGCAGGTACCCTGTCGTGTATCAGTATATCCCTCATATACCTCTCACTGCAGGTACCCTGTCATGTATCAGTATATCCCTCATAGACCTCTCACTGCAGGTACCCTGTCATGTATCAGTATATCCCTCATTGATCTATATTTCAGCGTAGAAGACATGAGAGGCGGGTACATGCAGGCTCTAGCGATGGTAAAACACAGCGGCTCTATTTTCTGGCCACCGATTGTAAAGTTTAACGGAGCCTGTGAAATAAAGATAAAGTATTTCCCTTTTGATGACCAGGTTAGTGGACGACAAGGTACACTGCTGCAGTAGCTCAACTTTTCATACGAAGTTTATTAGTTTGTTTTTAATACTGGCCAACATGTTATATGTGAATACAGGGTCTGAGTATGTAGATATGTACCCCAGTTAACTAGTGTCATGTCGCATGCCTTCAGGCCATGAATTAAAAGGCAATCTGTTTTTTTGTTGAATATTGGCTCTGCTGAGCTGTGCTGGATATGCGCGTGTGTAGATACAGACCTGTAGACTGAACTTTGTGTATTTGCAGACTTGTAGATTAAAGTTTGTGAATTTGTAGACTTGTAAATTAAAGTTGGGTACGTGGAGTTATGATGGCTCTCAAGTTAATCTCACTAAGCTCAGACCTAAAATTGATCTGACTAATTATCAATGTAACGGAGAATGGATCCTACTACATACTGAAGTTAAGAGAAATGTAGAGTATTATCCGTGCTGTGAAGCTCCTTACATAGATGTAACATTCTATGTGTATCTACAGCGAAGGTAAGTGTCTGTATCTACAGTGCTGATATCTTAGTTGAAATGACGTCCCACTCGTATGGACTGACATCCTTTGATGCAGGTAGTTATGTAAGCTCTGTAGCTGATGGAGTATTATATGTGACTGAACATTGAATATTAAATTGATTTGATTATGTATTTTTATACGATATAGATACTCGCTGGTACATATGGTACTGTATCGGTACATAAGCGTGTAAAATCTAGGATTAACTAATGATACTACATAATGCTACTGTTTGGGATATCATATATATCTATAATGTGGATCATATTTATATTATACTTATAGGACATTATATTACTCATATAATATAATCATACCATGTGTGATGCTATCCATACTAACACTACTCTGCTTCTGGATGAAGCCTGATTCTGGTGAGAAGATAAGCCTTGGGCTAACTATTCTACTGGCTTTCTCTGTATTCATGTTACTGATAGCTGAGAATATGCCTTCTACAAGTGTACATGTCCCAATTATAGGTAAGTACCTAGTATAGAGCAGTACACAGCAAACTATTATAGGTATGTAGGCCTATACATGTACTTATTATAGGTTAGAACATGTGCACCTATTAAGGGTAGGTATACCCATGTACATATTATAGGTAAGTACGTTTGTAAGTTCAATATGACCTGCTTGTGATATGATTGGATGGTCATTGTCTTATTTTAAGTTTATAGGTTGTTTTATTGAATCTGCTGATATTTGGTGTCTACAATCATTGTAGGTATATACATAACATCATCCATGTGTATAACAGCTTTCTCAGTAATAGTCGGTGTATTCGTGGCTAATATAAACCATCAGGCTGACGGAGATAGACAGGTACCTTACTGGGTACATAAAGTCTGCTTCGCTCTATCTAAGATTACCTGTATTAAAATGGCCAGCTATGAGGAAAGGCATTTTAATATAAAAATGCTCGCTCTTCACTCTCAGGTATTGTTTCTTATTCTGATCATTACTCTTTTTTCCCCTGATAGATGCTGAGATTAAACTGTCAGTGTTTTGGGACTTACACTGTCACAGTTTGGGTATGTCAGTGTCAAGGTTTGGGGATTACACTTTCAATGTTTGAGGGTTACATTGTCAGTATTTTGGGATTACACTGTTAGTGTTTGGGTATGTCAATGTCAGGATTTGGGGATTAAACTGTGAGGGTCTGCATGTTTAGCTGTCAGTGTCTGGGGATTAAGCCATCAGTGGTGGGGGATTAAACTGTCAGTGTTCAAGGAAGGGTAGGGAGGTTACAATGTCAGGGTTTGGGGACTATACTGTCAGGGTTTTGGGATTAGGGCCATTGAAATTGACAGGGTTGATCACGGTTCCTCTTTGATGAATGTCAATTAGGTAAAAGCTTACAAACGATTGTTTGACGGGGAAAGTTGTTTGTTGTTTTGAAGGAAGTATCTTCATGTGTTCATAATGGTACAAATAATGGATGTACATATAATAATCCTAATGTAAGTACAGCCATGATTAGTGATCACATCCCCCTCCTATCAATATATCTCACTACCTCTATGAGTAATTCTGCACCATCAGTAGATAATATAATTTAATCCCATATGATCCACTGTGGTAGTACCCAGACTCCCTCTCCGCCCCTCCTACTCATACACTAGTTTCAGGTCTCTAACAGCTGAATGTCTTGTAGTATACCACAGCACTAAATCCCACTTGTATATTTCCTCTCAAATCACATGTTCGTTGTGTCTGATGAGACACATCAGAGATGTATGAGATGTGTCTGGCGTATGTTTTATGTGTTGCACTAATCATATGCTATCTGTACCAAACTATTTATGCTTGTATTTGTTTATTACTCGTACATATCGCTGAGTTGTACAGCATTATCTAATATTGCCTGTATGTATAGTGAGGTTGATCTGCTGGTTTATATATTGTATTACGATACCTTGATTGTACATATAAGAATATGAGATTATATATTACAGTATGTATTACCGTCTACTCCAAAGCGTACCTCCTCGTCACCACGGCGGCGTAAAAGTCTCGCTGTCGGAAGAGCTGCTGCCTCGGATATCAGAAATAGATCTATAAATATAGCAGAAGCTCAGCTGGCTCACTCGTAAGTAACAATATACTTACCTTAAAGTAACCATACTTACATAAACTTGTAAGTAACTATACCTACCTAGACTCGTAAGTTACTATATTTACCTAGACTCGTAAGTTACTATACCTACCTAGACTCATAAGTAACTGTACTTACCGTAAAGTAACTATACTTACCTTAAAGTAACTATACTTACCTTAAAGTAACTATACTTACCTAAAATCATAAGTAAGTACACTTACCTTGACTCGTAAGTAACTATACTTACCTAGAATGCTTATAACTACACTTATCTAGAATAGTAAGTTACCACACTTACTCAGAATGGTAAGTTACTGAACTTTCCTAGACAAGTAAGTTACCATACATTGCTAAACCATTTAGGTACCATACGTTTCTCTAGAGTCAGAGAAGTCGATGTTACTATCTATTTTATGTACAGATTCACTATTACAGAATGTAACTGGTCCCATATACGTTAGGAGATCAGATTGACAATTAACATTTGCTGGAATCTTACTGTTCCTTATTAATCGTCGGATTTGAGTAAACTTTATGAGGCTGGATGTAAAAACTGTAAATAATGACAATAGTTGATAATAATGGATAATATGTGTTACGCAATTAATTGTGAGGTACATCAAATGCTGAGTATAATAAGTATATAAGGTTTGAACATGAAATGTGATAAAGGATTGATATCTGTCGCCAAGATGGAGACAAACCCCTGTAGTCTCTTGTATATGCTGTCAGTAGTATTATTTGGTAGCTTGTTTGATATGACAAACGATAGATAAAATGACAGCTAACTGTGTCAAGTGAGCGGTGTTTAATTACTGAATTCTAGATGAGTAAGTCAGTGCTTTTATATGGTGGTTGTTGTTACTGTACCAGGATTATTGAATCATCAAAAGTAATAGAAAAGTTAAAAATAGAGCTCGATAGTGTCACAATGTTTGGAACTTGATTCACGCCAGACAATGAGACCCAAAAACAAGGCTAACATAACCGGACACACCGAGGCAGCCACCCCACTGTAATAGCTATGGTCACACAAAGGATTACAAATCACCCAGAGATGTGCGGACAGTAATGAATCAACATGTTTTGCAATTGGGAATCAAAACACTAAAATAAAGCTGTTTCGCTGTTTTGTGGTAAATGTAAATAAAAGGTGAATAATCATGTAAGAAAACAGATACTTGTTTACACAGAATTTAATTGTAGGGAATGTGTAAGTAAATCTAAGTTCAATGATGAGAAGAGAGGACAGAACGGGACTGAGAATGAGTCATCCTCGGCAGCAGGTGAAGCAGATCCTCTACTAAGGAGATTACATTCTATAGTAAAACATCAAGAGGAGTTACTACATAAACAAAACACCACTGAAGACTGGCACCTTGTCGCTATAGTCATAGACAGGTAAGCTCTAGGTGTGTAGGTATGTAACTTAGCTGTGTGTGTTACTTGACTCTGAATGTGTAACTTAGCTGTGTGTGTTACTTGACTCTGCATGCGTAACTTAGCTGTGTGTGTATTACTTGACTCTGAATGTGTAACTTGGCTGTGTGTGTTACTTGACTCTGAATGTGTTACTTAGCTGTGTGTGTTACTTGACTCTGAATGTGTAACTTGGCTGTGTGGGTATTACTTGACTCTGAATGTGTAACTTAGCTGTGTGTGTTACTTGACTCTGAATGTGTAACTTGGCTGTGTGTGTTACTTGACTCTGACTGTGTAAGTGTGAGTTTTGTGAGAATATTACTGAGTTATTGTAGCGTTGATGTATATTGATATTTATTATTGATACATCACATTGTTTTACTTATTTACAGGGTTCTCTTCTGGTTTTATCTTATAATGATGATGTCCACGACAGTGGGGTGTCTTATTATCTTTCCTCTCGCTAAAGATTCTGTAGAAGGAACTGAGAACTCTGGTAACCACCTCTGTTAAAGGTATGAGTAAAACGAGGGGAACGTCCGTAAAACAATCATAAAAAGTGAGTCAAAGTTAGATAATGCTGTATTATGGCAGATAATCACCCTACGAAAGCCCAATGTGGATATTATTTTATGAGCAACCTGTTCTTCGCCGTCAAAAGAAAATTCCAATCTCAGTTTCTTACTCAAACATTCAAGGTTCCAGATCCCGCCCCAATCCACTATAACATTCAGTCACTTGATATCTGGTCTACCTGATCATTAAATTTACACCAAGATTGAATTTAATTCTTATACATAGACCTATCTGTCGGAGAGAGATAAAAAAAGAGAAGACGATTTATGAATCTCTGTGCTGAGTAAATGAGCCATGGCTCAGTCACTATCAGGAATTATCACACAGGGAGAGGAGAGAGAGAGAGAGAGATAATATTACGTCTGGGAAGGAGTGAGATGTATATATATATATATATAAATGATCGGTATATATATATTGACTATTTATATAATACACATAGAGGACTAATAGTGTTAGACTGAGAGGCTCAGACTATAGTCTGATTAATGGCTAGTAGGTTGAATATGTGGTCAAGTAAACATCTATAAAACATTGAATACTCATACATGTAAATGATTATTTATACTATTTTCTAGTCTTAGTTATAGCAACAGCAGCATCATATCTATATATATATATATATACTTATAATATGTTATTATACCCAAACTTAAATACCGGCTCACCATTGAGCTTGGATCTGTGTGTTGCTTCATTCAAACACAAGTATTTGAAGAACACAAGACTGCCAAGCCATATTTGCTGTGATGCTGACACAAATTATACCCAATATACAGTCTATATTATTTTTTCATCATTCATATTAAACAAATATTTTCAAAGTTTTGTTGAGGTAGAAAGAAGTAAAGGAATTATCTAAATAAAGTATAAATATGATATTGTCATGCATATATAAGAAATTACATCGATGCTCACAAATTGTAAAGAAATTTTAGTCAAAGACCTTAGAAGTTATAATCTCCCAAATAAAAGTAGGACAACTTCTTAATAACACATTTGGCAAAATTATAATTGATATATACAGGAGATGTTTATTGTTTATGATTACAAATATTAGTGTAATTCTGCATCAAATAAGAATTAGTTATAATCCCACAATGATGCAGGATAACATTATCTCTTGTAGTTTATATTAGTTCCGTAAAAAGTCTTTGCACTGATGCCAAAAGATCTTTGAGCAGTACACATGCAAGGTGTTCACTATAATAGCGATCACAGAGCAAAACACAAGTCAACCGAGGGCTCCCTTTAACTTGTTCATATGACGTCGGTTAGATGCCGCGAGCTGCCAGTATATGGATTCTAGTATGGCACTGTTTGGATTTCTCCTTATAACGTTTGTAGAGGGGCGTAGAACAGAGGTACGTAGTGCAGAGGGGCGCTGTACAGAGGGCTTTATGGATGTTGAGAAGTATCGGTGACCTTGGCCTTTTAGCAGAGTTCTTCTCTCTCTGAGATTTTGAGTTCTTGTGAACATCCAAATCTTTTCTGGAGAATCTTCACAAGCATCAGTCACATATACAGTCAGACCGTCATGAGATACGGCTATAGATCGCGGTCTCACAAAGCCCTACAGTGTACAGATAATCATAATAAATAATATCTAAAGCCTAGGATTCTGGTGGGTGCTGTCTGTGGATTTTCTCAAAAGTAAATAATCCTGATAACACCACTGTACACTGTACACTGTACACATAATCTACTGAACAAAGGGAACATTAATATGGACATGAGCAGGCTACCATTAGAGAGGACCAAGAGAAGGGAAGATTTATGTAATGTATAATCATGTGATTGAGGTAAGTGACACAAATACATACCCTATTATCAGGACCCCATGCTCCTGAGAATCTGTAAGTCTCAGTACTGAATGTAAAACCTCTATGTAGGAAGACTCTATCGAATGGGTTCAGAACAAATAGATTGTGCTGAGTTGGGTTCAGAGCCAGTCGTGAAGCTACAGGTCTCATCTCATCATTCTGTAGATAAGTTATAACTCTACCAAAGTTTGCCTCATCGTACTCTGCTGCTGACATAACTACAACTCTGGAACTAAAAAATAACCGGCAGATAAATTAAGGTGTGCGTGGATCTATATAGAGGTGTGCACAGGGCTATATAGAGGTGTGCACAGAGTTATATAGAGGTGTGCACGGATCTATATAGAGGTGTGCACGGAGATATATAGAGGTATCCACAGGGCTATATAGAGGTGTGCACAGAGTTATATAGAGGTGTGCACAGAGTTATATAGAGGTTTGCACGGAGCTATATAGAGGTGGGCGTGGATCTATATAGAGGTGTGCACGAAGATATATAGAGGTATCCACAGGGCTATATAGAGGTGTGCACAGAGTTATATAGAGGTGTGCACGGAGCTATATAGAGGTGTGCACGGAGATATATAGAGGTATCCACAGGGCTATATAGAGGTGTGCACAGAGTTATATAGAGGTTTGCACGGAGCTATATAGAGGTGGGCGTGGATCTATATAGAGGTGTGCATGAAGATATATAGAGGTATCCACAGGGCTATATAGAGGTGTGCACAGAGTTATATAGAGGTGTGCACGGATCTATATAGAGGTATCCACAGGGCTATATAGAGGTGTGCACAGAGTTATATAGAGGTTTGCACGGAGCTATATAGAGGTGTGCGCGAAGCTATATAGAGGTATCCACCGGGCTATATATAAGTATCCACAGGGCTATATAGAGGTTTGCACCAAGTTTAAACATAACTGAAAAACATGGAGTCATCAGGGTATCACCGTCAGATTGGCTACATAAAGTAAAGGGACACGTGGAGGGCAAGGTGATCACAGATTGAACATCACAACCGATTACAAATAGAATAATTAACTCATAGAAAGATTTAACTATGGCACGTTACTGGTTGGTTTCTGTGTACCTGAATTGTCTGCCCTCTGCTATGTACAGTCGATCTGACTGCTCGTCCACAGCCAGAGCTGTAGGTTTGTCTATATAACTGAGTGGTGATGTTAACCTGTCCACTCCAAAGTTCAAACCACTGATGATACTAGGGAGCTTTCCAAACTCCGTTATGTAAGCTCCAGATTTATTATACAGAACGACTCTATCGTTACAAAGTCTATAAAATTAAATTAGAATATGAGGTGAGATGAGATGCCATTACTGTTATTGCTGTACTTACACCTGTACTTACACCTGTACATACACCTGTACGTTAACCAGCAGCTGTAGATTATATATCAGCAGTTTGAGGACAGATTGTAGGCGGAGGAGATAAAACAGCTACATGAAATAGTATCAATGTATTGTTAATAATCCCAAAATTTACTTTATCTGGATGGATCAAATGCAGTAGAAACGTAGACGAGGTAAGCTACTGCTAACAAAAGGTAATATATACTCTGTGATGATCTGAGAAAGAAGATCCTTAAGCTAAATGTGAAAAGCTTGTATTAATAAACAGCCTCCACTTCTATGACTATTTTATTCATAGGAAATCGAACTAAACATGACATGACACCCTCCTATGGCAGATAATCGACAAATTCTCAGCAGATTCTCAGCAGATTCCAAGCAGATCCCAAGTAGATCCCCAATAGATTTCCGGCAGATTAATTGCCGATATCTGGCATTATACTGAGGTATATCTCTACATATATATATCACATTATTAAGATTTGCTATGTCTGCAGATGTATTTCGATCAGAGACTATAGATATATTATCTATAGTCTCTGTTTCGATGATGCAGTCCTACCGATGATGCAGTCCTACCAAGAAACCACTTATTGACAATGCCACCAATCTTATAATTTTCAGTTCTGGTTAAACAATTAAAGGTGGCCACACTTTATTACTATAATCATGTATTGTTTCACAACGAAGATCACTTTGCGACACAAAATAAAAAGAGTTTAATTGTTATTTGGTAACTCATTAATGATCGGGTTAGTCTGGACGACAGTGGGAAAGAATGAAATGATGAACAGCAGATAAAACCACAGCTGGGCTTTGGTGAGATTTATTGGTTGTATAAGTTGTAAGTATGTAGTATTAGTATGCAGTGTAAGCTTGTAGTGTAAGTTTGTAGTGTAAGTTTAGAATACTTACCCATCAGCCACATAGACATATTTAGAGGTGACAGCCACATCCTGAGGAGCACATAATCTACTTCTTCCATTACCCGGTGTGAAAACTTTACCTATAATCACTACTGGTCTGTTAGTACCGTATCTCAAGCTCAGCACCTGCGGCACATAACAATAGTACAATATATTAATATGTCTTATATAATATAATATAATAAAATATAAATCATAAGATGTACTATGGGGATACAGATATGGAATCTGATCTGAGTCTCTGAATATTGTTATGCTGTATACCAGCTTTAGGAGCCTCACAGTTTGGTGATTGTTTGTGAGTATGTGAGTTAATGTGAGGGAGTAGCAGCAGTCGCAGCAGCTGATATAAGGCTGAGATAGTTATATAGCCTGAGGGAGTAGCCTAGACTCAGCTTCTGAGAGGGTTATATAACATGAGGGAGGGGAGGGTTGGATGGGATGGTAGCCTAGACTCAGCTGCTGAGAGAGTTATATAACATGAGGGAGGGGAGGGTTGGAGGCGATGGTAGCCTAGTCTCAGCTCCTGAGAGAGTTATATAACATGAGGGAGGGGAGGGTTGGATGGGATGGTAGCCTAGACTCAGCTCCTGAGAGAGTTATATAACATGAAGGAGGGGAGGGTTGGATGGGATGGTAGCCTAGACTCAGCTCCTGAGAGAGTTATATAACAAGAGGGAGGGGAGGGTTGGATGGGATGGTAGCCTAGACTCAGCTCCCGAGAGAGTTATATAACATGAGGGAGGGGAGGGTTGGATGGGATGGGATGGTAGCCTAGTCTCAGCTCCTGAGAGAGTTATATAACATGAAGGAGGGGAGGGTTGGATGGGATGGTAGCCTAGACTCAGCTCCTGAGAGAGTTATATAACAAGAGGGAGGGGAGGGTTGGATGGGATGGTAGCCTAGACTCAGCTCCCGAGAGAGTTATATAACATGAGGGAGGGGAGGGTTGGATGGGATGGGATGGTAGCCTAGTCTCAGCTCCTGAGAGAGTTATATAACATGAGGGAGGGGAGGGTTGGAGGCGATGGTAGCCTAGACTCAGCTCCTGAGAGAGTTATATAACATGAGGGTGGGGAGGGTTGGAGGCGATGGTAGCCTAGTCTCAGCTCCTGAGAGAGTTATATAACATGAGGGAGGGGAGGGTTGGATGGGATGGTAGCCTAGACTCAGCTCCTGAGAGAGTTATATAACATGAGGGAGGGGAGGGTTGGATGGGATGGGATGCTTAACTTACTTGATGGCGAGCAGCATCTGAGAACCAGAAAAACCCGTCACTATCTCGTACCATAGCATTAGGATAATAGAAACTAAAATATAACCAAAATAACCGGTCCCTATATTATATATATATATCTATGATAATATAATATTGTCAATGGTTACAGTATAATAACAATATCAAAATTCACCATAAAACATAAAGCGTAGATAGGATAGGTAATACATAGATAGATCTATAGATAGTACATAGATAGATCTATAGGTAGTATATAGGTATGATACATAGGTAGTACATATATAGATTTATAGGTAGTATATAGGTATGATACATAGGTAGTACATAGATAGATTTATAGGTAGCATATAGATAGATCTATAAGTAACTCTATAGATATGACTAGCCTTTGACAATGCTCTCTGTGTTGTCAACACTATTATTACAATGCTTGTTTATCTGGACAGTCCAATTACTATTTAGACTTTTTATCTATTTTTTATCTTTATTGCTGTTTTCTGAGTAAATTGAATTTAAATGGAGTTGAAATGAAGAAACTCTATTGATCGCAGTTTGGAGCCACTTTAGAAAAGTAAAAGGTGATAATAATTAGAAGATGCACATGCCCTGATAGATCCTACAGACATACAGGATAAAGGGAAATAAACAATCGTACCACATGACACGTTCCAGCAGAGCCAGATCACCTGCAGTCAGATCAGAGATCTAAGATCATTAATTAAGATCTCTGGATTAACTGTCTGGTTATTGGACAGAGATATGTATACAGAGCTAGTTTACCTATGGATCGTTAGCTTATTAAGTATCGTTAGCTTACTTACGTATCATTAGCTGACGAGCTGATAACGTTGGAGTTAGATGAGTTAATTCTGAGTATACAGTTTACTGGTATGGCTCCTTCACTAACCCTCGAGTATCGTCCAGTTGTGTCAAACTCACTGTCAAAAAATTAAACCCACATATGATCAAAAGAATACACCCACATATGTACATATAAATAAATCCACATAAATGATCCAAAAAATAATCCCAAATTTATGTTAATATAAATAAATCCACATATATGATAAAAAAAACCTCATATATGAACATAAAAATAAACCCTTCATGATCCAAAAATAAACTCACATATAGATAAACCCACATATAAATAAACCCATATTAGATCATAATAATAATAGTTGTATACAAACAAGCTATCGGCAATTAAATCACAGTAAGTGATGGTAAATTTTACTCGAAGTAGGAAGCAGTTCAGTTATTTGTTAGAACACAAGTAGGCCTCAGCGCACAGTTGTTGGATGTCCTAGGTTCAGATTCTGTTGCAGTGCACTAACTTCTGGGGTTTTTTCTGCCGGAAAGCGTGATACGACCCATCTACAGACTATTTAACTGCGCATCCTTCAAGATGAGGCAATTGACATGACCATGTGATTTTAACTAACGTATAAAGCTGACAGCATGACATTCCTAAAACAGTGACAAGTGTGAAAAATTTATTTGTGATTTGTGGCTATGCCTGTCTTCATAACCATGAACGTGTAATACATGACTACTTTGGCTCAAGCCCCTGCTGTAAACAGACTGGATACAGAGGGACACAGGCTATATGTACGACAAGAACACGGGCTACAGACATTGAATCTGTACCGTATCAACTCGCTATTATAATTGTGTTATTGGTACCGTAGCATCTTTCATTCACCCAACCCCGCCAATTTACAATTTATATATATAATTATTCAGTTTAAGCTGCAGGATTACCTTGCTCTGTTAGGTGGATCTTGTCTTCTGCGTAGAATATATACACTATCTGAAGTTGAGTCAGGTACTATCGCCGATATTGTATAATTCCTACCAGCTATATCTGGTGATATAGAGATAAAGCCGCTTAGTGTCATAGCTGTGTCTGATTCTATATCTGTCAGCTCCTACAGTGTAAACATACATAGTTCTACATACATACATACATACATACATACATACATACATAGTTCTACATACATACATACATACATACATAGTTCTACATACATACATACATACATACATACATACATACATACATACATACATACATACATACATACATACATACATACATACATACATACACACACACACACACACACACACACACACACACACACACACACACACACACACACACACACACACACACACACACACACACACACACACACACACACACATACATACATACATACATACATACATACATACATACATACATACATACATACATACATACATACATACATACATACATACATACATACATACATACATACATACATACATACATACATACATACATACATACATACATACATAGTTCTCTGTCATATCTTAACATCATCATACTATAACAAACATAATAAGGGCCAAGGGGAGATGACCAGTGTAAGTTTGATTAAATATCGATTATCTGTGTAACTAAGATTCACCTAACTGTCTATAAGCAGGTTTGAGTCACTCCTTCTAAGCCGCCGGAGCAGACAAGGGAGCAGCAGCGGCAGCAGACAAGGAATAGAGAAACTCACCTTGTAATGCTTATACCACTCAGCTGAGCGAACACTTGTTTGTCCGACTCCATTATCCAGATGTTCCGTTGGAAAAATAAAGTTAGGAAATATACTCTGTAAACTGAGAGCCGATTGGTGGTTGAAGATCTCGGCTATAACTACAGATATTAAATAAGAATATAACAGTATAACACTGCTAAACATCATTATTATTATTGTCCCAGAGTGTCTGTGTCCGTTCGGTGTGTCCGGTCTGTGTGTCTGGCTGTGTGTCCGGCGGTGTGTCCGGCTGCGTTACTGGCGTATATTGTGAGGATCAGTAGATTACAACGAGAGTTGTTCAGATGCCCTGACTGTAACGTTTATAAGTGTAATAGTTTACTGTCAGCTCAGCCTTATATAAGACCTTTGAGTTACTTTATATAGGACATCATGATTTTATCCAACTGCTAAGACACGCCCATCCAGCCCTCCCACTCATAAAGACATAAAAATTTACTTTGTGATCAGAAATAGTAACTATTGATGGATTCTAATAGCTGCAGCACCTGTAATGTATTATTACATGAATCTTCTGATTTGGTACATTTCGGATTGGAGACAATTGAGCAGATTGATCTGTATTTTACAGAGAAATTTAGAAAATTCTTACCTGAAGAGTGATAAAATGGTCTCTATCTCTTCTGCTCCCTTCAGGTCACAACCTAGATGCAAGCATTGGGCACTATGCCCTATGCTACCCCCAATTTAAGCGCCAATAATAATAGTAATAATAGGAAAAATGACACATACTATTAGTATAACAACCAATCATTCACTTGGTATGTCTCTTGGTGAGTCTGCCTGTTGCCGGGTCGGTCCGATGGCAGGCCTCTCTGTCGGCAGGTCGGTCTGTGGGCGGGTCAGTCTGTTGACGGGTCGGTCCGGTGGTCTGATGGTCTCTCATCAATCATAATAGGATTTAGATTACTGCTTACTATGAAGTGATTTATATAAACGGCCAGGTGTGAGATAATTACTTTCATTTCTAGGTTAACTTTACATTCAAACAATTTCCTAGATTAATTAAGATCCAGCATTGTTTTAAATTTCAATCGATAAAATATCTTCCATGTTTAAGTGGATGTAACAAAGTTAATTAACAGGCTGTATCTCGGAGGCAGTGTGCTGATCTCACGAATCACTCGATAGATGATCAGTTATATTAATATATTATATTATAATAAGTCTCAGCTGGTTATATTAGACGCTGCCCGCGCTGCCTGCCCTGACTTCCTTATTCACTTCTCGATAATACTCCATTATGTGACATCATGATAAAGTTATGACGCTATGACCACAGTTATGACGTCTGATGAGAGAGGTTATTTGATCGGTCATATCTTTGTCATCAGCGGAAGGTGAAATCACTATGTATGAGTTTGACTTGATGTCCAGTTTAACGCCTGCACTATATATTACTGTGTATCAAAACAGTGTCTGCCACTGCCGTCTGTTATAAGACATCAACGATCGACTTTTGTAATATAAGAGAACAATGTCGGCCTGCTGTATTATAATTTATCAATCTACACTCAAACACGTTTTCGTCTCACTTAATCTGGCGCGTGAGACTATCTGTTGATATCCAGGTCTGCCAACTTATCGCTGCTGGCTGATAATTTACGGTAATTGAACTGTTGACAGCAGCGGTGATTTTACACCACTAGTTTCTGCTGTCTATTAACTAGGGTTAATTTTTTGGTCTGCAGGGTTAAAATCAATCATATTACATAATAAAAACAAGCGCATTGTACAATCAAGTGTACTGCACTCAATTTATTCCAGTTAAACTTGAGACCATTGTTTAAAATCTTCTCGTATATAGCAGTGATATCTTAACTCTGCAGCGTCCCAAGTCTAAATGTATAATACTGTTACTCTGCAGTGACCACAATATTGTCTATATGGAGAATATTATTACTATTGTTAGGTGAAGAACCAGCATTGTATATTATTTTATATTTATATTTATCCTCCCCAATCTTATTATGAGGTGGAAAATGCTATAAAATTGGCATTATCTCAGATCTCCTACAAAAGTTAAAAAACAAGCTTTATCGAATTTGGCAGCAGAGACACAACTTGACAGAAACAGTCATCTGGACTAAAGCTGTATGTGAGCTTAACATATGGGGATACACCCTGGGTGGCCTGGGTGGCTGTCAGTAAAACAATGACAGTCACATAAAACAATAGATGTGTGCAGAGCACCTGTTATCATCTGTTATATATCTGTCTATAGCTGCATGCCGCCCTGAAGGTCATGTCAACACCTATAAACTATAACCTCTATTATAAACCTATTTATTTCCTTTTTTTCCCTGTTGATTTTTAAAACAGATAAACTGTGCTGGAAGATTTGATTGTTCAGCAAACTGACTAATCCATATCTGAGGATTTTTACCTGAGCACAACCAGGGAATGGACCTAACTGCAGACTTATAGTTTCGGTTATTAGTATGGTGTGTGAAATGCAAAACTAACATCATTATAGTATCACCTGTATAGCCTCACAGATATAACCTTATATTATCACTTTTATAAATTAGCACATTGTTAAAACCACACACACCCACCTATACCTATATGCACACATACATATATAGTATGATCATGAATCATATTGGCTCATGCAGAGAGATAGAGGGACCCCCATTAAACCCTTTATCTATCATACAAACATATACTGACTATTGTGATGATAGATAAGGCATACTCTAATACGTCATTGACTGATAATTATGAGTTATCTACACTCCGCAGGAGGGCCACCTGTGACGGCCGATAATGGGAGCCGCATCTGAGGGCCATTTGGAGGGTCACCTAAGGGAACTGCAGCGTCCGAGTTGCCTGTAAATTCTGAGTAAAATTATCATATATATATATATATATCAAAACAAACACAAAATTAAAACAAACTCAAAATACTAAAAGCTGTTAAGATAATTTAGAACGCATGAAGGCCTCTAACGTTTGTGTTGTTAGGGTCATGTGTACTCTCTGTTAGTGATATAGACTCTCCCCATGTGAGGCCTCTAATGTTTGTGTTGTTAGGGTCATGTGTACTCTCTGTTAGGGTCATGTGCACTCTCTGTTAGTGATATAGACTCTCTCCATGTGAGGTAGTCTGAGCCACCCAGACTTTTACCCCCGCCCGACGGTTCCCCCCCCCCCCCCCCCCGGCGGTGAGGTGAGGTAAGCACTCCTGACGTTAGAGTGTGAGCCATGTTAACTATAATCATCAACATCATCAATTTGTCCACTCAAGTATCTTTCACTGCAACATATCTCCACACAGGCTGATCAAGAGCAGATTTTATAGGTTTTGGGGTTTAGGAGTATTGAATTAATTAATTTGCCAAATTACATTTTGCCAATGATATTTTTTTGCCCATATCAATTTTCCAATCTCAATTTGCAAACCACAACTTACAAATCACAGTATCAGAGAGTAAGGATATCCTTACTCTGTGACAGTATCACAGAGTAAGGATATCCTTACTCTGTGACAGTATCACAGAGTAAGGATATCCTTACTCTGTGACAGTATCACAGAGTAAGGATATCCTTACTCTGTGACAGTATCACAGAGTAAGGATATCCTTACTCTGTGACAGTATCACAGAGTAAGGATATCCTTACTCTGTGATACTGTCACAGAGTAAGGATATCCTTACTCTCTGACACTCTGTGACACTCTGTGACACTCTGTGACAGCATCAAGGGACTTAGTATCATGTTTTTACCATATTTTTACTTTATGCACCAGCATCCCAGAACTGTACTGTTTGATTCAGGGGGGGGGGGGGCGTCAGACACTATATAATAATCAGCGCCAGCCTTCTAACAATACAAGAGGGCATAGTTAGCGGGCCGGTGTCCTTCAGATCTGACACACCAGTGACAGGCTACGATCTGACACACCAGTGACAGATCTGACACACCAGTGACAGGCTACATCAAGTCATATTTTGTAATGTGCAGTATATTATAATGATTAATGAACTGTTGATTTATAATTCTCTATGAAATCAAAATTGTTGCCGAGTTGGGGCACACATTCACTGCATTTCCATGGTAGTTTTGAGGTCGACCTGAGGCTAAGTAGCCTTAGCTTCGAGCTATGGAACTGCCTCCGAGATCGCCCTGAGCTCCAAGGTCCAACTCGCACATTTCGGCTTGTACTACAGCGAGCTCGCATGTCCGAGCGGTTTGCATTAAAACCCGATGGCCGAAGATTATTTTGACGTTTTTTTTTCTCAGCTCTAACATGGGAATGCAACCTGCACTGTTTATCAGCGCTCCCAATACAGGAACATCATATATGAATATATAGATAACAACAGGATGTCACAAAAAAAATTAATTTAGAACACTTTTGTTGCATGCATGCAGCTTTCAGTCATACAAAAATCTGTAATCTTGAAATTTATAGAAGAATCTGATCAAACTTATCAATGCAGGAATAAGTCTGAGTCTAAGTCGTCATTACGGAGTGGGTTACCCCTCTAGTGTACAGGTACAGAGACCCGCGGTACTCAAGCCGCACCCTATACCGTTGCCCGCTGGAATTCCGGCTACTCTTATTATCGAAGAGGCACAGAGGATCTTTTTACTGCATGTGGGTGTGCAAACACACAGTGGACCTCTGATATATATAGTCCCGTTCCGCAAGGACCTGGCTAGGATGAATGGCGGGCCAGTACTAAATCAGAAATGACTGTCGGCGCCAGGAATTGAACCTGGACCTCACAGATCACAAGTCTGCACCCTTAACCATCAAACCACTCCTGACATCCAATGCAGGAATATATCTCTTTATGAAATTTTTATGTTGTTAGAATAGGAAAGACATTATTGATAAAACTGTTAGGATCACTCAGGATAAAGGGCAGAATATTTATCTCAACCAGGTTTGAACTATAGGGCGTGATTCGATGCCTTTCAGTAGAATTCTTAATCAAACCACTGCTTTTGTGTATAATATAAAGCAGTGATGGAAAAGCGCTGCATTGCAAATTTCTCTCTACCATACAATATTGGAAGCTGAGGGCGAGCAGGGGTAGGGGATGGTGTGACAAATAAGAACACAACTGAGGAAGTTTTGTAAATGATTTTGGTTGGTAAATAATGGATTTGGATAGACTGCATCACTCTTGAATTGGTACAAGGCCCGAAATGCATCAAGCCCTGTCCACTGTTGTCGCCTCCAAAATCGTTCCTCGCTATTTTATATGCGGCCTCTACTTTGATCACAATACAACCCTATGCGACTTGTTTTTTTGTTGTTATCGCATAAATTGGACAGTGTTGATAGTGTTCAATTGCCACATAATAGGTTTGTTTCATTTTTTCTTGCTCTACTCTAACATTTCCTCCAGCTAGTATGTGATTTGTCACCAAACAATTTTGTGGATTTTTGTGTATAAATTGACAGAATTATTAACAAAATAATATCACATATTGGGATAATGAGTTTTGGGCATCAAGCTGTGCGCAATTTTTCCCAAGGGAATGAAAAACCACAGGCACTAAATTTATCATGGAAGTGTCCCCTCTGTACATCCTTACTATATGTTTATATCCTGTAACTCATAAAACTACATACCTACATTTACATGCATGGTCCAGCATTAAAGTAAAAAATAACGTCGCATGTTGTGTCTTGATTCCCTGCCATTGAGGTAACATAGATTGCCTGTCATATTTTTTCGTGATCGAACGGTTGCTGCTTTGAAATTACAGAATGTCAAATTAATGTTGGAATTTGTTATTTGTGGGTTGAAATCACAAGTGTTGTCTCCGTCCGAGGACTGAGAAATATCAGTGCCTTAAGGGCGCGGCCGCTGTATTCGGCGCCAAGTTGCTCTCAGCACACCTGGGGCGTCATATGAGCCCAGTAGTCAGTAGACCGCAGCGGGATTCAAACCCAGGACCTCCAACGCTTGCGCGTTAAAGGGCAGGCGCTCTAACCAACTGAGCTACCTCCTACTTTCATTTGATTGTGATTCCCTGTTGTTATCTATATTTTCATGATGTTGGGTATGCTGAAAACACCTGTACCTGTACCCTAGAAGGGTAACCCACTCCGCAATGACGACTTAGACTTATTCCTGCATTGATATGTTTGATCAAATTCTTCTGTAAATTTCAAAGTTACAGATTTTCGAACTGACTGGAAGCTGCATACATGCAACAAAAGTGTTCTAAATTAATCTTTTTTTATTATGACACCCTGTTGTTATGTATATTCTTATGATGTTTCTGTATTGGGAGCGCTGATAAACAGTGCGGATTGCACACATAACATCCATTGCACGAATTTGAAGGCAAATCTAACTATGTCTTCCCAAATTACTATTTGACTAGCAGATTAGTCTGTGGTTTGCATTCAGAACAATGTGACTAGCTCATAATCCAAAGACATGAATTATACCAATTATACCTTTGACATGAGTTTAAACTGGTGCCAATATCACATTCCAATTAGGATTATCCCTAATTACATTTGCAATAACATTCACGATTGATTCAAATGAAGATGTTTTTTTTTTCTAATTTTGCTGCCAATAATTAATATGTGAGTTGAAAAGGTAGCTTGTGGATTCCTAGCAAAAATGGTAATCCAATATCAAGCCTCCAGCGATGACCTAAAATCTTTCTACGTAGCCAATATTAAGTCTTTAATCGCCAACGCCTGCTCTGCATGGCCCAATCTGCTATCAGACACTGACTAAACAAAACTAGAGAGGATCCAGCGCTCTGCTACTCGGATTATGCTGCCATTCTCTGACAACTATGAACAGAGACGACAATCTAGCCATGCCAACCATAAAATTCTCCCGCTCATGTCTTGCAGCGAACAATCCACTGAAAGAGCCGACAACGATCGTCACTCCATGAACCGTCGTATTAGAATAAATACAAACAGAAAATCCGCTCGTAGAGCATAAATAGATAAATACAAGCCATCCAAGTGTAGAACCACTAAAAGACAAAAAACTTCTTTGAATTCTACACAAGATTTTTCAACCGACGCAGCTCAGACTCGTTTTTATTTCATTTTCCCACTTATGTGCCATAAATTTGATGCTATCAACCTCTTATAGGATGGATGGATATTAATAATGCAGTAAACAAACTTTACATTTCAAACTTCAAGACCAAAATTCTGAGCTCAGACTGAACCTGTGCTAGAGAGTGCTTACTTGTGAGCGATTTTTTATCCTGCTCCAATGTATGATAGAGTGTAGGGTAATCGCCAAGCAAATATTATTGGATTTGATCCCCTTCAGTCAAATGCTGCCGATTTTTGTTGGGGCATCATTAGTCTGCAGAGTCAATGTTGTGTGGTCTCAATTCATGGCAATTGAGGCAACATGGACACCTTTTCAAGTTGGTTGAAAGGGATAATATTGAACAATAGCACATGATAACAATGAGAGTGTTGATTGTTAGCATTTGCCACAACTGTTATTATATATTGTTGGTACAGCTCTATTTATCCTAACAGTCAATGAAATATATATATACTTTTATTGTCATTCTACATCATCTTTAGGAATGTTTTTCATGCAGTGACAGAACAAAAAAGAAAAAACTTAAGCGGAGAGAAAAAGAAAAAATACTCAAGGAACAAGAATTAATAGGATATAAAGTGCTTTGATAGTTGTTGTTTAAAATGAGTAAGTTTGGTTGCTGAGCGTATCTGAATTGATAAAGAGTTAAAAGTTGTAGTGATTTTTTGTCTTAATTGATCAGTGTGATAATGTAATAGGTATCTGTCTCTAAAAAAGGTTTTAGAGCTAGCTGGAATAAAGCCTTCCAAAAGAAAGTCAGGTGCAATCAAATGCAAAATTTGAACACCAAAAATACAGGTGAAATGACCAGCAAGGAGAGGAATGAATTCTATAGCAAACCCTTGTTCGTCGCAAACAAAATCTGTAGTCACCATTGTGGTCACACAATTTTTTTTAAGAAGGTCTCACATACAAAGCCGCAGAGTAGATCCAGGAAATACAAACAGGCTTTGGCACTTAGTTTCAGTTTCCCCGAATTGCGTACCACAGAATGCCAAACGGTGCACCACAGAATGCCCAAAAACGCCTTAAAAATCCCCTGTTTTTCTGGCGTTTTGTTGTGCACAATTCGAGAAAAACTGGTAGACGCGCCAAAGTCTTCAGAATTTCTTGTATGTACTTTGTAAATTGGGTTGTGTGGTCCTTCTAATCTAACAGCATGTTTTACGTTATGTGAAATTGATGCAAAATTCATTTGCCTTTGATGGTTAAGTTTTTATATCCGCTTAAGTTTTTTCTTTTTTGTTCTGTCACTGCATGAAAAACATTCCTAAAGATGATGTAGAATGACAATAAAATGTATATATATATATATATGGTCTGTGGTGATCTTGATATATTAGCTATACTGCTGAAAGATGGATTGTGTATCATTTAAAGGACACTTCAGAGGAAACTAGCAAAAGTTTTCGCTCAAACTTATTTGATCTGTTTTGAATCGTTGCTTAAAATTTCACAAAAATATCATTAAATTTCAAAAATCACACACATGACTTGACTTAAAAAGTTGCTTGAGGCTAATCATATCATATTTATATTTATTATCATATCTATAGTCTCTGTTCTGGCACCAATTTTTGTACACCCTAGTTGGTATTTAATTTTGTGGCTGGGAAATGGGGTTTGACAAAATCTTCATTGGTGGTATGTTCATTAGGGATCACAGTGAAGTGACAGAGTGACCGGTCCAGAGTGACCAGTCCAGAGTGACCAGTCCAGAGTGACCAGTCCAGAGTGACCGGTCCAGAGTGACCAGTCCAGAGTGACCAGTCCAGAGTGACCAGTCCAGAGTGACCAGT
The DNA here is from genome assembly GCA_914767715.1 of Membranipora membranacea. NCBI lineage: Eukaryota > Metazoa > Bryozoa > Gymnolaemata > Cheilostomatida > Membraniporidae > Membranipora > Membranipora membranacea. The sequence continues at coordinate 39,447,417 of OU612066.1, forward strand.
CCAGAGTGACCAGTCCAGAGTGACCAGTCCAGAGTGACCAGTCCAGAGTGACAGGTTGCACAGTGTATCTCTTGTTTACTCACACATAAGTACCTGTACCACTGTGTAATGTGGGTGACTGTTGAGTATGTTATTCACTGTACCAGTCTCTGCCACGCACAGCTGGTGATGGATGGGGGAGAAACCCATGTGATACTGTGTGATACTGTGTGATACCTGGTGTATAGAGTTTTGCAGTAAATATTGTATGAATCATACTTACATTTATAACATTCTTATAGTATATTTAGACACCCATGAGTAATGCTCCGCTTTGCTCAGCCATTCTTTCATGTTTACAGTAAACAAATAGGACTTATGGAGAGTGATAAACAAACATAGCACTTGATATTTGTGACGATAGCTGATAGCGTATTGGTTTGTAATTAATTACAATACCAGGTAACCATAGAAACTTGGCACTACCTCAAGTAATGAAAATCTTCAACAGGGCCGGAATATGTCAACAAAAATAAGTAGGGTAATGGTCTCTGAGTGAGCTAGCTTTAACAGTCAGTACTCAGTTACCTTACAGGTACATGTGATATATCTCGGATATATGTCACATTAATTAACAGTAGAAGTTGTGTCCTCAGACCTTCTAACATCTACAGCTGGATTGTATCTGATTGTGATTGTGATCGGGTGAGTTTTAATATTCCTGCATTAATCAACACTAACCGAACCCCCTGGTTCAATCCACTCCTAAGAATTCAATCTCGATGGTAATTGAGTTTTTTTAGATGAGTTTATGGACATAAATAAGAATAAAAGCACTGCTCAAACAGTTATAAACATACATGCAGAGCACTTATACCACAGCTGCTATTCTACCAGATTTTTATCTCCAGATTGAGAAGATCACTTCGACATGAAGGTGATAAGTGTTATACTTATGTCTGTGATGATGACAGCATACACCTCTGCTCAGTTTGGCAGCGTTCAGTTTGGCAGCGGTTTGTTTAATGGATTGAACCCTGGATGTAGCTCCTGCACTGGAACTAATAATGGTCTTAACAAGTAAGTCATAGATACTAAGTCCGAACCTCCCAAACTCTAGCTCCCCGTCAGACGGCTCATCTATTCACAATAATATTAGTATTAGGTGACTCAAACCATAGGGATCAGCGTCACGATTTTCTAGTTGCAAGGAAAACAAATCCGAAAAGAATTTTGGAACAGATTAATTTTCTTAAGATGGTCCAGAAAAGTGTAACTATTGTTTGGGAAAACTTTTTCTATTGTATAACAAATTTAGTATGTGTACTGTACGGTATGGTACGGTACGGTACATGTACGGTACGTGTACGGTACGTGTAAGTTATGTGTGTGGTACGATACATGAATGGTGCGGTAAAGTAAGGTAAGGTACGGTACGTATGGTACAGTACTTGCATGGTACGGTACTGTATTGTACAGTATGGTACAGTACACGTCAAGTCCAGTAATAACGATCGCATCCCGAAGCATGGGCGGTGAAATGTTATTTGCCTTAATGGCAAGGCCGTAATGTCTGCGCCAGTTTTGCTCTCAGTAGAATACAATAGTGTTAAATCTTCTATTCTAACTCTCTGTATTTTTATACTTTGTAGTAATCACGGAGATGGAGGAGATATTGAACCCGACTTTGACTGTGGTGTGTTTATCCGATCGCTGGGACAGGCCGTATCCCCTTCACTGATCGAGTCATTAGGATTGAGTGATCTCTGTAATAGTAGGGTAGCAGAGAGTCAGGGCTCTACAGTAGAGCCCAAAACACAATCTATATCAAGCACAGAGGAGAGAACACAGGCTATACCAGAATCCATCGCTAGTGCTGTGCCAAGCCAATCACATAGCGAACCCACTCCTACAGCTACCGCTGCTGATACTCCTACAGCTACCGCTGCTGATACTCCTACAGCTACCGCTGCTGTTACTCCTACAGCTACCGCTGCTGATACCCCTACAACTATTGGTTCTAGTACCTCACATCCTTCTACCACGTCAGCGGTATTAGCTGCATCATCTAGAACACACCAGATTATAACTCAATCCACCGTAGAGACAGTACCCGATACTACTGCTTCTATCCAGCCCATATCTAGTAATCAGACTACGGTGACAGGGGAGATAACTAATAATTGTGGTGTATCAGGTATGTGTCAGACAGAAGACGACTCATAATAATTCTGGCCTGTCTGTGTATTTTTACTGAATGACTGACTAATCTGCTGAATTATAACTCTACATTACTAAAAGATATTTAAATTTTTTAATCAAACCAGTACAATCAATCTTTTACACCTTTTCAAGGCTCACATAATATTATTCGCTCAGCCCCTTTTTTCGATTTTTGTATATATTATCGCACGCTCATCACTAACCAAACCCAGATGGATATTCTTACCATTATTAGATTTATGATATAAAATACATTCACAGATAATTCTAATATTATTCATATAACCAAAGGGGCAGACCAAATGTATCAATAATATGAGAATGAAATTATAATTGTTTTATTACATAAACACTAGCCTTGTTCACGCGGCCACAGGTTTTGGTACAAGGCTACATAAACACTGTAACAGAACTATAAAAAGAAAAACTGTGTAGAGTTAATGTGAATGAACATCATAAGTATACTCTTAACTTTGTCATAAACTATCGCAAATGTTGATTCGATACTGCATCGTTTTGATATTCAAATTTTTTTCTCATTATCAAAACGCAGTAACCTAATAATTTACAGTTAATATACAGTACAGGAAACGAACAAATCGCGGTCCAAAAACTGATCCATAAGAGCTCCTAAGAAGTGCTACAAATATCATAAAGAGCTGAATTTCATCCACATTTAGTGTCTGCCATAAAAAAACTTTTTAGTATTTTATAATTCCCAATTTCTCCGCTAAGCTAACACCTTCTTCCAACTATAAAATGGAACTAGTACCTAGACCTGCCATGAGTGTCTGTAATAATTAATTGATAAATATTACCGAAATGATTTTGATGGCTGTTGCTCTTAACCAACAGAGAATAAATGGCAAAACTGTAGATTGTCTTTTGCTAAAACATGTCATATTTTTGTTTAAATAAACCATGAATAAACTCAAAAATAGAAATATTATTTGGAGTTGCCCGCACCCTACACGCTATGCTGTTTCTATGGTCGTAGTGTTACACGCTATGCTGTTTCTATGGTCGTAGTGTTACACGCTATGCTGTGTCTATGTTGTAGTGTTACACGCTATGCTGTTTGTATGTCATAGTGTTACACGCTATGCTGTTTCTAAGGTCGTAGTGTTACACGCTATGCTGTTTCTATGTTGTAGTGTTACACGCTATGCTATTTCTATGGTCGTAGTGGTACACGCTATGCTGTTTCTATGGTCGTAGTGTTACACGCTATGCTGTTTCTAAGGTCGTAGTGTTACACGTTATGCTGTTTCTATGGTCGTAGTGTTACACGCTATGCTATTTCTATGGTTGTAGTGGTACACGCTATGCTGTTTCTATGGTCATAGTGTTACACGCTATGTTGTTTCTATGGTCGTAGTGGTACACGCTATGCTGTTTCTATGGTCGTAGCCATAGCTGAATCAGAATGTAGAGAGTTTGATGAGCAGAGATGTGGAGCCGGTACAAGATATGATATCAAGCTTTGTATCTATAATCATGAGGAGATAATTAACTCTTATACATGTCTACCCAGATTCCAAGTAACAGTAATAATATCATACTAACATCACAATAAGCCTGATCAGACAGGCTATGGACTATGTACACATCAGAGTGACTTTACTTCAATTGACAATCGAGTGTTCAATCTGTCGCGGAGGTTTCCTTGGGGGTCTTTCAATTAGAATGAGCGATGCTTTACTAAAGCAAGTTATCACTATCACATCGCTCAAAATTATCACTCACTTGGTCTTTCAATTAAACAAAATCGCTCCCAGATCGCTCACTTAGAATGTATATAGCTCCATCAATGACTGAGCGATTTGAAAGCGAGAGCATAGCAGTGAGTGAGTGATGTGAGCGAGCGATCAGATTGCGATTTTGGCTGTTACTAATTGAAAGACCCCCCAGGTTTATTCAGGATTATTGTGGTCATATTAGGTGGGAATGTAATGAGTAGTTTATTTCAATTATCACGTGACAGTCCTGGTAGTCCCTTACTTAGACTTCCAATAAGTGATGATAATAATAATATCAGTGATACCAGTTATGTTGCATTCTGATAGTATTATTGTGCAGAGCTAATATGTCACCTTACCATCAGTATCACTGAGTCTCTATATAAACTCGCCCTATAAAACAAAACTGCATCTGTACCCACAGGCTGAGGTCAAGCTGAAACTTTCACAACATCTGTTGCTAGCAGGACTTTAAACCAGGTATCCCAATCTGCAGCAAAGCATGGAAATACAGGAAATATTTTGACGAGGAAATTATCATACACCATTTACATAATTTTGCGTTTATTACAACACAAGATACTGCGTTTGCATTTGTGTATAAAATGTTTCCGATTAGTGCAAAATTTTACCAACAAGTTTTTTATGTTATTTTTAATTATTTACTGTCACACGTGGAGAACATACATAATGTTGCGTATGTCACAACTAGACACACTTTTCCTCAATAGAACCTGTGAGTAAAGGGAGTTGAAAGAGTATAAATGATGTAGTCTGTCTCTGCCTCATGAAATAAAATGTTTTTTATAAAAGTTGATGCTTATCATAAAATATGTCTTTTATGAAGACATTGTGCTCTGAAACATGCTCTCCATAGCTCTATTTTACCTTTGATGGCAGAGTGTCTAAATTCAGTAGAGATGTATGAGTCAGTTGCACACATCCAAAGACGACGATACTTAAAACTCAAGTAAAAACCTCAGAAAGTGATGGCACTTGACAGTTCGCTAAAAAGTGGCAGTTGATATAACATCATTTATACAATCGTGACATGATTTTTATTTGTGTCTATGCATTGTGCATAAATGATTGATGAAAACACATTCAATAAAGGAAGAGTATCATCGTAGTGTGAGAGATACCAAGAGAGGACAATTTCTTCATTATACATCTACAGAGTTAATATTGTACAGCTTTCTCGTCGTAACCCTCACCCCAGGTCCTTCAGATGGTCGGCAAAATGAGATCGGCGCAATGTCTTTGGCAAAATATGATCGTCAAACATAGCAAGATGTACACTGGTTAATTCTCTGCCCCCTGTATCACCGGAAACACCATGCAGTCTGCTGCAAACGAATCATGTAGTTGGAGTGAAAATAATCACCAGATATTCAATGCAGTTAAAACCCAACACATGCTATTCACTCTGCAACTCAGCGTTTCACTTTCCATACCCATAACCGTGAATAACGAGGTAATCGAGCAAACACCATCTGGGCGTTAAACTAGATAACCACCTACACTTCACCGAACATGTCGATTCCAGTATTGAGAAGAGTAGAGCATACTCATACCACCTCAACAATCTCTCAAGCGATCACATTCCCCATCTCGCTGACAAAATAGTTTTCAAGCATATAGAACTGCGCAGGTGAACATGTCTTGGTTCAACACGTTTGACTAGTTTTTAATGTGATAATGTGCGATTGTCATCTTTAGTATCATTTTTTTTACAAAAGTTTTTACCTGACAGACACAAACAACTATTCATGCGTATCTTATGTATACCACAAACTCATTAGATGAATAAAGTTTATATTATTATTTTTTTTTTTTTTCGGTTTCTGTTTGTGTTTATTTCTAATAAAAGGCTCTTCTAAAAGAAAATGATGACAGCGGAGCGATCAGGTAGTCAGAGACTAGAATGGCGACCGCCCGATTAACAGTATGACCAAGAACTATGTGGCCAAAAACAGCCCAAGGAACCCCGCCCGCCGCGCCTGCTAACTATGCACCACACCCCCACAGGGCCCTGGTCAGCCGACCACGCAGATCAAGGGGCTCACAAACCCTCTCACCAGGAAGGTACCTGTTGAGCAGGTTTACACCTGTCGTCAACAGGGACCTTGCCCCCCCTGCAGTTTTTGGCTCTATGAGGGACAACTCCAAGTTTACTTCTTGTGAAACTAACACTTGGTGAGCTCGCACAGATCTCACAATTTGCAATTGTTTTTGAATATAATATTAAAAAGCGATATTTAAATAGCATTTGCACCGGCATAATTTTAAGGTGCTCAAAGAATGAAGTTACATGGCCTTGTGGATGAGTTTTTAAAATGACACGGAGTGCTGATTTTTGTAAAAGTAAAATTTGGTTTATCTCGCATTCAGCTGCATGGCCCCAGAACTCGATGCCGTAAATTAAGTGTGGGTAAAAAAATGTGTAGTATAAATTTATCATCATTGGAATATCTAAATATGGTCTTATGGAAAGCATGAGCTGCAATATTTTCCGCATTTTCCAAAAAAATTATTTTTATCACTTGATTTTTACCAAAAACACTCATATGAAACAGTGGTGATGTCTCAATGTCTTTCCAGGAGTTTTTTTTAGCATCATCAACAAATTCAAGGTGAAAAACGATTTTCCGCATTTTCGAAAACGCGGAAAACGCTTTTCCGCGATGAAACTGATTTTCCGCCTTTCCGCGTTTTCCAGAACCCGAGTTCATTATGTCTAGATGATATATTACAAACTGAATCAAACTTAACATGTACTATTAGCTAATTGCACTAGTGATTAGTGGATGAATATCCATCATTCTTTTAAATTGTGATATCTGAAGACAGTGTAGGAGTTGGACATCTACTTATGAAGTCGTAATGTAAATCCATTTCACAGCGCTCTTTTCGACTCGACCCGACTTGTACCCGAATTTAGGGAAATTTCAGTGGCTCGACTCATTTTCATTATTGCTGGCTCAATACAATACTACGGACCAGTATTAGCGCAATAGGAAGATCCATAGCTTGTTGGTCTTAAAACAGTGGGGGGTAAACACAGATAGGAGTAGGAGGTGGCTCAGTTGGTTAGAGCGCCGGACTTCAACACGCAAGTGTTGAAGGTTGTGGGTTCCAATCCCACTGCGCTCCATCTTCTACTGGGGATTGGTTGGTCCCCTAGGTGTGCTCCGACCTGCCTGCAAACAGAGGGCAAATTGGCTCAGATATTGCGGCCTCGCCAATAAGGCAATAATTTTTCGCCGCCCATGCCTTGGGATGGGCATTCGGATTTTAATCAACCTTTTAATCATACTCTTGTTATGATGTATCGGGCTCAAATACTGCCAACTGTCACCTATTCTGCCCCTGCATGGTACCCGTTTCTAGTGGGCTATCACAAAGACGAAATAGAGAAAATCCAGAAATTAGCTCTACGTATAATCTTCCACGACATCGAACATTATACTGACAGACTTGTAGCTGCGAAACTCACAACTCTATGCGACACACTACGGGATGTATGCTCCACGTATGTGACACGAATCGTGAGCAATCCCGATCATTCGTTGAGACACAAACTCAATCAGAAACCTAGTCTAAGACCGATGAGGTCTGTTAGCAAGTGTCAGACCGATGTATACATCAAACGATCACGAGCCGCCAAGTGCAGCAAGGCTATCCTGAAGAACCCAGTCTATTTTTCCTAGCATGTATAATTTTTATAACTTATGTCTTTTCTTTTTCCTCTCTCCAAGGGGGTTTTTTATCTCATAATTCATTTTTATCTCAATGTTAGCATCTTTGGATAAAGAGTGTACATTAAAACAAACAAACAAATACTGTAAGCACAAATTTAGACTAATTGGGGGTAACCTGTTCATTGGATGATTTTGACATTTAGCAATGCTTGGCGATGATTACATGCACAGTATGTGCTCGGGACAAATTCTCTTTGAGTCTGCCCTCTTCATAGCAACATTACACATTGCTGTAGTGTTTTCGTATTCTTACAACTACCTACATAGGGGAAAAAAAATTAATTAATATGTTTCCATCTTCCAAATCTGTCTTGAGTTAATTTGAACAGATAACATGGAATCAGTATAGGAGGTCAAATATTAGAGGCCTGAAGCTACCAAACTTTCAAGATTTAATTTAGGGGATAAAGAATTACCTTGTGAAATAGAATTATTTAATTAATTGTGGAAGGTTTTATTTTTTCAATCTTGACATCTCTGAACTCAACACATCATTAGAAAAGATCTGGAGCCAAATTTATATCTCATGAAGAATGATGTCTAAATACTACCAAGCTCTGCCTCTGCCTGTGTTAGTACAAACATCTACATAATCTTACAATGTGATCCTGACCCGCCTGCCGATGGTCATGTTGGTGTGTCAGACCCAAAGATTTAAACCCAGAAGCCCTTAGTGCTCAAACCTTTATAATCTAAGCTCGATCTTATATACACATCAATCCTCTGAGTATCAGCTGAAGGTTATATTTTAGTAATGTGACGTCATGCCGTCAGGCCGATCCACCATCTGAAATTTTATTTGGTGAAGATTCAAAGTGACAAAGACCCGGATTTAATATGACATCTATATCCGGTCATTTGTTAACACGCCCATTAAATATCATTGGTCAATCGATTGAACTGAGGGAGTTGATTGGTCAATCTAGGCACCTGATTTATGACCCCACTATGACTCACTAGACCATCGGGTACTAACTCATAGGCCTGTGTAGCAGTGTGAGATCGGCTGAGCATGTCTAGAAAGGCCATCGGCCTGTGATTACATCGTCTCGTGGAGCTACAGCTTTATTTAAAGTTTCCCAATCCTATGGATAGTACGGCGTGTGTAGCCAGAGCTTAACATGACTCGACCACAGAAACCCGACCCGTTGACTCGACCCTGAATACAACACTACTGGTCAGGGTAGAATGAGTGATACTTTGTATGGCTAGACAGAATGGTGCGAATGTGAGAGGATTGGTAGGAATACAGTGCAGGGTTCAGTGATTATGGTGGATGTGGTCAGGTGATTTATCGATGATTCAATCAGTACTGTTTTGTTCTACTTCTAAAGATAAACAATGAAATGTAGATCAAACTTGGCTGCCAGTGTTTTGTTATTGGAATATTTGAGAGCAAATCAGAGGTTTCAGACCATCATATCAGTAAAAGAGGGACTGATAGCAGACATATTATACTGAGATAAATAAAATATGACGCAGTAACACCCAGGATAGAGAGCACCTACACGTTTACCTACGAGTGATAACACTGGCAATACGATAAGATAATCGCTAATAGCTAATCTACTCAGATCTATTAAGATCTACTCAGCTGTACTTAGATCACCCCTAATCTACTCAGATCTATTAAGATCTACTCAGCTGTACTTAGATCACCCCTAATCTACTCAGATCTATTAAGATCTACTCAGCTGTACTTAGATCACCCCTAATCTACTCAGGCCCACTCAGATCTACTCACAGCTAATATGAAGATGGACAGTAGAGGTAAACAAGTATAATCAAAATAATATAAGGTATTATGGGTGACCACCAAATGCATCACATTACCAATGATGTCACATTACCATTATCCAATGATAAACATGATAACTACTTAGTAAGGGAACTTACTCTAAGTTAACATGATAACCGACATGGGGGGGGGGGGAGTGAAGTAGGACGAACGTGTTATATTACATAGGATTATTATCTAATGTGTAATCTTGCATAAAGCATTTAATACTCTTAATGTGTACATCAGTGATCAGTTTATTTATATCAGTTAAAGTAGGATACAAATAACTTTATAATTTACCGCCTACATCGTGACCGACCAGGGATCGGGAGTTAGGACAGAGAACTTTGAACAAAAACAATCAGCAATCAGTCGTCACAGGTCTGATAATCAGCGTCACAGGTCCGGTAATCTGACACATGTGTTTACTTCTAATCTATCTTTACTTCCTTAAACTTGAACTTTTTATCACCTTTTGAGCTTCGTACACTTTAGTAGAAGCTAACACTGCAGCAGCTAACACACAAGCACACTAACAGACTGAGTTTGTATAGTGCTTAGTTTATACTTTTATTCATCTAGCGTACTATTCTACCCAGCTAATGTGAGGCTCCCTATTTTATTTGCTGTAGTATGCAAATTTTCTTGCATCACGCATTAATAAAGAATTATTGATTTATTATAATGATAACTGAGAATGCTGAAACATGGGTGTTTAATCTGGTTAGTTTTTTTGTCTGTTAGTTATAAGCAGAGCTACTATAGTAGAGGAACTGTTATAAGTCGCTGAGTAGGAGAGCTTTGTTGTACATTAATTAAAGCTGAAAGGAGTGAGACATCAGTGAAAGCATGGCTAGAGAACTAACGAAAGCAGGTGAGTAAACTAGGACTCGTACTTACTACCAGATTCTAATATTCACACTATTGTTGCCCTCTGAATTCTCACACTATCATTATGCTCAGACCGTGTTTTGCGTGCCTACCGCGTGATGATATATGTATGCCATGTAACAGCTACATATATCATACATAACAGTGTTATCCACGTCCAGCATGTAACCACCGTATACAAGGCTGTCTGTTTATCTGTTGTAGAGGTGGGAGGACTTATTGATAAATGTTCTGAAGCCAAACAGAAGTCATATTCACCTTACAGTAAGTTTCCTGTTGGTGCAGCTCTTCTCTGCGAGGATGGTACTATATTCACAGGTATGGCTGATTACTTTGTACATCCCTGTATACAAGCCTTGTGTACACCCCTGTATACGAGCCTTGTGTACACCCCTGTATATGAGTCTCGTGTACATCCCTGTATACGAGCCTTGTGCACATCCCTGTATACGAGCCTCGTGTACAGCCCTGTATACTAGCCTCGTGTACATCCCTGTATATGAGCCTCGTGTACATCCCTGTATACAAGCCTTGTGCACATCCCTGTATACGAGCCTCGTGTACATCCCTGTATATGAGCCTTGTGTACATCTCTGTATACAAGCCTTGTGTACACCCCCGGTATACAAGCCTTGTGTACATCCTTGTGTGTGTACACACCTTGTGTTCACAGGAGTGCACAAAGGGCGTGAACATACACAGTGGTCACACAATGATACACCCCTGTGTACACAAGGTGTGTACACCACTTGTGTCTCACTTTGTACACTCATGTATTATTAGCTGTTAGTCATGGCTGGGCATTTCTCTTTATGCGTTTTGCATTCAAAGCATTCTAGTACTACCTGATTTGGCTGTTGTGGACCACTCACCCGAAAAAGTCTGTTATGAACCAAATGCCGTGGCCCAGCAAACCCCCTTGCGAAATGGGTTCATTTTTTATTATGTATGAATTTGTGGATTCAGCTAGTGTGCAAGGGCAAGTGAGTTATATTCTATGCATTCAAAAGAGCAAAATCGCTGAATTCAATTTAATTTTTATTGTGACTTGAATGAAAGCCTATAGTTATTTTTTGGGATCATGCCAATTTTTATTGTGACTTAAATGAAAGCCTATAGTTATTTTTTGGGATCATGCCAATTTTACGCCTCACGATGTCACAAGATAACTGGTCTCGAAAAGTTTTTAGTCCTACATTATTTTAACATAAAGCACACTATTAAATGCCTGACAGTATCACTTGGACTTAATGTGTTAGATTGACAGGGACAAGACCATCATCCCTTGTGCCAAGTCATATTTTAAGAAGAAAAATGTAATAGGGATTTCTCCAAAATGAAAACAAACCAAACAAGACAAACCACCAAGTCTTGGAGTGATAATAAATAGTTCTACAAAGTAATGTGAGATTATGTGAGAGCAGAGTGTCGGTAGTAGCAGTGTAGCAGGTAGTGGTGTAGCAGGTGGTAGTGTAGCAGGTAGTAGTGTAGCAGGTAGTAGCGTAGCAGGTAGTAGCGTAGCAGGTGGTGGCGTAGCAGGTGGTGGCGTAGCAGGTGGTGGCGTAGCAGGTGGTGGCGTAGCAGGTAGTAGTGTAGCAGGTAGTAGCGTAGCAGGTGGTAGTAGTGATATAGTAACTAATGATGTATAATTATCAGTGTGCAAGGCTAACATAGATTGTTAATTAAATCATTGAAATAATGGGTTAGTTTCATTGTTTATTATTAGTCAAGGCATCTATCTATGTTAGCTTAGTTTCACTTTGTTATCACAAACTCATTTTGGAGAGATTGTAGAAGCTTCTGGGAGCCTCTCAGAGCCTAGCAGAGCCTCTCAGAGCTTTTCACAGTTTCTCGAAGCCACCATACCTACGGACGAATCATGGTTTAAACGCTCACTTAACCGTGTACCTTTAGAATATTCCCTGTAAGATAAGAATATTCTCACTATCCTCATGACCCACAAGTTTTTGGTGTTTCCTCGGCCACACTGATAACTGAGGAGATAATCAGTAGATTTAGGCTATTGAGGAATACTGATTATAAATATGGCACTAACTCTATCCTCAGGCTTTTTTCTCCCGCAAAATAAAATAATACTTGAGTTAAGAAGGTAATACTTCCATCTTTTCGGTGATCCATTGTTGTCAACAAGAGTTTATATTAGGAACAGGAACAGCAAGGGGCTAATTGGAGTATTGATTCAACCCTGGTCTTGCCTTGGTCTGAATTCATCATCCATCAGCGTTATTTTATGGTTTGTATTTTTCAATAAAGCCCAAACTAAAATGTAAGGATATAGTTATGGGTTTACACTTGATGATATTCTTACAGGCGTTAATGTTGAGAATGCTAGTAATGGTTTGACTATTTGTGCTGAGAGGACGGCTTTAACCAAAGCTGTGAGTGAAGGATACAGAGATTTCACAGCTATCGCTGTCTGCAGGTAAAAACTAACATAGAGTCATCTAACTGTGAGTAATGCTCAGATGCCGCGCTGTGTATGTAGCTGTGAATACATGCATGGAACATTTCAGGGAAAACTACACACTGCTTCGATTCCCCTGCAACACAAAAGTAGTGAATGAAAAATCTCCTAACAAGTATTTTGATTTGGAAAAGTTTCACTAATATTGTTGAAATTTGTATGAATAGTGTCTTCCCTTGTCTAAGAAAGAAGACAACTCCGAAATTTAAAACATACTTTTAGGCAGACATATAAGCTTCCTGATGTCTGTAGACTAATCAACAGTCAGAAAACTAAACCTATCAGACCATTCCATTAAATAGACTTAGACCATTTATGTGAATGAACAGAAATAACATTTCACAGAACCGTCCATCCAATGAACTCCCTCTTCGAGAGTTCATTGGTCCATCGATCACCGACGTAAAGCAAATTAACTCTCCAAAACTTTCATATAATTGCCTTTAAAATATTTACTTAAAAAGTAGAAATGCAAGACAAATTTTTTTTGTATCGTTAAAATGCTCATAATACTGTGAGTAGTAATATAGGGACCTAGTGTGCACCCTACCTGCCTACCTACCCAGCTACCTGCCAAAAGTTCTGACTTTGAAAAAATTTTGGGGTCCTGATGGGGTCTTCCCAGGGTTTATCTCCCCTGCTGAAAGCGGAAGCAAAAGAGTCTGCAGTGAGGGCAGTTAGCATAGAAATGATATCCAATCTCAAGTGATCTAGTATTATAAGACATTTATAGATGCCAGCTCCCTTTTTTGTGCGCAGGCCTTATTCCCTTAACTTCTCAGCTCTTTTGCTTCCTCTTTCAGCAGGGAAGATAAACCCTGGTAAGACCCCCTCAGGACCCCAAATCTTTTGAAAGTCAGAACTTGAATCAATTTTGGCATTTCAATGCTACAAAAAAATTTTTTCTTGTATTTCTACTCTATTAAAAACATTGTAAAAAGTTGATCCTGATGAGTAAAATAAATGAGTATAATTGTTGCTTAATTGATGTATTGTTGACGTAATTTTTATGTATTATGAATGTGCTGTTTTTGAACTTTTGGAGTATTGTCTGATGTATTAATGATGTATTAATGTTGTATTTTTGATATATTTTAGTAATCTAGAGGATACTTATATAACACCCTGTGGTATGTGCAGACAATCTCTAGTTGAATTCTCCAAAAAGATACAGGTTATAATGACTAAGAAGGATAAGACTTACATGATAATGACATCAGGGGAACTCTTACCTCACTGCTTCACACCAAGTGATCTTAGAAAAGTTAACGGAGCTGTATAGACAATAATATGATTAATTGTTGTCTTATATTGGAGCATGGATGGGTCTATCCCACTCAAAGGACTAAAAGCTAAACCGGCTTGTGCCCTCATCCTTAGCTTAGAAAAATATGCATAAATATGATTATTCTGACTGTTTTCATTCGGCAGCTTGTTCGATTATATTATTTCTTTGTGGTAGAAAAGAATGATTTATACCTGTTTTCAGTACTCTGGGAGTGCTACATGTTTATATACATTGATATCTGAGTTCATAAAGAGCATAAAATATTATTTTAAAGGTAGTTTACATATTTTCACCGAATTCTTAACGGAACACAATCATCCAGACATGGTTACATTTTCTGCGATAAGTTGCTATTTGAATGGCCAAAATCTGTTAGACTTACAAAGAATTAGAACCAAATACATTCTCAGGTTATCAAAAGCAATTTTCTGATTCAGAATCAAATATCATATTGGTGGGTGAAAACATGCAAGCACCACATATGCGAAGTAGACTCAGATAAATCACACAACTCAATAAATAAAGGAAGACTAGTTATTATTTACATCATTTTAATGTTAGTAGTAGGACTCTGCTACGTATATAAGATAAGGAAAAGTAATCCTGAAGATTTGAGATGATACATAAGTGTCCGAGTGGACGTGAGTTTGTATAAGTATCCGAGTGGACGTGAGTTTGTATAAGTATCCAAGTGGACGTGAGTTTGTATAAGTGTCCGAGTGGACGTCAGTTTGTATAAGTATCCAAGTGGACATGAGTTTGTATAAGTATCCAAGTGGACGTGAGTTTGTATAAGTATCCGAGTGGATGTGAGTTTGTATAAGTATCTGAGTGGATGTGAGTTTATATAAGTATCCGAGTAGACGTGAGTTTGTATAAGAGTCCGAGTAGACGTGAGTTAGTATAAGTATCCAAGTGGACGTGAGTTTGTATAAGTATCCAAGTGGACGTGAGTTTGTATAAGTATCCGAGTGGACGTGAGTTTGTATAAGTATCTGAGTGGATGTGAGTTTATATAAGTGTCTGAGTGGACGTGAGTTTGTATAAGTATCCAAGTGGACGTGAGTTTGTATAAGTATCCAAGTGGACGTGAGTTTGTATAAGTATCCTAGTGGACGTGAGTTTGTATAAGTATCTGAGTGGACGTGAGTTTGTATAAGTGTCCGAGTGGACGTGAGTTTGTATAAGTATCTGAGTGGACGTGAGTTTGTATAAGTATCCGAGTGGACGTGAGTTTGTATAAGTGTCCGAGTGGACGTGAGTTTATATAAGTGTCCGAGTGGACGTTAGTTTGTATAAGTGTCCATGTCGACGTGAGTTTGTATAAGTGTCCAAGTGGACGTGAGTTTGTATAAGTGTCCGAGTGGATGTGAGTTTATATAAGTATCCTAGTGGACTTGAGTTTGTATAAGTGTCCGAGTGGACGTGAGTTTGTATAAGTATCCGAGTGGACGTGAGTTTGTATAAGTGTCCGAGTGGACGTGAGTTTATATAAGTGTCCGAGTGGACGTTAGTTTGTATAAGTGTCCATGTGGACATGAGTTTGTATAAGTGTCCGAGTGGATGTGAGTTTATATAAGTACCCTAGTGGACGTGAGTTTATATAAGTATCCTAGTGGACGTGAGTTTGTATAAGTGTCCGAATGGACATGAGTTTATATATGTGACCAAGTGGACGTGAGTTTATATAAGTATCCGAGTGGACGTGAGTTTGTATAATATATATAATCTTTTTACTGAATCAATGATCATCTTCTAAAAATTAGAGGTGACCTTTAGAGGTTTCATCACAATATAAGTAAGGAAGGCAACCTGGGCATGAAAATAAAAACAGAAAAAAATTAATTCTTAGACTTTATAATTTACACATCCGGCATTGCTGTAACACATGAGTAAAGTGTTGCCTCTCAATTCAGTTCGTGAGCTGGTGTTGAGGCGCGTTGTATGTCTACTAGGTCTGCGAGCACTAGGTTGAGGTAGTAAATGATGCAGGCAGTGCCCAGGTGTCTTGATCTTGTCGATGTGTTGATGGCACATAGAGTCAATATATTCGTCTAGTGGTATGATGTTTAGCAGGGCTGTCCTTTCACGAAACTCGTCACAGCCTGGGGCTATAGTTTTCAGTGAGAGTTTTTCCAGCTGGATTACTCGCTTCTTCTGTTGGTCGGTCATCATGCAGAACCAGGCTACGCTTCCATATGTCATACGAGGCCGTATACATGTAAGGTAGAACCTCGTGAGTAACCTCTGAGGTACGCCAGAGCGTTTGAGGTTAAGTGTCCGAGTAGACGTGAGTTAGTATAAGTATCCAAGTGGACGTGAATTTGTATAAGTATCCGAGTGGACGTGAGTTTGTATAAGTGTCCGAGCGGACGTGAGTTTGTATAAGTATCCAAGTGGACGTGAGTTTGTATAAGTATCCAAGTGGACGTGAGTTTGTATAAGTGTCCGAGTGGACGTGAGTTTGTATAAGTATCCGAGTGGACGTGAGTTTGTATAAGTGTCCGAGCGGACGTGAGTTTGTATAAGTATCCAAGTGGACGTGAGTTTGTATAAGTGTCCGAGTGGACGTGAGTTTGTATAAGTGTCCGAGTGGACGTGAGTTTGTATAAGTATCCAAGTGGACGTGAGTTTGTATAAGTATCCGAGTGGACGTGAGTTTGTATAAGTATCCAAGTGGACGTGAGTTTGTATAAGTGTCCGAGTGGACGTGAGTTTGTATAAGTATCCGAGTGGACGTGAGTTTGTATAAGTGTCCGAGCGGACGTGAGTTTGTATAAGTATCCAAGTGGACGTGAGTTTGTATAAGTATCACAAGTGGACGTGAGTTTGTATAAGTGTCCGAGTGGACGTGAGTTTGTATAAGTGTCCGAGTGGACGTGAGTTTGTATAAGTATCCGAGTGGACGTGAGTTTGTATAAGTGTCCGAGTGGACGTGAGTTTGTATAAGTGTCCGAGCGGACGTGAGTTTGTATAAGTATCCAAGTGGACGTGAGTTTGTATAAGTATCCAAGTGGACGTGAGTTTGTATAAGTATCCAAGTGGACGTGAGTTTGTATAAGTGTCCGAGTGGACGTGAGTTTGTATAAGTGTCCGAGCGGACGTGAGTTTGTATAAGTATCCAAGTGGACGTGAGTTTGTATAAGTGTCCGAGTGGACGTGAGTTTGTATAAGTGTCCGAGTGGAAGTGGGTTTGTATAAGTGTCCGAGTGGACGTGAGTTTGTATAAGTATCCGAGTGGACGTGAGTTTGTATAAGTGTCCGAGCGGACGTGAGTTTGTATAAGTATCCAAGTGGACGTGAGTTTGTATAAGTATCCAAGTGGACGTGAGTTTGTATAAGTGTCCGAGTGGACGTGAGTTTGTATAAGTGTCCGAGTGGACGTGAGTTTGTATAAGTATCCGAGTGGACGTGAGTTTGTATAAGTGTCCGAGTGGACGTGAGTTTGTATAAGTGTCCGAGTGGAAGTGGGTTTGTATAAGTGTCCGTGTGGACGTGAGTTTGTATAAGTGTCCGAGCGGACGTGAGTTTGTATAAGTATCCAAGTGGACGTGAGTTTGTATAAGTATCCAAGTGGACGTGAGTTTGTATAAGTGTCCGAGTGGATGTGAGTTTATATAAGTGTCCGAGTGGACGTGAGTTTGTATAAGTATCCAAGTGGACGTGAGTTTGTATAAGTGTCCGAGTGGACGTGAGTTTGTATAAGTGTCCGAGTGGAAGTGGGTTTGTATAAGTATCCGAGTGGACGTGAGTTTGTATAAGTGTCCGAGTGGACGTGAGTTTGTATAAGTATCCAAGTGGACGTGAGTTTGTATAAGTGTCCGAGTGGACGTGAGTTTGTATAAGTGTCCGAGTGGACGTGAGTTTGTATAAGTATCCAAGTGGACGTGAGTTTGTATAAGTGTCCGAGTGGACGTGAGTTTGTATAAGTGTCCGAGTGGACGTGAGTTTGTATAAGTGTCCGAGTGGACGTGAGTTTGTATAAGTGTCCGAGTGGAAGTGGGTTTGTATAAGTGTCCGAGTGGACGTGAGTTTGTATAAGTGTCCGAGTGGACGTGAGTTTGTATAAGTATCCGAGTGGACGTGAGTTTGTATAAGTGTCCGAGCGGACGTGAGTTTGTATAAGTATCCAAGTGGACGTGAGTTTGTATAAGTATCCAAGTGGACGTGAGTTTGTATAAGTGTCCGAGTGGACGTGAGTTTGTATAAGTGTCCGAGTGGACGTGAGTTTGTATAAGTATCCGAGTGGACGTGAGTTTGTATAAGTGTCCGAGTGGACGTGAGTTTGTATAAGTGTCCGAGTGGAAGTGGGTTTGTATAAGTGTCCGTGTGGACGTGAGTTTGTATAAGTGTCCGAGCGGACGTGAGTTTGTATAAGTATCCAAGTGGACGTGAGTTTGTATAAGTATCCAAGTGGACGTGAGTTTGTATAAGTGTCCGAGTGGATGTGAGTTTATATAAGTGTCCGAGTGGACGTGAGTTTGTATAAGTATCCAAGTGGACGTGAGTTTGTATAAGTGTCCGAGTGGACGTGAGTTTGTATAAGTGTCCGAGTGGAAGTGGGTTTGTATAAGTATCCGAGTGGACGTGAGTTTGTATAAGTGTCCGAGTGGACGTGAGTTTGTATAAGTATCCAAGTGGACGTGAGTTTGTATAAGTGTCCGAGTGGACGTGAGTTTGTATAAGTGTCCGAGTGGACGTGAGTTTGTATAAGTATCCAAGTGGACGTGAGTTTGTATAAGTGTCCGAGTGGACGTGAGTTTGTATAAGTGTCCGAGTGGACGTGAGTTTGTATAAGTGTCCGAGTGGACGTGAGTTTGTATAAGTGTCCGAGTGGAAGTGGGTTTGTATAAGTGTCCGAGTGGACGTGAGTTTGTATAAGTGTCCGAGTGGACGTGAGTTTGTATAAGTATCCGAGTGGACGTGAGTTTGTATAAGTGTCCGAGCGGACGTGAGTTTGTATAAGTATCCAAGTGGACGTGAGTTTGTATAAGTATCCAAGTGGACGTGAGTTTGTATAAGTGTCCGAGTGGACGTGAGTTTGTATAAGTGTCCGAGCGGACGTGAGTTTGTATAAGTATCCAAGTGGACGTGAGTTTGTATAAGTGTCCGAGTGGAAGTGGGTTTGTATAAGTGTCCGAGTGGACGTGAGTTTGTATAAGTATCCAAGTGGACGTGAGTTTGTATAAGTGTCCGAGTGGAAGTGGGTTTGTATAAGTGTCCGAGTGGACGTGAGTTTGTATAAGTGTCCAAGTGGACGTGAGTTTGTATAAGTGTCCGAGTGGACGTGAGTTTGTATAAGTGTCCGAGTGGACGTGAGTTTGTATAAGTATCCAAGTGGACGTGAGTTTGTATAAGTATCCAAGTGGACGTGAGTTTGTATAAGTATCCGAGTGGACGTGAGTTTGTATAAGTGTCCGAGTGGAAGTGGGTTTGTATAAGTGTCCGAGTGGACGTGAGTTTGTATAAGTGTCCGAGTGGACGTGAGTTTGTATAAGTGTCCGAGTGGACGTGAGTTTGTATAAGTGTCCGAGTGGAAGTGGGTTTGTATAAGTGTCTGAGTGGACGTGAGTTTGTATAAGTGTCTGAGTCCCATCAAGTGTTTGTGGGGCCGGTTTTGTTCAGTCTGTCAGTTTTAAAGCTCTGATAATAGTTGGCTATATTGTAAGTGACAGAGCGTAGGTTTGATTGTTGTTTAAGCTGGTACTGATCCTGATCCATAAGCCAGGGGCCCAGCTACCAGATCATGGTCAAACAGTGTTCTTGATTCTCCTTGATTTGCCCTTGACAGAATGAAGTCCTTGGTTTAGTATAGATTACCAGATATCATGTGTGGTTGGCCTGTTTTCAATGGCCACCCATATTTAACCGCACAGATTCTTTTTTGCAATGTTCACGCTCATCTGTAAAAAAAAGTGGCATTTCCGTTTTAGGTAGTTGTCCCTTCTTTTTACAAGGGGAAGCAAATCTATCTAAAAATATCGTCTCTATTGATACCGTAAATATCTAAACTCTCTAGATTGGAAACTACAGGCTTGCAAACATCCAACCTAATTCAGTATACTCCTTATGACGCAACGCATCTGTGCTATCCACTTAATTGTAGCATCACAATGATTTTATACGCAAGTGAATGAAGATTTTCTCACTCTAAAACAATTTGACGGTAATTTAGACATAATGGTGGCTAATAAAGGTGCTGAATAAACGATGCTGTTCACATAGCCAAGTCAATGTACAAAACTTCTCAATTTCAACAACTCTGACTCCTTGATATTATTCGAACTGTAACACTCTGGCAATGTTTTGTAGATCTTTTCCAAACACAATATTATGCATACCTAAACAATCACTGTAAAAACAAAAGGCCACATTGTGACAGTGTAAGGACCGGATCTGAAGTCCATCAGAGATTGACATATATCATCTTCTTTGCAATGCCAATTCATGACTATGGGGCAGGCAGGGAGATTGGATGTTTCTGTCAATGAAGACAGGGTTAATGAAGACTATCTATCCGTGGTCACGAGCTTTTATCAAAATCAAAGGCATAAAAGTAAAACTTCATCACAGGTCGATAGAGCGGAGGTGTGATGTGGATCTGTCTTTCGGGTTCTGGTACGGAGGGGTTCAGGGTTCGGGGGCTCTGGGGGATCAGGGTTTGGGGGCTCTGGGGGTTCAGGGTTCGGGGGCTCTTGGGGATCAGGGTTCGGGGGCTCTGGGGGTTCAGGGTTCGGGGGCTCTGGGGGATCAGGGTTCGGGGCCCGGGGTCGGGGGACCGGAGTCTGGGATCCTGGGTTTGGGGTTTATATTATACATATGTATGACATGATGAGAGCCTGCTGGCATCTAGCTGAATATAATCGATTATAAGTCTCTATCTACAGAGAAAAGCTCCCACTAACATTAACGACATGCTGACCAATCAAAATCTAGTATCACTGCTAACTGACCAATCATAGACCAATAGTTATCGCTGCCTGACCAATCAAACTAAACTGCCTGATAATGTAGTCCAATCAGATGCTAGCGTCCTGCTGATTGGCCAATAAAAAGGCTTTGCTGACTTAAATCACTAACAAACTTATATAGTAAGAATCTCTTAACTCGAGTTGTCGCCATATTAATATTTTGACCGAAGTTGTTATTTTAGTTGTGATGAATCGTATAATAATGAACTTTATTTTTCGGTCTTTTATCTTGTTGTTATTTTTTAATCGCAAATCGCCATTCCATACGCCAAAGATCTTCATTCGTCTTCTGAGGCCATCTATCTGTCTGTCTTTGAAAGGTTTTAGTTGTTGATAATCTTCTTTTTTTTCTACATTTAACTCGCCTTAAAGTTATATAAAGTGTTACATAATAACAGGGCGAAATTCCTCCTGGCATAACATGACATATTTTTGCTCATCAGTCATAAAGATGTTTAATATTATGTGTCCTCTGGACACGTCTAACTGTGGATACACCAAACTGTGGATACACCAAACTGTGGATACACCAAACTGTGGATACACCAAACTGTGGATACACCAAACTGTGGATACATCTGATTGTACTATAATAATTATTATCATTTATATATATACTTAGATTATCTGCAATAATTCACTTAAAATTCATCTTCTTCTATCTTATGTACTGAGATGCAGTGCTTTTTATTTTTTACTTCATTTCGATAAAATCGAATATATTCTGCCAATAAACAAGTGACTATGATTGTGTTACTGTACATACGCGAGTCAAATTGTTATAAATGACAGCTGACAAGCTGAAATACTAGTTGAACTTTGATTTGTGGCGGACGGCGGTGCCCGAACACGAAAGAGCTAGAAATTGGAAAATGATGTATGTATGAATGAAATGTATTATTTCTTACCTCAATGATTAACAAGATAGCTGGGGGTTCCCCTATAGGAGGGGGGCGACTAATACGCCATTTCCTGGTTAACCCCCAATAAGTTAGAAATAAACATTTAAGTAAGTACAGTAAGGTGCTGGAGAACAGCATGAGCAGGGCAAAAACTTTATAGGAGGAAATTCGGCCTCGATACTTTAGAAAAGGCGGAAAATTTAGCACCAACCACACATGCACCCAAGTCACCTTTCACACACTGAGAAATATAGTAACATGAGGTAGTATTTTAGGGCGGGAGGGTTCAGAATTGCGAAAAGACGACTTGTCACTTCAGTTGTCTAGAATGAATGGGGTGAGAAAAACCCGCGAACTGACGAGATAAGTAAATTTGCATAAACTCGCCATAAGGTGCGCCGTGGTACAGGTTGATGCTTAAGGTAAGATAAGATAACTGCAAAGTATGAGGCTCTGAGGCCAGATTACAGCTAGTAAATTTTACCAGTTATAACACAGTACTGTGTTATTAAATAACTGAGCCTTGTCACATTGCTCAAGAAAAAATGAGTTCTTTAGGTGTAAAAAACTCTGTATTTTATGATGTTTAGTTGGTGAAATTGTATTATATCATAGCTTGAAGATTAATGCCACAAAGTTAGCCAATGTGATGGCTCTGATCTGATCAACACATTGGCTACAGCGCAGCGTAATCTCAATAAAATCAGTTACAGTGTATGTTACCATGTTATTGGCTGTCAGTGGTGGTTGCAGGATTTATACTGGGAAGCTCCAGATTACCTATCAATCTTCATTAGCCATCGCAGTGCAGGATGGCGCTACACCTCCCTACTAGCTCCCATACCACTTTTGGCATTAATACTTTTGGTTGCATGCAGCACATCCTATACCATGATGATGGTCGTATTAGTGACAAATGAAGGCAATGGATATGGACATTGTATTCCTAATGACACTGGCCCATCCATCAGACACTGTGATTATGATTCATTATCGAAGAGCTATGACCATTATATATTCTCAAGAATTACCTCACTTATAATTAATGTCTTGTCGGGTGATCGGGTGACAGACCTCAGCCACCGCCCCTCCGCGGTAGTTGATCCTGGGTCTTCTCCTCTGCAGAATGTTGATAAAATTTTGATATAACTTTGATGACACTGTAACATATAACCCTATTGTTGTTGTCCCACTCCAACTAAACACTTCTACCACAAACAGAGAATTAACTTTCTATCTCCTCAGCTGCCAGCATACTTAATTTGGTGAAAAATTCGAAATTTGATTAATCTCAACTTTGTTTCTATCAGGATCAACATGTTATGTGATGTGATCTTTTTAATTTGGGTAAAAATATCACATCTAGTAGTTGGTAACCAATTCCTGAGTGTCTCATCAATACAACATTTACACATGAAATATCCTTGGCTATTACAGCAGGGATAATGTCACGGCACCACAAAATTACGAGGTTATAACTGTGTTTCAGGAAACTGTGTCAGCGTTTGATTTACAAATCACTGAATGCATAAATTATTGTTGATAAGCCACAATGGTTGATGATATCACATGTACCACAAAAGTGCTACAAGTTAGTATCGCAGAGTTTTTGACGGATCTGCATGTTCTAGAAATGATCTATTTTTTCTCATGTCAATTATTGCTACACAATCAAATGGCTGCAACTTTACAAATTGCTTTATACTTTTATTTACGCAATGCGTGAAATAGACTTCAGGTATAAAGAACAAATTTCATTCATGGCAATAAAAGTTTTGGTGAAGAATAGGACGCGACGGGTTGTTGAATGCCGATTCACCCCAGCTGTGATCGTTCGAATTTTGGGTGATGGTTAGTCACACGCTCCAAGATTAGTCTCCAAACGCAAACAGAAAAATTTCGCCATAAAATCTTAAGGCTGTTTATTGTTTTGCAAATACAAGAAATTGCTGTTGATTTTTCCCCAATATATGTATTAGTTTACATTTGGCTTCACATAATGTAAAAAGAAGTTGATTTCCAGCCTCCTTTGTCACAAAAGGTTGCATCAGCCATGCATCAGCCACGTCGAAAGCAATGGGGCGTAAAATACTCAGTGGCTTCACAATGCAAAAGGCATCGACGTAGATAATTTGCGAAGGTGGAGGCAGACAAATCAAATAACGGGTCTTCTGAATTCAATGCTTGTTTTTTAAGGTACCTCTTCGAGTTTCGAACGGGGCAGATGGCCTTTTCATTAAAGGCGTAGACATTCACTTATACAGAGATGCTGGAATGTTTAAGAGATTTAAAATGTTTGATCAAAAATTTTGAATATACAACTATATTTTTTCTGCGTAACTGATGGGAAGGTGACAAAGACGCATGGCATGCCTCACTAGGTCTCAGAAGTCCAAAAAAACATAGGGTAAGCGGTGCACAGACAGTGGTTGAAATCTGCCCATGCAGTAGATTATGAGCGCTGTTACACATTTTTGTCAAAAGTGAGAGACAGAAAGCCATGTTCAGCCTGGTCCTAGGGGTCTGGGTTTTAGACACTCCTCGGAGTATTAATTGTAGCCTAGCCTTGTAGCCAAAGTTTAAGGCCAAATCGTTTGCTTTGCAATAAATCAAATGGCGGAGGGGCTAGATCTTAGGGCCTTATCTTCCAGGCCAAAGTTTCTCTGCTGTATTACTAATAGTTCGATAGTGCGAGAACTAAACTTATCTTGGAAAATTGTGTCTGCCACAGAACTCCTCTAGTCGGCCCAGGACTCTGTTGTAGGCTTGTCTAGTGCTGTCACTAATGGAAGCCATAATCATACAGTCAGCCTCCTGCTCTAGGGCTCGAATTTCTGCAAAAAAAGAGGTACGTTTTATATTTATGACTTGCTTAATACACCAACAACAAAATAATTCTCTTCAACCATGATTTATTACTTAATAGTTCAATATTATTCGGGGAAATACCTAATCAACTCTCCTTTGACATGTTTTTGACATAGTGTCTGGCACGTAGCGGCCTCTGTTGGTGTTAAGCCAAACTGAGCAGTCCTGCCCACGTGAGAGTCTATCTGGGATAATGTTATCCTCCCTAGGGATGTATTCCATCCTGACTGCTATATTGTGAGTCATGAAGATTAAAATGCACAGTTTTAAGAGTTGGTTTATCAACGTGAGTAGAGTGAGTAGAACTTAGTCAGAATGGAAACTAAAGCCATATTGTCAGTTTTTATAAGTAAGCAACTATCACTTATCTGGTGTCTCCAGATGTGTAGGACCGCGAAGATAGGGTACAGCTCCAATAGCACTATGTTCTGAGAGGTCCACCAGGCGTCATCCCAAGTACCATCAAACCATTCAGGCCCCAGTACGGCTCCATAGCCAATCGATCCAGAGGAGTCTGTTTCCATCAGTGGAATGAAATTACAAATCAGCTATATTCCATCTTATTACAAAGGTATATCTGCGCTTCTGTCAAATAAACAGGGAAGGCAGTAATATGTGTACAATACAGTTGTGACCAAATTTTAAACAATAGAAAGTTCAAATCTGTAGTTGTGCTCCCTTGTAACTGGGAAAATTGAAAAAACAGAGTCTGTGCATGAAATCCTATGCCCAGCTTTTCAATCACATGTAATGAATGAAATCAGATTTCCAAAGCATACACGCACTTAAAAGCATTTTGTAAAATTACTATCAACATTGCTATGATGGTTTCGTAGTGAGGACATCACAAGCTCACTCCTCTGTTTTCATAAAGATGCCAGCGATTCTGACCTTTCCCCTTTATCCTCATATCAGTTCACTGTTGGAGTGCCTTGCACAATAATTCAAATTTTAACATCGATTGTTAAGGCTTGACTAAAATGGTTTTACCAGGAAAGGACGCGATATTTTATGCTCATATGCACTTTACCTGGAATCTGTACTGATCCAAAAAACCGGGATTATTCAAATCACCGGCTGTCAAAGTCTAAAACAATATACTAACATATGGAGTACAATTCAAAAACTTGACAGGTAAAAATTAAGATTTTCCCAGTACACAAAGGCATCCTGTAATTGTGTCTTTCAATACATCTCAACACTTAATGCAGTTAGAAAAATCTTTGGATCTGGGGTCCAATGCTATCAGCAATCAACCTGACTCAAAAACATTTATCTGGCTTTTCAGCCTTTGGACTGGTTTTTGTGATGATGACCTATCTTGGCAAAGCAAATTTATACGTCCGCATGAAAACTTAAGCTAGACGCCACAGTTTGCATCAACGGCGAAAATTGTTCACTATAGCTGCCATTTGTGCCCAGATTTAGTTTCTCAAACATCATTCCATGCAAAAATTTATTTCATGTACGATTGTATCTTAATGATGCACTCCTGCAAGGAATACAAACATCGTGCAATAAACATAAAATTCCATAAACACTGGAAAACGTTGCCATAACAAGCAGTCAAAGTCAGCCACTTATGGGAGCTGGCCAATAACGATAAAATTTTCCTACAGAAGCCCTTTAAATATACATGGTAAGTGGCGATTGCATGGAACAAAACCATTTGTGTAGGACATGGAAAACTTTTGCACCATTTTTGCACATGGCAAGCTAAAGTACGTGGCAAGCTATTGTACCTAGCAGGCTTTCAAACACCATCAATTTGTTCATGTTTTAAAGTATGGCACAACACTCTATCAGGATAGTTGGGAGACATACACAATGAAGCCAATATCAGTTACATAGGAACAAATCAAGAATTTATGTGCTGGCCCCTAGATATTTTTGTAACCAGTGGAAAAAAAGGGGAATAATGCTATTCCATAGTTCATTTGGTCTGCATGCTATCACACTAGGTGTGCTTATACCGAGAATTAAAAGTACTTATGCTACAAAGATCTTTGAGTCAACTTCATAGCTTTCATGAGTTTTTCAACAAGCTTAGGTAGTTCTATACCTTTAAACCGAAAGCATTTCAACTCAATTTAGCCAGCTATACAGGTCTTGTTTAAAAGCTAAGCTACAAACATCCAAGTTCATAGCAGGCCAACATATGCAACAAATGGACAAAGCTTCCAAATGATCTAAACTTTGTTGGGAGGATCACTTAAACATGGCTGTAAAAGTAGCAATACATGATATATAACTCAGCTTTGTGGTGTTCCCTTGCAAATGTTCTTATCTCGCCTCAATCGTCTGTTTGCGGCCTTGTTTGCAGCCCCAATTGCTTAGCATTACGTCATATCATACAATTATCATAGCCTCTATCACCATATACCAGTGCTGTCAAACTCTTGTGTCGTCCTGGTTGAATCACACCAAGTCACCGGGCAGTCAATCGCGCTGAAATAAAAACTGGAAAGCAGCAGCATAGCATCCAATTTTGGTGATGTCAATAAATTGGAAAAGCTTGAGAAACCGATTATCAGTGCCTGTAACATATGTGCATGTAAAACTTTATTTTCCCGGAATTGCGAACCAAGCTGGAACAAAAACAAAGGGAGAGGAACCAAAACACTTTGTTTTTGAAGGAAAAACCGAATTTCTATAAAAATCTCTTGTACTGACTTCTAGAAAAAAAATGTTGTTATCATAATGATGACCGCAGGTTTTTTTTTTTGCCCAGGCATACCGCATATTGTCATGCTTGGTGGAATTAAAAAGCTGGTATCCACACAAATACAGATCCCCAAACCACTAACAAAGACACAACATTGCTATACCAACATTGCACCACTAACAACATTGCTATACCAAATTGCGGCAACTAATTTCAAAGTCCTCACCAATGTTGCTGCTAATAAACTCGAGAGTACAGTGCTACCTTGTCTGAGGCAAAGAAAAGAAAGGAAAGCTAATGACCTTTGCCCAATATTAAATATCCTGATGTTCAGCCAATCAGAATTCAGAGTTGCTTCAACAACCAAGCTGTGAGGAAAGCCTCATTAACCATGAGAAGCCAACCCATAAATACAATCTAAATATCATCTAAAAAATCCTTTTCTTACAAAATGGTAATTTTTATCATTCTATGTGAAAGACTAGCTTGTATATTACACGAAATAATTGGCAAAATATTTAGCAAGTCAACTACTGTATATAATCAGTTTGCCGTACAGTCGTTGCCTGCAGCATTAGCCTGCGACAATAAATGCAAGTACTCGTGACTAATAATTAATTTGACAATGATTTGTGTTGAAATTGTGATTAATTTCTTCATCATTGCAGCAGATTTAAAATAATATCTTTTCACCATCACTATTTTAATTAACCTAAAACTTGGATTAAGTTGTCTGCCTCTGCAATACAACATTAGAATGTGACTTTGACTGTAATTGGTATTTCCATTGCTTCCTTGTCGTATAAGTTGGAATGCTAATGCTGTAACTAATATGACGTTTCAATGCACATATTCCGCACAGCTCTGACAGTATCACTTTGAATAACTCTTCACAAGTAGGCCTATAATCAGATAACAAGTAACGGTTATGGGTTCGGTACCGTATATTGTTCTCCTTGGAGATGTTGGTGCAGGAAAGTCTACAATCATAGAGAGGCTAACAGGAGAAACTGGGAGGAGTGCTGCCAAAAGTAAGAGTGTAACACTAACCTCTGAGGTATTCGAAGTCTATGATGGAAGTCTCATAATTTGTGACACTCCAGGGAGCAATGCCATGGGAGATGAGTTCAAACACAACCTACATATCGCTCACGCAATGAACTTCAAACCAGTAACTAGTGTTTTGATAGTCGTCAAGGCTGATGTCCGAATGGACAACGTGATTAAAACTGTCAGTGACTACGCTGTCGGATTTATCCCCGGTGAACTTCCTATTGAGCTGATCAGTGTCTGTATCACACATATGGACACAGTAACATGGAATGAAAGTGACCTCTCACCACATTTAATGACACAATTAGGGATAGAGTCGGCCGTGTTTTGCGATGTTGATACACCACAGGAAACGCTAAGAGGAGACCTCCTGTTTGAGTGTGCTAAGAGAAAACCAATCGAATTGAGCATAGATGGGGAGATGTTTTTGACTTTATTTCAGATCAACAGTACTAATCTTAAGGTACTGCACGACTCCAGAAAAGAGGTTAGTAGATTTGAGAAAATGAAATATGATTATTGTCATCAAAGGAGAGCATACAGTCCAGATGATCAAATGAATATGGCCTTCGAGTTCCAGGCATACATGTTAGATGAGATACGCCAAGCAGAGAAAAGGTTGTCCGCTGGAAACAAGTTCACCTTTACTGAAGGTCCGGAATCAGCAAGCGAAGCTGGACATATTGAAAACATGACCAATCAACTTAGAAAAGCAATAGGCAGTGTGAGTGCCGAAGCAGCGTGTTATCACAAACGTATCATAGCGTCTACGAGAAAATGCCCATACTGCCCAGCTGTTTGGCAAGAGTTTTCTACTCCAAGAACATGTGGCAGTGTCACTACAGACACAAGCGATAATCTGGAGGAAGGACTTGGCCAAATGTCCACCTTCACATTTACTTGGGATTTCGTGAACGCAAAGCTGATAATTGAAAAGGTGTCAAAGTCAGAAATCACTGCTGATGCTGAAAACCGCAACCCTGAAGATTTGGGATGTAGGAACACCATTGAATGGCCCCTAATGGCCCCATTTAAAGATCATTGCTCTATCATCAATGCAGATTACGCCATGGTTTTGGAAGTAGTTCACTCAATAATAAGTGATTCAATTACTCGAACCAAGAGGGATGATAAAAGAACTCAAAAGAACTCGATTGGGAGTCAATCGTCTATTCTAGGAAAAGACAAAGAAGGGTTCTTTAGTAATGGTGGACAATCTTCAGCTTCAGAGAGTGGTAACAGGGATCACTCGGTACATGTTGTGGAACAAATACACTCCTACTCATCAAAAACTAATCCGGGACGAAGGAGCCCACTTGCTGAAATAACTTCTTCTCTTGACAATCAAGCTAATATCTCTGGGAATCCCACAAATTGGAATCAAGAATATGACAAAGGGATAAACAAACTTAAACCATTGGAGATAAAGAAATCTACCGCTACTACTAAAAGTGACGGCGGTATCTCTGGAAAAACAATCGAACCTAGGAAGTCCCAAGCCAAGCCTGATATATCTTCGAATGCACATCAGAGTAGTCTTTCCCCGCATGTTTCAACAGTGTCAGTTGAGAGCGAGTGGGGACAGTCCATTGAGATGATAACAAAAAAGTCTGCTTCAGCCAAGGAAGGAGAACATATGAGCAAGAAACAAGGAAATAAAAATGAGAAATGCAGCAGATTTTTATGCATTATTCTGTGAAGGAGCCATATCTCGATGTGGTAAGAAATTTTGCGGTGAAGCCTGATTACAAAACTAATGAAAGCCTACTGACTGCCTTTATAATCTCATTCATACCAAACAAGTGAAATTATTGCCGTTTTTTCTGTGTTATTAAACATATAAGAATTTATTGAAATTGGTTTTGGGTCAACCTGATACCCATCAAGCACTGCATTACTTTCTTTTACAGGTTCATGCATACTACAACCCTTCAAACCACAAATGAATGAAAGAAACTCTCAAAACTAATCACCTCACTAGTAATGCTTGTGGTTGCAGGTCTTAAACTCTTCCATTATTCGTTACCCCGATAATCAAAGGCTGTGGAGCTGAAATAATGGCTAATTTCTGATTTCTCCTGTCTTGATAAGATGAGAGTAAAAGTTTTGTGGCTTCTAGAGCTGTTGTATATTATCACCTTACCAATGTAAACGCCATGATTGATGGTTAGGTCACATTATGTTAACTGAACTTTTGCACTTTTATCATCCTGTTATTTCCGCCAATGTTTTATGCTCATGTAAAAGATGTATTTGAAATAGCAAATCTGTCCATGCACTTCTCTTTACTAATGAAACAACAATCTATGTAAACTGGCTGTACAAATCTCCAATGTATTAAAATAAGGTCTGAAGCATCTGCCTCATTTCATTCATAGTTTGTCAAGTCATTACCAATATAGGAACGGACAGTCTACATTGAGTAATTTGAAAACCTTGGCAACAATTAATTAAGTAATTAGAATTTTAGCTAGAAATTTATTGATGCATTTAATGAATGATAAAACACAGTAGATTTATACATATCATATAGCCTTCTCACATGAAACATCTTGATGCTTTCAGTCGCTGGTCAGCTTTCCTTAATTTACCTGCCCATCTATTCATCTATCGCTATACTAATGAGGTAAATAAAATATACTTTGACTAGTCTTTAGGTGCTAACCTGGAAATGTGTCCGCAAGATACTCACTTTTAGCAAGTCAAGAATATTTTTCACAAATTTGTTAATACTAGCTATCTATATTGTGCTTCAGTGTATGCGTATGTTGGCAGGGAAAGATAATTTCTGATTAGGAAACCATATTCACTACACTATCTACAGTCCTCAAACTCCAAAATTATCATTGATTAGTATGGGAAGTTTTCATCAGCTTTGACGATTGTTTGATTTGGATGCCATTTATAGTGGGGACTTTGCCTCAATGGAAATTCTAAAGTCCTAAAACTTTGTCATCGATTAGCGGTTTGGGAAAAAGATTATGGTGGGGGTTTCGGCTCAATTGAAAATCCCAAGTCCTAAAACTTTGTCATCGCTTGGTTGTTTGATGAACCGTTCATGGTGGGGCTTTCGACTCACTGGAAAATCCCAAGTCCTAAAACCTTTTCATCTATAAGTTGTGAAGGGAAACCGATTATTGTTGAGATTTTGCCTCAATGGAAAATCCTAAGTCCTAAAACTTGGTCATCGCTTGGTTGTTTGATGAACCGTTCATGGTGGGGGTTTCGACTCACTGGAAAATCCCAAGTCCTAAAACCTCTTCATCTATAAGTTGTGAAGGGAAACCGATTATTGTTGGGATTTTGCCTCAATGGAAAATCCCAAGTCCTAAAACTTGGTCATCGCTTGGTTGTTTGATAAACCGTTCATGGTGGGGGTTTTGACACACTGGAAAATCCCAAGTACTAAAACTTTGTCATCGCTTGGTTGTTTGATGAACCGTTCATGGTGGGGGTTTCGACTCACTAGAAAATCCCAAGTCCTAAAACTTTGTCATCGCTTGGTTGTTTGATGAACCGTTCATGGTGGGGGTTTCGACTCACTGGAAAATCCCAAGTCCTAATACCTTTTCATCTATAAGTTGTGAAGGGAAACCGATTATTGTTGGGATTTTGCCTCAATGGAAAATCCCAAGTCCTAAAACCTCTTCATCTATAAGTTGTGAAGGGAAACCGATTATTGTTGGGATTTTGCCTCAATGGAAAAATCCCAAGTCCTAAAACTTGGTCATCGCTTGGTTGTTTGATGAACCGTTCATGGTGGGGGTTTCGACTCACTGGAAAATCCCAAGTCCTAATACTTTGTCATCGCTTGGTTGTTTGATGAACCGTTCATGGTGGGGGTTTCGACTCACTGGAAAATCCCAAGTCCTAAAACCTCTTCATCTATAAGTTGTGAAGGGAAACCGATTATTGTTGGGATTTTGCCTCAATGGAAAATCCTAAGTCCTAAAACTTGGTCATCTATAAGTTGTGAAGGGAAACCGATTATTGTTGGGATTTTGCCTCAATGGAAAATCCCAAGTCCTAAAACCTCTTCATCTATAAGTTGTGAAGGGAAACCGATTATTGTTGGGATTTTGCCTCAATGGAAAAATCCCAAGTCCTAAAACTTGGTCATCGCTTGGTTGTTTGATGAACCGTTCATGGTGGGGGTTTCGACTCACTGGAAA
Source organism: Membranipora membranacea (assembly GCA_914767715.1). Classification (NCBI taxonomy): domain Eukaryota; kingdom Metazoa; phylum Bryozoa; class Gymnolaemata; order Cheilostomatida; family Membraniporidae; genus Membranipora; species Membranipora membranacea. The sequence goes on from OU612066.1 coordinate 39,480,194, forward strand.
ATCCCAAGTCCTAATACTTTGTCATCGCTTGGTTGTTTGATGAACCGTTCATGGTGGGGGTTTCAACTCACTGGAAAATCCCAAGTCCTAAAACCTCTTCATCTATAAGTTGTGAAGGGAAACCGATTGTTGGGATTTTGCCTCAATGGAAAATCCCAAGTCCTAAAACTTGGTTGCTTGGGAAACCGTTTATGATAGGGGTTTCGCCTCAATGGGAAATCCCGAGTCCTAAAACTTTGTCATCATTCTATAAGCGATTATTTATTTTTGCCTCACAGTAGATGCATCGCATTGATGGCATGAGAAGTTTTCAAGCTTTGTGCGTTGTTTATTTGGGAACCCATTTACGATGGGGATTTTGCTTCAATAATAAATGAGTAAAGCATAACAATCGATTATTTATTACGTAACAAATTGACTGGAATTTTCTGTGAATATTTATGTTGGTGCTGTAAATAGCAGATCAAAATTAGACTTTGATTTATTAAACAAATTTAAGGCAAGTTATATGTGAAGCATCACATCGAAATAACTGTATGGTGCAGATGATAAAAAGAAAAATATTTTAAATATTACCATAACTAAAAATAACTCATACATATGGATTGGACAACGAAACATTAGTGTAGTAGAGTAGCAACAACCTGCTGTTATTATTGTCCCTAATTAATCATTGAAAATTATACATCCCAACTTTTCTTACACTAAGCTTTGGCAAACTCTTAATAGCCTTATCAAACCCCTCATTCCAGGTTTCTCGAGCTGGCGAGGGTAGAGGAGTGACATCTTTAGTTGACGAAGGGCTGATGTCAAACTCAACTTCGACTTTGACAGGCATCATTTTTGACCATTCGATAGTTAGTCCACATCCGGCACTTTTTCCTGCCCGGTTAGAAGAAGATGCTTTCAATTGCCTGCCACCTAACTTTCGGATGATTAGGTTCTCCGCAGTCGAATCCCACTTGAAACTGAACATAGACATGTCATCACTCCAAATGTCGGAGGCAAGCGATGGTCGGTTACCGCATGTAGTACCACCATCACAACCTTCTATCTTCTGCCACACAGCCCCACAATGTGGACACTTACGGAAGTTTGTGTCTACATCTTTGTGATATTTTGAAGCTTCGATCCGTACGTCACTCAGAACCTTCCGAAGTTGATTGGTCATGTTGGCAATATGACCTGCTTCGTTTTCCATATTGGGACCTTCAATAAAAGTGAAATTGTTGCTGCTAGACAGACTCTTCTGTGCTTCAATGATTTGTTCTAATACCCATGTCTGAAAGTCAAAAGTCATATTCATTTGGTCTGATTCTGTGTGTGCCTTCTTTTGTTTGTAGAAATCTTGTTTCATTTTTTCAAATCTTCCAACTTCCTTTCTAGTTTGCCTCAGAACCTTCAAATTATTGTTGCTAATTTTGAAAAGTTTTAGAAACATATCTCCATCAATACTCAGCTCTACTGGTCGTTTGTCGGCACACTCAGCCATTATATCACGGCTCAGAGTGTCGCGGGTCGTTCTAATTGAGCTGAATATGGCTGTGTTTATTCCCAGCTCACTCGTCAAATGTGGCAAAAGATCTCCTTTGGTCCATTTCACTTCGTCCATGTGTGTAACGCAAACACCGATCAGTTCCATAGGAATATCTTCTGGAAGAAATCCCTCAGCGTACTGTGTAACGTGTTGAACCACATTATCCATGCGAACATCGGCTTTCACGATTATCATCACACAAGTTACTGGATGAAAGTTCATTGCATGGGCAATGTGAAGATTGTGCTTGAACTTATCTTTCATAGAATTGCTTCCAGGGGTGTCGCATATAATCATCTTCTCATCAAAGCTTTCGAAGGCCTCAGATGAAATGGTCACACTGGTGCTAGACGCTGAGCTTCTACCTCGCGCTCCTGTCAGCTTTTCTACTATCGTCGACTTTCCAGTACCGACATCTCCCAAAAGCACAATAAAAGGTATCTGACTCATTTTAAGATTTGAGATGGTAGTTTGTCAAATATCAGGCACAACCGTATCATATGGTTTTATAAATCATACTGATTCATGTTATACAGACTCAAACTACCACAGTCAACACCTCTAAGAAGATAACATAATTACAAGTTTGATGGCTATCAATGTAGTAGAACTCGTTTATATTGTCAGATGCTAAAGATAAGGCATTGACTGAGGCATTGACTTAGTGCAGCCAATTCATATAGCATACAGCGGTGCTGATGCCTGCATAACAAGATAGGTGCAGTAATGCCTCTTAAGAGAAAGTCTCTGGTCAATTTCGATTGCCAGTTTTGAGAAAACGACAACTTATAACATATATCATATAACATATATACTTACTTTGATGAGATTAAAAGAATTTCTAAACAATGTGATGATTTAAATCTTTTATTAAACCCAACTAAGACCCAAGAAATTATGTTCTCAACCTAGCATGTTTAACCCCATACCCCTACTCTTGCACTGAATGGAACAAATATTGCATTGTCTGATAAAGTTAGATACCTTGGTGTTATAGTGGATCAGGATTTGAGATTTCATGAGCATGTACAATCAGTGGTTACAACAGCAGCTAGAAGAATGTATATTGTGAAGAATTTTGTGTATTTCAGCTCTAAACCTCTAGCCAACATGTTATTCAAAAGCTTTATCATGTCCCTCATCTCCTATTGTTTACCTATCATTTTTACTTGTATCTATGCCAGTGATAAAAAGGCTATCAGAAAGATTTTTAAAGATTGTTATAAACTTGGTATTGAGTATCACGACATAGACTTACACATTCAGAAACTAACTAAAACACTTGCCATCAGATACATAGAAGACGATGAACATCTCATTAATGAATTTTTGAGCCAATGCCCCTCTGGAAGATATCGAACTGTTAAATATAGAGAGCATGGGGCAGAGACAGTTTTTTATGCCACCTTGTACATACTTTAAATGATATTTTGTTTTAAACAATCATACAGAGCTTTTTTCCATTTTTGTTCATGTCTTCTTTTAAGGCCAGTATTTACAACGAATTTCCCAACATGTAATATTGTCTGTGATAAGTAATAAATCAATCAATCAACCAATCAATATCATATTCGGCATTTTGTTCCAGGAATGTGGAGTAATTTCTTGTAACATCGATGGCTGATTACTGAATTGTATTTGGCTTGGTAGATTTCGCTGAAATTAATACTAAACATAGAGCAAGTTTGGCTACAGAAACAAATAAAGAAGTCTTTTCAAACAATTTTGATGCGCGATCAGTTATAAATATAATATATATATATATATATATTATATAATGCATCACACACAAAATAGATGTGTGGTTTCTCAAAATTGACTGAAAGATTTTTAGATAAGAGGAATAGGAACTCGTTAAGAAATTGAGTTTGGTTTGGGGAGTTAAACTAGAGCAGAAAACTGTGAGGCCATCTCTGAAAGTGGATGATTGTGGATTTAATTTTTATTCTAAAAAGAGGCACTACTGCACCTAACCTTTACAAGTGACCATGAGTTGAGCACTGTCTGCCAATGGGCGATTAGTGCCTGTTTCAGTTTCTGGCAGTTTGCTGCACACTCACAATTAGAAGGTCCCCCATGTCCTCACCTCTAGGATGCATTCTAGTTTACTAAGCTGTATCACACTAGGTACAGACTCAGTACGAGGACCTCTGTTTTGTCATAAACAGGGCCCCTGCAGACCTGTTTGCGCAAAAAAAGATGCTGTGGAGGCGAGTTTGACGAGGTGAGAAGGGGATGAATTCAATCAGGTAAATTATTGGAATGCAGAACATCTGGTAAGTACCCGCAGGGAAGGATAGTTTGTTAGCTAGTAGAGATCATCATAGAATAATAAAAATGAACTGTCTAATCAATGGCATCATAATATAAGTGGGGAACTATGGTATCTTATAGTTATCACAGCTTTCGCTGGAAAATTCACAGCTGGCTATTGCATCAGCATGGGGATTTCCAGTATGACTGTTGGTTTTTGGATTTCCCTGTTAGAGCACTGCTGTATAGGTAATTACTATCTACAAGGAAGCAGGGTTTCCCAATCATCAAACTTTATTATAGGCTAGTTTGTCTAATGAACAAAATCATCGTCACAATTCGAGAAACATGCCAACTGTTTGTAAGCCAAAGTAAATCTGCACATTAAGATCACAGGAAGGTTAGCTTGATTCTACTTGCTGCTGTTAAATCCTAAGAGATTCTATCTACCTTGCATCAGTAGGGTGACTTGATAATTTAAATGGGTGGACAGTATCCTAGCTGATCTAAAGTATGGATTTGAAACCTTACATTGTACAACTTGGTGATGTAGGTGCAGGAAAGTCTGCTATTGTAGACAAACTTACTGGAGAGAATCGGAGTTCATCAGCCAGCCAGAGCTTTACACTCTCGTCTCAAGTATTTGTGAGCTATAATGGAGAGTTGACAATTGCTGACACTCCAGGCAGCAATGCTATGAAAAATCAGTTCAGACACAACCTCCATATTGCCCACGCACTGAACTTTGCACCAGTTACTAGTATCCTGATAGTCGTCAAAGCTGACACCCGTATGGATAATGTTGTCGAAGGAGTAAGCTTCTATGCACAAAGGTTCATTCCAGAGGATCTACCAATCGAGCTCATAAGTGTTTGTGTAACACATATGGACAAAGTAACGTGGGGAAGGACTGAGCTACTGGCACATTTGAAGAGCGAATTGGGGATAGAAACAGCAGTCTTCGTATCGAAAGGCACAAGCCGAGAATCTCTACAGAGAGAGCTGCTTTTTCAGTGTGCTAACAAACGCCCGGTGAAGTTACACATTGATGGAGACTTGTTTTTACGAATGTTTCACATTAGCGATCAGAACCTTAAAGTCTTGCGAGAGACCAGACTGGCGGTGCAAAGGTTTGAAAAAATGAAACAAGACTTTTACCGACAGAAGAAGTTATACTCACCTGCAGAGCAGATGGATATGACATTTGAATTTCAAAACTGGATGTTCAATGAGATATACGAAGCACAGAACACTTTGGCAACTAGCAACAAATTTAGCTTTGTTGAAGGTGAAAACGTGGCAAATGAAGCTGGCCACATTGCAAACATGACTAACCAACTCCGTTCAATCCTCCGTGACATAAGAGTCGAAGCAGCAAAATATCACAAAGATGTAGACACAAACTTCCGCAAGTGTCCGCATTGTGGGGCTGTGTGGCAGAAGATAGAAGGTTGTGATGGTGGTACTACATGCGGTAACCGACCATCTACTGCTCTTGATCTTTCACCAAACGGTTATCAGAAAATGTTCACATTTGAATTCAAGTGGGACGTAGGTCAGGAAACTCTTCGTATTTGTAAAACAATGCTAGGTAGTGTTCCGGCATCTACTACCACAAAACGAGATGGACATGGTGCAGGGTGTGGTCAGACAATCAATTGGTCAGCTATGGCACCTGTTAGAGTGCCAGTTGAATTTGACGCAGACTTACAGTCAACCAAGGATGTTAGTGCAGTTCCACCAGCCATTCGTTCATCCTGGAGAATTATGTAAGACATGTGCTTGGGACTACTACCACGTTTGACTGTAATATCAACAGCGAAAGACGGTGATGATGGAACAGATACTTTACCAGTATTTCATGAGTCAAGAGCAAAAGCGAAGGTGAGTTAATTTTCCTATAATTTTCTAATTTCAGAACACAGAGTTAAAGTAAAATCAAAATAATTTTGATATTGTTATGTAATGTAATTAGTGGTTCTGGTTAGACATAGCAACAGCCACTAATAGCAATGATGGGTTGTAAATCAAGTTGACAGAAGAAAAAAGGTGTTTTTCTCCATTTCCCATTAGCGCGATTGACCTGTGAGCTCACAAGTTTGTGTAGATGTGATGTTTTCCCAAAGCGAAATGTTAGCTATCAGTCCCCTGGTCTAAAGAAGCTCCCTCTAATGACGAACCAATGAGTCACCATATATGACTTATGTTAAAGTGTTGGAAGAAGCATTGATACTGATGTTGTTATTTTTACAAAGAACTTGTCTCTACCATGGGCTAAGAGAAATTGTGCTTGTATATGATCATAGCACATTCATTGCTTCATACAAGGTCGACCACAGCCACATATAGCAGCATGACTAACGCTCTACATGTCTATTATATTATTGATTATCTGTTGTTTCACTTTCCTTTTATTCAGATAACTGCTGGGAAGGACCTTGATAATAACAAAAAAAGTATGATCCTAAGAAACTCCGGTGGTAAGGCGTCTCAAATGAAAATTTGTTATTAATAATTTCTCCCATTAACATTGAGGTACTCTTGGCAGACTAATATGGAAATGCTGAACTTCTATTTTGTGCTCAAAGTTAGGTAGAGTGTTTCGGATAACCTTAATTCATATTACCCTCAATCCCTTATCTAATGTTTTATTGTTTCCTTCTTATGCAGAGTCAGTCTATAAAGATAAGGATGTAGAGGCTATAGTCAACATCATGAAGAGTCCTTCACGTCAAATCGACATAAAGGTTGTCCAAACTTCAATGACAGACAAACCACGGGTAAATAAGTTACCGTCATCACTTAAGTCTGGTGATTGCATAATTTATTGAGTTGTTATGAGTTGTCCATCAGAAAATAAGCTGCCAATCTTAGTGGGCAGACATGAAAGCCTAGCTGCGGCCCGCTCTATGTCATTACAATGTAAACGTATACCTAACTCTCTGTTGTCATTTCATTTCATCAGGTAATTGGAGTTGTGGCACTAGACAAAGAGAGAAGATAACTTTTTGAGTATCAGTTATTTTTTAGATCAGCTAAGTTGAAAAAAAAGCCTAATTTCGTTAAAAAGGTCATGGTAAATAGCAAAGCAGTTTTAACAATCATAATTTACATTGGGAAAACGAGCATGTTATACTCAATTCCCGATGTACGTAATGGTTTTGGAATAATTGTATAATGAGATAAGCTGAAGATTTCACACAGGTTGTCTTATTGTCCAAATGCAAAGGCCTGCTACGGACAAAAACCTCTGTTGTATTTAAGGATGGTATTGAGTACAAGATGACTGAGACTCGAGGGCGTGCTCTGATTATATCTAACAAATGTGACACCAAAGACCAATATGGGAAACCTACCTGGAGAAAAGGCTCTGAGTATGACCATGAAAATATGTCTATGATGTGGGAGAGGTTTGGGTTTGCTGTTAATGGAAAATTCAAAAACTACACAGCAAAGGTAAAAATACAAATGGAAATATTTGAATATCCATTCAAAACATGCAGTATAGATGCGGAGCATGATCACAATTATAGTTTTGGAGATTGTGTTAGAACAAGGAGTTTGAGTCACAGCTAGGTAAGCCTTGCTTTTTATAAATAAAGAGATAGATCTTTGAATAAGATGATGGAGGTGACACGTCATTTTGAAAGGAAAATGATTAAAAGTAAAACTCAAGCATTAAAATGTCTAAATAGGCTATTATTTTCCGCCTTTCCATCTTTCTTCTTATTAGTTATCATTACAACATTTGGTTTATTTTGGATTTGTATGCCTTTAAAGTTCATGTCTACATATAACACTGCATGCTTGCTCTCACTTTTTCATGACAGGAGATAATAGAAGCTATTCACAGGGAGACTCAGCTTATAAACCCAGACACAGGAGAATCTGTATATGCGGATCTCGGAGTGTTTGTGCTGGTGATATCTACACACGGCTCAGAGGGAACGATAGCCGGTTCTGATGGGAAATCCATCTCATTATCTGCTATGTACAAACTTCTCTCTCCTAAGTACTTTCCTGCTATGGAAGGCAAACCTAAAGTGGTCATCCTTCAGTCTTGCTCTGGAGGTTGGATGTAATGTCTTCATCTTATTGAACATTTTTGAGAATATATGGTGTCACAACGACATCACCTTAGGGTGCTTATTAACTGTCGCAACGACATCACCTTAGAGTGCTTATTAACTGTATTGGTAAAACATTGAGAAAACACGACTTAACTTTATTCGTGCTTTTCCAACATTCTCCTCACAAAGAGTTATAGTAGTGAAAGCAGTTTAAAATTACAAGCAATCAACACCACAGTTATTACTGTAAATCTACAAAAAAATAAATAGTCATGATTTATATCAGATTGAGGGCAGGTTGAGGGTGAAATGCAATCTTCGTTTTAACATCTTCAACTTTAAATAAAATCCCACGTTTGATTCTTTTACAGTTGACCGTGATATGATGAGAGAAGATGACAATTCCGAGGACAGCTCAAACTCTACGTTTGATTCTGATGAAACAGATAGTATTGCTGAGTCCTTGTTATCTGCTGATTTATTCATCATGCAGGCCAGCTTTTATTGTGAGTTATACATTATTATGGATATAGTTTCAATAACATTGACCCTGTTTCAATCAAATTGTATCACATATTCACATTATTAAATTTAAATCCAAACTGATAGAGGATTTAGTGAATGCTAAGACCTTTTCTGATTGTAGCGTATGCTTCATTCCGAAACTCACAAACTGGATCTTATTTCCTAAGAGCTTTGGTTGCTGCATTCTATAAATATGGACACCTGTACCATATCGAGATTTTAGCTGATATGGTGAGTGATTTTCCGAATATGACACGGTAGGGTGAAATTCAACAAACATTAATCCAACATAGTAACAGCCTAGAATTCAGCCTAGAATTCAGCCTAGAATTCAGCCTAGAATTCAAGTCAAATATTGGTTTTCAAAGCTTCCTGATTATAAAATAATAACACAGACTTTGTAGCTATCAAAGTTTGCAGTTGTACTTGTTAGATTGATGAGTCCCAGTGATGATGGACATATTTAATAGAATTTCCTAGTTTGGGTCGGGAGAGCTTCACTTTGATGAATAGACAACTCTCATATCACTAACTTTTGTAAGTTGATAACCTGATAAATGTTGCAAAGTATTAATGTAACGTAAAATAAAAATATTAAATCGCATGTCAACATTAATAATATCATAATTACGGTGTGTCATTAGATCTAAGATTTGAAAACTAAAACTTGAGGAAACTAACTTTCACATAAAAGGACTGGTAAGAGTTGTAATAATAATAATAATACTGACAGTAACTGTTGTAGATACAAAGAGCTGTGAGTGAACACAGCGTAGAGAGGACAGAAAATAAGTTAGCTGTGGCTACTACTAAAAGTGAAAAACCGTATGTCGGACAAATGCCTGTATATGTCTGTACGTTCACTGGTGGAAAGAAACTATACTTTAATCCCGGAGGAGTGAACATGAGAAGAGCCAACGAACATCCCAAGTCAATCAGACATGCTGAGTATCGACCGAGAACTCATATCACGTGGAGCCATGGTATGTATATGATAAAATCTTCTTTGGTTTGTGAGTAAGGGTAAAGTACAACATGACAAAGCATTAACTCAATGTGTCTGCTGGTGGTTGACAATCATTTAGATTTGCATCCATGGTACAAATTAATGAATTAATTAATCTGTCAATTAATTTGCTAATGTCTTGCTACGCAAGATAAGCCAAATCACAGCTTGTACCAAACTTGAGACAGCATATTCATGCGTTGTTATTGATCTCAGATCAAAGCATTTTGTAGATTGCACAAAGATGAATTTTGTGATTATACCATTGTTAGTTGCCCTAGAGTTATTCAAACTATAAGAAGGTTACTTGCACTGAATACGGAAGGTCCCCTTGGGTTTTTCTTCTAGTAAACTGTACCGCTGATAAGGAAAAGTTATAGTCATAAGCTGCACTAATAGTCAAATTTTCAGTGGGCACTTGATCACTGTGCAACAGTACACTGATACTTAGTTAGGAACAGTACTATGACACTGTGAACTAAGCCTTGTTTTCAGCATGTCCTTTCGGAAAAGTTAATGTAGGCTAATGTAGACCAACCTGGTTTTGGATGCCTGTAGGATTCTTCGAAACACTGATGCACATTGGTTTTTCCACAAACACAGGATAACTTGCGACTGGAGATGCCAAAAATAAAATTCATAGACTCGCTCCAAACTCGAAGAGCGTGGTTGAGTTTGATATTGCTGAGGAAAACCCCTTCCTGCAACAATCCTATAATAAATGCAATTAAGATCTAAAACAGAATACACTGAAGTAGGGTTCGGGTGTTGGAATGATTCATTACACCGTGGTTATACCGGGGAAATGGTTTGGTATGAGTTTTATTGTATTATACACTATTACTAACATTATACATTTATACTTACAGATCAGACTCAAACATTGACATCGCCAGGAACACAGGCGAGAAAAAGGAGCTTTGTGACATGGACAATCGAGAACAATTGATGAGCCTGTCCAGCTTGTGATCCCAAAGCGATCCTTCAAATCTACTCTTACATTACCACTAAAACTTTCATTGATATATCAAGAAGAAGATACACCTGAGGGTGCTGGGCGCTGTAACAATCAATCGATCGTTCTTGCAATCGAGCAGAAACTCCTGTGGTATTAATCACCTTGTAGTGAAAAGCATGCGTTTCATCTTGTCTCCTAATCGAATCAACGAGCCTGAGAAACATTTTTAACTGTATACTTAGTTTTTTCTACTCTGCCGGATACACCAAATTACCTTTCTGATGATTATGCACAATTCACCTGAGTGCAATCAACATATTATTATTATTCTAGAGAAGTTTTTTTAGAGCATATACATATATAATTTCCTAGCTACTATGATAAATCTTCTTTGTTTTATCATTACCATTTAGAGGTTAGCCCTAATAAGATCCAGTATCATAAAATTTGCCTGAATTTTGATTTGCCCCTTTCGAGCCGCTGGTGAATGACTGACCAGTAGAATGGGAACAACCCGGAATGATGGCAAATCAAACCAAATGTGATCTAGTAAGCCCTTATTACTGTAGTCGACCAGGAAATGTGTACATAGTTGGTTTAGCTTTTCACTACATCTCCGTGGCATTTTTGATCTATAAGACCACAATTATAAAGTTAAGCTCAGGAGGTTATATCTGAAACTAGGGGTTTTGGTATCATCAATCTGATTCAACTCGTTACAATCAATGGAACAGGCTCACCTCAAGTCACTGTTACAATTATTTGACTTGTTCAAGCAAGATTCTCCAAGTACAAGTCTGTCTGTGGTAGGTTTTTACCTTCCTGGTCAGCTAGGGTAAGTTGCAAAGTGCAGCAAAATCAGGCAAAGAGTGCATATGGCGGGGCTCGATCCCAGGACCTTGTGATCCTGAATCCGACACCTCTAACACTGAGCCTTTTGGATGCCTCTACAAGTAATATAATCCTCATGTGAGTAATCAAGTTGTCCGTATGAGTAAACATGATGTACAGAAAGCAGCCATTAATAGATTCCCTTCCCAATCTCGCCATCTTTTGTTTTACTTTTAGTTATTTTTTTTGGTGTAGCGTCCTACCCTTTGGTTTTTTTTTTTTTCTTGGATCAATAATTGGTAGGTTAAATATATATGAATGTTGTTGGTACAAAGGTATGATATGATTCCTCAGTAAGAAATATGAAAGTAGTCTGCACTATCTGCTTGCCGCGATGTGAGTGACTACTTTCTGGCAGAGTCATGCTATTTCAACTTTTGTAATCAAACTACATGTAAAATGGGAGTTACGTTCACTTTCTATAAGGGAGGGCAACTCCATAGTATCATATGATGGCTATTAGAATTTTGTGAGTATCAATCATAAACAAATAAATACTCTAGACTGAAAACTACTGGCTTAGAGCGTCTTTTCTAATTCAGTGACACAACGTCACTGCGCTATTCACTTTTTCACTGTAGCGCATAGGCCATAATAGGAGTTATGTCCCCATACATGTAATGGAAGAATAAAACACCCTGTTATTTCTAAATATGACCACATGTATCAATCTGTGTAAAAATCAACAAATTTTAAGCAGTGGAATATTTCAATAGCGCTGAGGCCGTTCATAATCCCACATAATATGACCTAGATGTCTAGTGTTTCCCCAACATTTGGTGGGTATTCCTCTTGAGACTTTATTTTTGAAGAAAATTAACTGGCAAAACAACAGGTCTCTTCATCGCACAGGAAATAAGATTTGATAAAATACCACAATTTAACTCACCTTGTGAGAATAATCCCCTGGCTTGCGACAGGACATGAATAATATATTTGATAGGGATAAGAAATTGAACTATTATCAGGGATGATCTAAATGCAGCTCAGACAGGCCCAATCAATCCAAAGAAAAACTTCAAAAATTAAGCAAGATTCTTATCGATTCAAAAAATGGCCCAGACTGGCCCAATCAATCACATAAATATTGAGTTTAATGCGCATGCTGTAGAGAAAATAAAATTGGCTCAGACTGGCCAAATCATTCGATAATTTAGTGGCTGTATATTTACCGAGACTTATCCTATCAGACATGGCTGAATATACGGAGGCAGGTCATTTTGGACCGAATAAGAGTTTGCATTCGTTTTCAAAACGGCCTCATGATAAGCGCGGATCCTTACATAACAATCAATTATTTCCCTCACAACGCTGCTTGCATGCTCAGCACAACTGAATAATGAGAGATGGCCTGACTCTATAATCTTTTATAGGCTGTGCAGCCGGGCAAGTTCTGGGAATTTAGGACCCAAACCTCTTTTGAGCAATGATCTGATTACTCTCTCTGACAAAAGACAAACTCTCAAAACTGCTTCGGAAGGGGTTTTGAGCCCACCACGCTGTTGTGTCCTCATATGCAGTGACCACTAATTAAGTCACGTACTCATTTAGCATGCTGCCGATAGTATAAATAAGGCATGCCATCACAATTATAATCAGTTGATATATAGTTGATATATAGTTGATATATAGTTGATGTACAGTTGATATACAGTCATTTATAAGTCATTGACACAATGGTCACATAATAAATGTACACGCTCCAACAACAAATCAAACAGCTTGATTTATATACAACCAACAAAACACAAAATAAACATTGGCGACGAAGATAAAACTCAAAAAGATTGAGGTGGAGAAGGAGACTATGCCAAAGAGGGTGATAGATCCATAAACAGATGGTACGCAGCCAAACACAGACACAGACTAAGCGAAGAACAGAACCCATGACAGTGACGGAGACAGAAAAGATTATCAGAATAAGATAAGTTGATTTCCGATTACTTGTAGTACTAAATGTAAACCTTTACCCATTAGAAAATTTTCACTGAATAGCGCATATCAGATCATAAAAAGATGAGTCTAGATATAGGGCGCCCAGGTAATTTTGAGGTAGAAGGTGAGGCAAGTGTAGTAGCTACAGCTTGGTTGGCATGGGTCAAGGAGTTCGATTGCTTTGCTGATTGTAAGGGTTTGTTCAACCCCAGTGGAACTTCCGCTAAGGAAACATCGCTTAGGAGACAACGCCAGGCATTGTTGTTGTTCTGTGGTGGACCACGTGTTCGGGAGGTGCTTAAGAATCATAACGATTCAATCGAGGAGGTTACTGAAAAATGTCAGCCCGATGATTATGATGGCACAATTCAAATCTTGAACGCGTATTTTTTGGTAAAACCAAATAAAACGTTCATGCGTCATGTGTTTAGGCAAATGTGTCAGACTGCAGGTGAGACGACAGCCCAACTCGTAAGTAGACTCAGAAAAGGTTCTGTAGGCTGTGAGTACGTTGATGTTAACGACTCGATAGTTGATCAGATTGTTTCAGGCTGCTATTACGATGCTCTTAGAAAAAAGTTCTTAGAAGCAGGGGCAACTCTTGACCTAGCAAAGCTAATGAGTATTTCAGCATCACATGAAGCGGTCGAAATGCAAAATAGGGAAATGAGACATGGTCAAAACCCTGGTGCTAGCGCTCATGCTAAAAGTCATGAATTTCCCAATGCAACAGGTGGTGTCAACCGATTAGGTTCATTTGTTAGGCATGGAAATAGTGGCGGCAAGCCAAAACCCAGATATGAAAACTCCAATGGTGGTAAATCCTACAGAGGTACATCAAATCGTAAGTCAGCTGAATCATGCTATAGGTGTGGTTCTTCCAATCATATCGGTAGTGATACTAACTGCCCAGCTAAGGATAAGCAATGTAATAAATGCTCAAAAATAGGTCATTTTGGCTATTGTGTGTAGGAGTGTTGAACCTAAGAAAAAGGTGCATTCTATATTGTCAGCTGGTAGTCAAAATGCTGATCAAGGTCAGGCAGCATTTCAGTGCAAAGCTATCAGGCCGAAGTTTAATCTAGACAAGCTTGAAATCAGAGTAGGAAACATTCCGCTTGATGTGCTTGTAGATTCTGGCTCACAGAGCAATGTGATTAGTAAAGACACATTTGATTTACTTGTGTCAAGAGGTCTTAGAGCCAAAGTAGAGCCAACAGACCTGGAACTGTTTCCGTATACTGCTGATAAGCCCTTAGACTTGTTCGGATGCTTCAATGCGGAACTAGAAGCAGGAAATCAGCGGGCAACAGCTGAAATCATAATTATTAATGATAGGGATCAGACGCTGTTGTTGAGTAATGACACATCTCATGCACTAAAACTAATCAAAATAGGCTACAACGTAGGAGTAAATAGCTTAGATTCTAATAACAGTAATGTCAGTAATTACGGTAGTCTGCTAGATAACTATAAGACTTTATTTTCAGGCGTAGGTTAATTCAAAGGCCAAGATATAAAAATAGGAATAGATCCTAATGTAGCTCCAGTGTGTCAACCATATAATCGCGTTCCATTCGCACTGAGGAGTAAAGTAGAGGCTAAACTAGAACAGCTAGTTAAATCAGATATCTACGGAAGACGAGCAATGACAAACAATCATTTTTATTTTTCCCAAGAAAAAAATTGTGTGTCATCCCTCGGCTTCGCAAATTTGCCCGGGCTTTGGCAGGAAAAAAATTTTGATAATCAGCAGGTAAAAAAAAAGTTTGTCAGTACTCGGCTACACGAAGAGAGAGGGTAACTCCCAGTAAGGATGAATTATCCTAGCCTGAATAAGAGCTCTTATGCAATCGGTAACAGGTTTAGTGGGCGTGTCTTTTCTTGGCGGCTATAACAATGTCACTCAATTCTCTGAAAGTTGACAATAGAATAGCAAAGCATCTCAATGTAGGTAGCAGTTATAGTCAAGCCTGAGCAGGATAAGCCAAGAAGATGAGGAGCTGGGAGTTCTATGGAATATGCAAACCAAATATAATATGAGTATGATACTATATAGCTATCTATATTTGCTTGAAAGTAATGATCCGATCTGATGATTGCAATGAACTCCCTCCTCTTTCATTGTTCATTAAGGTAAGTACATGGGAGGTGCAAACAGGGAGAATTCTCCCTGGTGCAAATCACCAATCCTCATGTGGACATGAGAAAATCCATTATGTGATGTGAGTAGTCAGTAATAATTGTAACTACAGTAAACGCACAGGACTTAGTCACATAGATGTAACCAACCTTGGTGTTTTGTATTGGTCATATCAAGGAGTAGCCTGTTACTCCAGTCCTTAGTCATATGTATGTGACTACACACATAGAGTACATGATGATGATGATCGGAGTGAGTCACTGGAGCGATAATAATATTCAATATTGTGATTGACAAAGATATTTATCCATCGGACTCTTGCAGAGGGTCACCTCCTTTGCAGCATAGCTATATGTATTCTTAATTTGGTGGTGATGTGTCACTGCCGCTTCTAGGTCTGATTTCTTCCTTTGTAACCAAACGGCACCTTTTTCTCATCTAACCTACAAATATACCAACGTTGAGATATTGACAACCTACATTACCAGACATCATCACTGTAATCTGCTTATCATCTGCCTCATGCTTTCCCCTAAAGGCGCGTCAGAGGATCCTTAAGTTAGTTAGAGTGCTCTGAAGCCATCAGCATGCGCCCCAACCATTAGCTACTCTGGCTGGCTGGCCAACATGAACTTGATCAGCTTGCATCATGATCTCGACTCTCAACAGCTAATTGCTTAATCGTAACCAAATTTTGCGTGAATCACAAGCATAAAAATTTGATAGACAGTTTTGTTATGTGAATCTTTCAGGTGGAACTCGGAACTTGTAAAGATGGTAATGTTAAAGACTGCCCTGGTTTCCAGTCGACAGATGACATCACTATCATTGCCTCCATGAGGCCGCTGCTCTCTCATCAGCAGCAGACAATGGTAACAGGTTGTTTTACAAAATTTAGTTTTTAATTGATTGTTATGATACAAATTTGCAAAGCATGTATAGGTGTAGGCTTGATGTCATCATGGATTGGATTAATATGAAAATCCATGCTGTCATCTTGCAGATCATTTACTATATAACACCTCTGTAAAGTGACCTCAGAGTGAATACAAGGAGTAAGTGAAATCTTTCCTGTTAGCTGGTCAATCATTTTTCCTGTCTCTGCTACAGTTTAAACTCTCACACCCTCTCATCCTCGCTGTCGAATTGGTTAACTTGATTATTTGTATATAGGCATAGCTGTTAAATCCATATTCTCGACAGGGTGGTGTAGTGGTTAGAGTTTGAGAGTTGCAGGTTCAAATCCCAGTCACTACTCATGCTGGTAAAGGACAATAGCCTAGCTTGCCCACCCTAACTTTGAACAAGTGTGCGCTGATTAATTGAGTTGTATCACTAATCTTATGTGAGCATATTCTCATTGCCCCCCCCCCCCCCCCCAAAAGTGGCAATGTATTGCAAAAAAAGTGAATATTATATATTTGACAGCTCTGATTTTTACACACATGTGTCTCACAGCTGAAGACTAGATTAGCTTTTATTTATAACAAGCGAAATGATTATAAAAACTTGAAAACTGTTGAAGAGGCTGAATAAGATGCGGATTTATTACATGAAAAGCGACACCCCACTCCCCCAACATTACAATCTTGATAAGAGCTATAGTCTGTTTATACTCTGTATGAGACATTTAAGAACATCTCACCCACCAAAATCAGACTATGTACAGTCCAACACACAGTGTCAAGGCCCCGATAAGAGGGACATGGTGTCTGAATCTCCCTACTTAGTTCATTGTTTAGTTCTTTGTTCTTATCTCAATTATTTTTCTTTGAAAAAATCCTTCCGCATATGTCAACAGTCTAATCAATCAAACAGGATCATTTCTATATCAACATCTGACGCAATAAGAACATCCAATATTATAGCTAGCATCATCATCAGTACACTCAACCTCGACTCGAGGACACGCAGTTACCAGCTAGTGCATATCACCTCGAATCAGGGACAGGCAAATATATTCAAATCTAAATTCTATTCTTAACACCAGTGCCACCTTAACGCCAGAACCGTGACAACCATGACAATGCAGTGAAGGTGGCGCCAACAGAGAAAATCCAGGATTAGCATGATGTGTAACTTACACCAACCATCACTTGCGGCCGATCAACCCACGCTTGCGGCCGATCAACCCTCTTTTTGCGGCAATTGAGAAATGTGTTTTATTCTTGTTTTTTGCTGGTGTACGTCAGCAGTTTTTCTAAGGTGTCTGGAACCATGCTATATAAGAGCATGGTACACCAATGTAAGGGCCTCTCTCTTTGTTTGCAACTTCATTTGGAGACAGGTCAGTTTTTTTAAACATGAAAGTTCTATGAGTTATTATTATAATATTTTCATTTATTGTACGTTAGCGATATTTATAGGGAAATAGAACTTGCCTTATTGTTTGATAATGGCGCAGTATAACATTTGGTTGGATTATCTATACCATCATCTAATTGAATTAAATGAATTAAAGCCAGCATGCATGGTATCATTAACTAGAGAGCATGACTTGTAGAAACAAGACGTGCATTGTTAAGTTGAATTGCGTTTAATGTTAAACTTGATAAGAATTAAAAGGCATGCTCTTGAGTCAAGTGTTATATCTCGAAATAAATAAGATCACCATTATATAAATAAGTCAGTGTCACATAGTGAGCATCATCATACCGAGCTCGTGACCACAGATCTCAGTCGCGGAGAGTTAATGTGGTGACTCCATAACCCGGAATCCCACACCTTTTCCTGTGTTTTTTGATCATCGTATTTCTTGAATACCTCCCTACGCTCATTTAGCTGTGTATAATCTAATATCAATTAGTTTTCTTTCAACAGAAACCTGCTAAATTAGCTGAAACTACAGCAAGGAGAAACCCTTCCATCCATGCAAGCTCTTACCCTGCTGCCTCTTGTCCAGCAGCACCAGGAAACACCAAACAGGAACAGAAAGCAACCAGAGACTTAATCAGCTGAAGAAAGAGAACTCCTAACAAATTTCCACAGCAAGAATCAATGTCTGCAGAGGGTAAGGATACTGAGCTGATAATATTATATGGGAGACTAATTTGTGGACTCAAACTTTGCTTGGGTCACTGGAATTGAAATTCCATTTTCATTACCCTAACCGAACCAGTGTTGGGTTAGGTCAGGGTTTCAATGATGGAATGACATTTCCAGCAACCAAAGCAAACTATGCATTGAGCACTCAAACTAGTGTGCACTGTATACTCTCTTACTTTGCGATGTTTTATTATCAGGGTACAATGTGGTGTGTAGTGGTGAAATAGTTCAACAGTGTTTATTCAAGATTTCAAGAAGTAGGACATACACTTATTTGAACCTGGAGCAAACAGGCCCACAAAAACAGCTGGAGAACAAGCTTATCAAAAAGTTTGAGCAAGACAAAGCAGGTTAGTAATAGTATGATGGGTGTGCAATGATTGCGTATTGAAGCATCTTTTTAAAATAAAAACAACTCTTAGCCCTGACATTCTGTCCATGCTATAAACATACAACTCCTATTTTTACACTATTCAGTCAATTCATTAGGACTTGGCAAAAATTCAAAACTTGGGAATTTGTCTTTGGTACTAGTACTACCCCTTTATCTTACAGATAAAATCTTGGGGACTGGGGCCTTCAGGTAATCTCTAAACACAGAGCGAATCATAGAGATACTTATGTTTGTTTGCGATATTAATTAATTATATTAGCAAACTCAATCAGGGTGCTTGGTCACTGGGTGCAGGCCCCAGAGAACTGAGAATAAGGTTCATTGCGTAAGGCAGCCCTCGCACCCTGTATTGCTATGCCTAATCCTGCATATGTTCCCAAGATTGTCATTCTGTGAGAGTGCCATGAAATGGGGACAGACTTGGGGTTTTTTTTTGTGAGAAGAGTTATGTATTGGGATTATTTTTCCACATTTCATTTTGAAAACTGACCACTGTGTGGAAGTTAACCTGATGTTGAACGGTGATGGTGAACTGAGGGTAATTCACCAATAACGTGTAAATAGACTTGTATTTTCCTGTACTGTAACAATGTTTGTATGTGCCTCCATTTCATAAAGTTCACAAATCAGCAACCACATTTATGAAACCTAAATTTGTTACAGTTCGAAAACACAGCAAGAACTCAATACTGTACTGTACTTATCTAAAGCACTGTCAAGCTTGGAGTTTCTGTGTCTGAAGTTTGCCATTGTTCAGCCAAAATTAACCATGTGAAGTGTGATTTATACCCAAAAAGAAAGATCATATACTACAGGAAAATTCATGATTTCATGAGTTTTATCATGTTGCATGTATTTATTGTTTCAGGCAGCAAGGAAAAAGACATTGAATGTGATTGCTGGTGATTGCGGTCCTAAAAGAATGTTACCTGCACCTTTGTATTTTCACTAAAAGGCCTTGTCCATTTAGTAGGGTGCATCTATTTTCTGAGTGTATCTCACACTCGGCCAATGTATGTTTTGGATAAAATAAGTTTTAAAAAAACAATTATCAGATGGTACTGCAATAAAATTTACAAACAGAAGCTCATCAATATTGGTTCCTTGTCTACTATTAATGGCAATGTTTGTGGGTAGTAATTATACATACAAGGCCTTCAGTATAAGGCATACAATGATTGTATATCGATCAATTGTTTTGTCAGGTTTTCACAACTTATGTACCTGTTTACGTGAATTGTTATATCATTGACTACTCATTCATTTTACTACCTGAAGACATGACAATGAGTCCCTCTCACTCCTTGGATGCTCTACCAAGTAGCAAATGGCGCTTTAACTTAACTTAATCTCTTTCGATTAAAATGGTGATGTAGCGGTATATCCTGTGTCTCAGCTAATAGTTGCATGACTATGAGCCTTGAAGAAAAATCTTTTTTTTTGGCTTTGGATCTCTCATGTTTTTGCTATTTTGAAGACTGAGTTGAGTAACATGTATCATATTTCGCAAAAGGTCTCTGTCTGTGCATGTTTTTGCTTCCATTGGCAGTTGATGAGTTGGAGATCTCCATTCCTGTAAATTGTAAATAGTGTCCTGCTATATTTGAATCAAGCACCCTATTCAGTTTGGTAACAGATTGCAGAAGAATACACTCTTGTTGAACTGTACTAGGATTGGATTTTCCAAAAAAAGGGGAGATATGATGGCATCAGATCAGAAAAAAAGGGTATGATACACCCAATGTTAAGTTCATTGATACACCATTCCATTGGTCTAAACAAGGGTTGCTATATCTGTGACCAAGCCCAAGGACTGAAATTGACTAATTTCTTGCTGTCACTGCTGAGGTGTGTACTACTCATCAAAAGTCATTGGATTGCACCTGTCAGTGTCCAATTTAAAATCTTGAAGGATGTTATGCGGTTGATTTAATTGTCTGCTTGACAAAAGCAAGATGTAATCTGAGAACAACATAAAGATAAGCCACATATTACACATCACATTTAAGCCACACCCACAGCAATTACATTATTCCGATTGAGTAATACTTATAGGACAGTCTATGAATCAGAGTTGTCCCCTCTTTGTGTGTAGACGAGGTGAGCCATGTGAATTATTTTACCTGCAGGTATACTAAATTTTATATGTCATAGTCCGGGCAAATACCGAAGCCGAGGGATGACACAGAATTTTTTTCCTGTATAGAAAATAAAAAATTCTTTATGTCATCGTTCGTCTTCCGTAGATATCATAGAGGTAGTAGCAAAACCTACACAGTGGATTTCACCTTTGATTTCTGTACCTAAGGCTAATGGTGATATTAGGTTATGTGTTGATATGCGTAGGGCAAACCAGGCAATTATTAGGGAAAGACATCCCATGCCGACTGTTGATGATTTATTACAGGATATGAATGGCAGCAAGGTTTTCAGCAAGTTAGACATGAAGGAAGGTTTCAAGCAATTTGCGCTGCATCCCGGTTCAAGGGATATCACAACATTCAGTTGTCACATTGGCTTATACCGATATAAGAGGTTATTTTATGGTTGCTCTATGGCTCCAGAGAAATTTTATGCAGAGATTCATAGATTGATTCAAGGCATTCCAGGTGTAGCAAACCTCGCTGATGATATTATTATACATGGCTCAGACAGAGCTGAGCATGATGCTAGATTGATACAGGTTCTGGACAGGCTCAAATCAGCAGGATTGACACTCAACAGGCAGAAGTGTAGATTTGGTGTTGATGAGTTAGAATTTGTAGGTCATAAACTATCAGCAAAGGGCATCGATCCGATGGCTGGTAAAGTTGATGCTATAGTAAACGCTAAGGAACCAACATGCATAGAGGAGTTGCGTTCTTTCTTAGGATTAGCTAATTATTGTAGCAAGTTCATACCAGATTTCTCGACCAAGACAGAACCACTGCGCAGACTGAAAAAGCAGCCAGCAGATGGCAAGCAGAAAGGTGTCAAAGAAAAATTTGTTCTCAACCAAGAGCAGATAGTAGCGTTTGAGAAAGTGAAGAAAAGTCTAGCCAGTAGTGAGACTTTAGGTTATTTTGATCTCAAATATCCGACTAAGGTGGTAGCTGATGCAAGTCCTTTTGGTTTAGGTGCTGTTTTTATCCAGGATCAGGAGGATGGACCACGGGTTATTAGCTATGCATCGAGAAGTTTGAGTGATGTTTGTGGTGGAACCGGATATTAGCATAAGGGATCTAGACAGCAGGTGAAAGATATTAGCAAAGGATGCAGACTCTGACTATATCCGGAGGCGCAAAGAGAGGGTATGACAATAAACGTGGACTGAGAGAGAAGAAGTACTAAGGAGAGATACTGAGTTACATAAAGAACTAGGGAGCTAGGAGGACCCATACAACTATACATGTAAGTTGAATACACGACATGGTGTCAGATGTAAACTAGAATTACAGAGGATTGGCATGAGAGTTGAAATTAGTGAAGGAATAGAGAGTTGAAAGAATTTGAATTTGGCGGAGTGTGACGTCATCGATAAAATTAGGCAAGGTTCCCGGTAACTCCTTAGTATTAAAGCAATGGAAGGAAAATTTGGAAAGGGTGTGAAGACACCAATGTTTAACATTGAGCAAGGAGCGGAGTTGGAGTGCTGGAGAAAGTTTATAAAGAGGTTTGAGATGGCAGTAATTGGAGCGGGAATCAGGTACAAAGAGTGTGATGGAGTCAAAACAAAGAGATCCGCCAGCAACGAACGTCAGCTAATTTTTGATATTGAGCAGAGAAAAGCGACTCTATTAGTAGATAGCATGGGGGAATACGGCATGAACATTTTTAAGACATGGCGCATTGAAATGGAAACCATGCAATATGAAAGGCTGAAAACCGCGTTCGATGAGCATTTTGCAAGCAGAGAGAATATTGTGGCAACGCGACACAGGTTCTTAGGAATGGAGCAAAATAGCGAGGAGAGGTTAGATAAATTTATCGAGAGAGTAGAAAGGAGAGGAAGTACGTGTCGATGGGGAGGATTAGAAGAGGAGATGAACGTTCAGGTAGTGATAGAAGGCATGCATGTGGATAAGATAAGGAATGAGTTGCTATTGAAGAAAGACCTGACATTACAAAAAGTAAAGGAGACTTGCAACAGGTACAAGTCAGCAAGGGCAGCTTCTAAGATCCTACAAAGAACCGAGCCAAAACCCATATCAGAAGTGGACGAAGTAACGGAGAAACATTTAGGCGACTATAGTCAGGAGGGAGAACAGGAAAACATAGATAGAGTTGGAGCAAGCAATTATGGCAGTAGTTTCAACTCGGGATTTAGAGGTCCAGGATATGGGAGAGGGCGAGGCAGAGGAAGAGGAAGAGGCTGCTAAACGTGTGGAGGATTTGCACATGACTATAAGGAATGTCGAGATAAGAAAGAGAGAGAAATGGGAGCGAGAAGTTGAAACACAAACTTTAAGTGCTTCGTTTGTGGAGACACCAGCCATCGAGCGAAATTCTGCCCGAGCCGATTCGGACAAAAGGACACAACCAAAAGCAAAGTTCATGCAGTGGCAGGGTATTCGAGCGAATCAGAGGAATCATTATGACTACAAGGGAGAAAAAAGAGCGAGGATTTCAAGATAGAGAGTCGACAAGAAAATGGTTAAGTTTATAGTCGACACAGGAGCTGGCGTCACAGTGATTACACCAGAGACAGCAGATAGGCTGGGTTTAGACAGGAAATCAACGAAGAGAGAGTTCAGAGGAGCCGACGGTAATAGGCTCGATATAAAATTCAGGACACACATTACCCTATTGTCAGAATGGGGACAAGCAGTTAGAGGGAGAGCTTACATCTTGGAGGGAGCCCAAAACAACCTTTTAGGCAAACCAGAAATAAGCAAATTAGAGTTAGTAAAG
The DNA here is from genome assembly GCA_914767715.1 of Membranipora membranacea. Classification (NCBI taxonomy): domain Eukaryota; kingdom Metazoa; phylum Bryozoa; class Gymnolaemata; order Cheilostomatida; family Membraniporidae; genus Membranipora; species Membranipora membranacea. Next base: position 39,503,841 of record OU612066.1, read on the forward strand.
ACAGTACGGAGCATTAGCGGCTGGGACATTGAAACAAGACATCCGAAACTCTTTGGTAAACTTGGTGTTTTGCCGGATGTTTTCAAAATCAACGTGAAAGAGGGAGCGAAGCCGTTATGTCTTAATGTCCCAAGGAGATTACTGATTGGCTTGAGGCAGGCTACACAAGATGAATTAGAGAGGATGGAAAGCTTGGGAGTAATTGAAAAAGTAGAGAAACCAACTACTTGGTGTTCAGGGATGGTGGTAGCACCGAAGTCGAGCGGAAAAGTTAGGATCTGCGTAGATCTCTCAGAACTCAATAAGAGTGTCAAGCGGGAGACTTTTCCTTTGCCCCATATAGAAGATACTTTATCGTTGTTGGCAGGGAGCCAGTACTTTAGTAAGATGGACGCCAACTCAGGGTTTTGGCAGGTTAGATTAGAGGAGGAATCAAGGGAATACACAACCTTTATCACCCCTTTTGGCAGATACCAATATAGGAAAATGCCTTTTGGTATATCAGCAGCCCCAGAATTCTTTCAGCGACAGATGAATAAGATTCTGGGAAGGATGGAAGGAGTAGTTTGCATGATGGACGATATATTAGTAGTAGGGAAGAACAGAGAAGAGCACGATAAAAGGCTTTGGGAGGTACTTTTAAAGATAGAAAAGGCAGGTATGACCTTAAATAAGTCCAAGTGTGAATTTGGCGTTAAGGAAGCTCAGCACGAAGGGGATAAGTGTGGACCCCGAGAAAGAGAGAGCAATTAGAGAGATGCCACCCCCGACAGACAGAAAAAGTGTTCAAAGATTTTTGGCAATGGTCAATTATTTGAGTAGGTACAGCCCCAAGTTGTCTGAAGCAGAAGTGGCCCTCAGAGAGCTGGATAGGCAGAAAAATGAATGGATTTGGCTGGAAACTCATCAGAAAAGTTTTGAATTAGTTAAGGACTTGATAACGTCTTCTCCGCTATTGGCCCTGTTCGACTATAATAAGGAGCATAGGGTGACAGCGGACGCTAGCTGCCATACACTAGGGGCAGCATTACTACAAAACCAAGGTAATGGAGAATGGAGACCCGTGGCATATGCGTCACGAAAACTGACAGATGCAGAGAGGAGATACGGTCAAATTGAGAAAGAGGCATTAGCAATCACATGGGCATGTGGTAAGTTTGATTTCTATTTAGTGGGAAGGCGGTTCGAGATAGAAACGGACCATAAACCGTTGATACCGCTATTAGGATCCAAGGACCTCTCAGAGCTTCCCTTGAGAATCCAGAGGTTTAAAATGAGGTTGATGAGATACTGCTACGACATTTTCCATACGCCCGGGAACAAGATGTTTATAGCAGATCTCTTGTCAAGGCCACCAACCAAAGATGAAGCAGTTAAGATATCACGGGTGGAGATGCATATACAGAGCCTACTATTAGCCGAGGAAGATGATCTTATTGAGGAGATAAAGGTCGAAAGCGTATTAGATAAGGAGTATCAGGATATTGTCAAATTTATAAGAGAAGGGTGGCCCGGTGAATTGAAAGGGGAAATGAGGCAAGTTAAGGGTAGTGCAGCATACTGACTCTCGTGATCTGACTGGGCATGTAGATCACTGATAAACTAGGTTATCATTACCACAAATAGGATGTCGTAAGGCTGGTCATTAATCCTGCGCTACAGATATTTGCGCATGTGCAAGTTCACTGAGTTTAGCTTCAGTTCTAAAACCATTACAAGGCGGGTTAACATTTGCCCTTTATTAGGTTAATTTCTGATTGGTTGTTTTTTCTTGCAAAAGCAGATACCAAGAGTCAAACATTCTACGCAAGATGGCTTGCAATATCCCAAGCTCAAGAAACAGCACTGGTATGTATGTTAGTTTATCCAGACTGTTAATCAGATTAGTTAAATAGAAGTGGAGATTGAATGAATGTCTCACTTGATACTGCTTTTAATCCAGGACAATGAGTCACAATGATCCCTCTTGTGGACTGTTCCACAGGCACTGAGTCTGACTGAGTCGAGCGAGTGTGTGTGTGTGTCTTATTTTATTATAATTATTATGTCAACTCCAAAACAATACATGGGTCTTTGAAGGACTTCTAGACAAGGACTAATAGGAGTCACACCTTGGTCTCTGGCAATGTCATTTGACTCAGATTGCCTGCCCCTTGTGGTTTTTCTTTTTATTTGTTGTTTGACCCCATGGCCATACATACTGTTACTGTACTGGTCACTGGTGCTGGTACAGGCACGTACTGGTAGTGTCCACTCCAAGCAAGCAAGGCTCTGCTGCAAGGACTAGAATAGCTACTAGTCAAGTATTTTCCGCGAACAGTTAGAGATCTAGATTTGATATACTATAATAATGCTGCAGCACGGCTCATCTCCTAGTTCTGAAACAGCTCACTGTAATTAAGCAAGAAGTACTCCTTGCTGTAAGTGTGTGTTTCATATATCCGTGTAACATGGATAGGCTGTAGTGTAGATGATAAATATGTGTCAAGCCTTGGCACTTCAAGTAGTATTCAATGCTAATGATAGTGATACCCAGAGAGTTTTTGCAGTATTATTTTGATGAACAAACTTCATCAGGGTGCTTGGTCACTGGGTGCAGGCCCCAGAGAACTGAGAAGAAGGTTCATTGCGTAAGGCAGTCCTCGCACCCTGCTATACTCTGCTTAAATCTACCTGGAGTTACCAGATAGTATGATTGGCATGTAGACATATAGTGCTGATTTTTTTTTTAGATACATGAATATATGTGTAACAGCAACAGGCTTTCTGGCCCATAGAATCACAGTGTTCCAACATTTTTAGGTCAAACCATCCATCCATCCCATCTTTGCTTCTGAATCTGACGCATTGATTTGTCTTTATTGTGCATGCTTTTACCATCAGTCAAAAACAAATATTGCTTCTGATAGCATCTATTCTTCTTTTACCAGATTAGCATACAGATACAATGATTTCTGTTATTCTTATACTTATAAACTCCTCTTAAATTTGCTGATAGGTTTCCAAGAAGCTTCAGCCTTCTTTGGTGTTACGAGACTGAAGGAGTACCAGAAAAATACTTTAAATGAAGTCTTAGATAAAAAAGACATGATAGTCAGGGCACCGACAGGCAGTGGAAAATCATTTATATTCTGGGTAAATAGTTAGAAGTTGTAGCTGTCATGTTTGTTCTAACAAATTTGATTACCTGACACATGTTCTGCTGATTCATAGGCCTCTGTATCTTAGCTAGAGGATGTACATGAACTGTTAACATAGTTCAAATTTAGATGTTCCAAAAGGTACTGGTCTAACCAAATTGTTCAAACATCAGTGTATACACACAAAAATCATGACACAATTTGATATATGTGTCTATACGCCTACGTATCTTAATATTTAATTATTCTATTTCAGATGTTGCCACTTATTACGCTACTTCCTGTTGTTATCGTATTGCCAACAAATGCCCTAATATTGGATCAAAAAGCCAGGCTGAAGGGCAAAGCGAAAGTTGTGGGCAACCATGATATTGAGAATGGTAAGTATCATCAAACCTGCATATGTAGCGAACAAGTATGGGTCTAATATCCATCTCACTCAATTTCAAGCATATTGTTCAAAACCAATGTGACTGTTTTGTGTAACCAAACTTTGAATATAAGTTCCAATTTGTTTTATATAGAAACCAATATTGATTGTGACGAGTTGCCACATTACTACCTGGTGATACCAGAGTATGTGTGCAAGCTGACCAACTTACTGACAGCCTCCAGGCAGCAAATATGCTGTATTGTGATTGATGAGGCGCATCTCGTACAGGAATGGTAAGCACTCACACGGGCTTCTGAATAAATTGCTGAAATGTACTGTTAGTCCAATGATGGAGATTGTGGTATTTCACATGATATATAAGAGAGAGAATTTTCAGCATTCCAGGCATTGGTAAAATTTATCATTATTTTCAGATAAAGAATTCAATCTTCAAATTGCCAAGAAATTGTACATAAATACATGATGCATGTCTATAAATGCTATCCTTCTCTTTAGGGGTGCTTCATTCAGAAGAATGTTCGCTGATTTGGGCACTCTTGCTTGTCAGCTGTCCTACTGTACGCCATCTGTTTTAGCCCTGAGTGCGACCATACCTGATGCCATGCTCCAAACTTTAACTACATCCCTAATGTTTGATTCTCCCTCTGTGATTACTGAACCTCAAAACTTTTCTAGATTTTTCTTTTCTATTTTTGAGAAACCTCCACATAAAGACCAAGCTCTTAGAACAATTCTTTCCCCTATTGCAGACAATTTAACTTTGCCAAACTATCCCAAAACTGTTATATTTGCCGCACACACACTAATTCCTCTCATTTACAACTATTTTCTCAATAAACTCGGTCATCTTTTATACACGTATGATCACACACAGCGCCGCTACAGTATGGTTGTGCAGTTTCATGGCCAACTGACAAGCAGATCCCAGTCAAGAATACTGGAGGAACTTCGGCACCACAAGAGCCGGTAAGCCATATTATTATTTACATTAAGCTACTATGTGTCAATGACTCCAATATTTGTATCAACAGGGCGCTCTGAGCCTTATGAGAGAGGAGAAATTCTTGGTCATGTTTAGAATTTTAAGTGGTGGATACTCATGATAGATATTGTTTGTAGACATCGCATTATCATAGCATCTTCAGCTTTTGGATTGGGATTGGATATCAGCGATATCAGGGAAATTATCTTTGTGAGCCCCCCTCGCCTGGAAAATGAATTACTTCAGCAGCTGGGTAGAGGCGGCAGAGATGGCAATACCTGCAATGTTATTATTTACTACGATAAGCTCGAAAGATCTAAGCTGTCTACTCCTATGAAAGACATCTTAAAGGCGCCATGTATAAGAGTGAGTATATACCAAACAGCATACCAAACTGGAATGAAACTTTGTTGCTGTACTTTGACACCTTCATGTGCACAAACAACACAGTATGTATATCAAATAAGCTGAAACGATTTGTTTATGGTTGGTTGCAGAAAGAGTTTTATTCTCTCTACAAGCAATCCTGCACTGGAGACGATAGGATTGGAGGAGACACCTGCTGCAACAAGTTTCTTATCAGTATGGGAGTAGAGGTAAGCATATATCGAGCTCTTAGCATAAAGTAATAAAACAAACACCTGCTATGGTTGCAAAATGTATAGTTTAATGCAGCAACGGAAGTCTCAAAATTCACTATGATAAGGGCCATGAATCTATGTCTTTTTCTCATTGTATTAATAAACTCTTATTAATAAATGAACAATGATATATGAGACTTTCTCAATTCAATTCTGTTTTTTTTTCTAGGAATAGATTCACCTTAATCAGCAAAATCCCTCTGAAACTGAAGCAGATCCGCAATTTTTCCTGTGATCACATTCCTGGAATCCCTCCTGAATGTGGAAATGTTGACAGGACTTGAATTGCCATGGTTTAATACGGTTGATATATTTTATTACGAAACTTCTCTCTTTCTGTTTGATAGCTTGACTCTTGCCTCTCCTTCTCCTGGGTCGTCCCATCCCTTGCGATATTTTTTTCAGTGCTCCTGAGCATCCTAATAATCAATCAATACTCAACTGTACATACATGAAAGATTTTGAAAAGACTATTTTCTAATGTAATAATAATATGGGGGTTTAAATGGTAGCATTCTCTTGGAATTATTGAAAGTATCCTGCTTACTTAGTTATTTCCACATGCCAAGAGAGGGGACAACCCTTCTTCATTTCCTCTTCAAAATGATTGTCCATTTTGAATGTCAACATAACAGTAACGTATATTATTTCTATTGTCTGAGATTCTCACCAGTAATTCTTTTAACGGCTACTTTGTTTTCTTTATTAGCTCCTAGACTCTTGACCATACCTTTACAGGATTTCACTTGAATCTCTGTGTCCAGATCAACTTCTTTAAAGTTCCCGTTTGTCTTAATGTACATTCCTGCCAAGTAAATCAAGATCCCTTATTATTATGTAGGATTTGCATAGCTATGTTGCTTCTATTTTATATATCAGAGTTGTTTCAGTTTATCAATTTTATCGTGAGTTTTTGTTGAAAATTACATCAACTGTTAATTATAAGATGAACAAATAGAGACTTGTGCTTACTACGACCATATTGGATCCATCAATTACTGTGCGCAGGATTTACAATCATTGAATTACCACTGATAGCTCGAGCTGCCATCTCTCTGTCCATTGAGCTTAGTTTATATAGGCTGTCTACCATCTCTGCTGCATACTTGCTCCTGTTATGGTAGCTAATGAAGAGCTCCAAATTTCTTTTCAGTATAGGAATAAATCTCCCGACATCTCCCTCCTTTGCTGCATGATCCATCTGGAGATACTGTAGTCCGTAATTACTAAGACATCTATAATAGCTGTGCCACTGGTCCTGTCAATAACATGTGAACCCTGTTAAGTTTTGATATGGCATTGAGAGAGGTCTTTGCTGTGAGTGAGTGAGTGAGCGAGTATGAAAACCCAATTTTATTGCCATGGCCTATACCATACAATAGATGTTGTTCAAAAAGTATTCACTAAATAATACACCCTCACCTCTGTAGTAGTGTTAGTAGGGTCAGCAGCAGCATAACAGTGCTCAATAGCATTCGCTCCATCCACTGCTTCAACTTGCTGTTTGAAGGCCTCGTTGTCTGTCACACCTAAGTTTTTGAATAACAATGAGGTTTGGACACGCAAAACACCACATATTCCAAAATGATTTTCCAGTAGCCAAGTGTGATTATTCATTGGATATAAAATGTAATCAATCTGTTTCCAGTCAATGATAGAATATAAATTTTTGCCTTTTTTAAATGACTCACCATCAAGCAGAGATGTATATAGGTAGGTCTGAACGAGCTCTGCCGAGAACCTCAAAATATCGTCCAGCACCACCTCATCCTCCTGCTTCGTCATCTTCAGTTTGTGCATTGCTGCTGAGCAGATAACACCTTCCAAAACCTGTTGAATAATGGCATAAATCAACTAAGTCATGTCACATTATTTGGGGAGGCCAATCAAATACACCAACGTTAATCGAGGTAAACCATTAAAACAGCTCAACTCACCATAATGATGAACTCATGATGGGATCGGAATTTTCCTTTGACGTTTCCCGTGACTCTGCATTTCTTCATAGCCAATGACAAATTTGATAAAGTTCCGTACATTCTTCCACTGGCACCAAAAAGGAGCTTGAACATTTTCTACAACACAAAAAATCTGATTATCTACAACACTACAAATTGGATGATCATGCATTCCTACATATATTTCACATGGTAGTTACTAAAGCCTGAAAACAGTAAATTTCACCCACTCACATCCAACAAGTCCTGCTTCATGTGCCATGGAGCACACAAGACAGGGACTTGAATCTCAAGAGCGTCTACTCTCCCCTCTTCATTTGCTCTTAGAGTTCTTGCTAGATCGAGATTTCTTCTTCTTAACTGATCTCCGTATGTCACTATTTGATCGATAGGCTCTGAAACAAGAAAATAATCATCCTTTTACATTTCAGATGAATCCAACTCAGTAGGGGCTAAAACCAATATTATATCAAAACTCTATGCCATGCCATGTTTAGTAGAGAGAATATACCATTGTATTAATGCAGTGTACAATGGCCCAAAATAGCATATAACAGTTTACACACTTTCAGCGATGCTGTAAAGATCAGCCAGAATGTTTGTAGATTCAACCAAGTAGTCGCAGCACTCGCTCACCCTCATCTGGTCCTTCATTGATACTGGCATCGGCCATATCTTTGCCTCATGATCCATGATGGCTTTATTTTCATGTCTAAAATTTTTGTAATGTTTCAAATGCAATACTAATATATAATATTTAAATTGATTTGAAATTATTGAAATTGTCTCGTTTGCATATGAACTGATTCAGACCGAGGTCAGGTACAACTTATAAGCTAGTAATCTCATCTTAAGCTGGACATCGCTTTTTCAAGGAATGCTTTCTCTGGGACATAAAACAAAGTTGCGTTTCATATGACAAGTAACAATATATATCATTTGCATTTTGTGTGTTCTTCTCACTTACGATATAATTTGGGTTGGAGCCCATCTCTCTGTGATTTTAAGATTCGGAAGTTGTTTTGTAAGTATCTGAGCTACTATGATGGCATAGTTTGTAATCACTCTCCCCTCTTCCATAGGAGACAGTAGGAAGTCTTCAGGTCGACCTGAAATTATTTCCCAAACTATGCAATATGAGTTTTCAATGTTGCAGATTCTGAATCAAAAATAATGTTTACCCTATTATAAGCGGTTATCAAGATAACCCTCTTTTCAGCACGTTTTTCCTATGCGGTGTGGGTTAAAAGTACCATACTGGAGAGAGGACAACTCCGAATTGAGGCCTAAATCAGAGCTCAGAAAACTGTCTATTGACAATCTCAGTAGGATACATTCACTCACACCGGGATGTTATAACCATCATGGAAGAAAACTACTTGGCTGCAGAGCTAGGAGAATGGAGTCTCACGCTCAAATGAGTGCAAGCTAGTCAGATATGACAATCATAAAGTTATTGATATTACCTGTCCGGGTTATGAGGTTGATCTCTGGTGTTGGTGTTGCTATGTCCCTTATCCACCAATATATCCAGTTATGGCTGGAGTGCCCGGTCTTTTCAATTCCTTCAGTTCGATGAGTAACACCTATATTCATATTATCAGCTGAAAAGAGCAACAAAGCCATCAATAGAAAAGTACATGATTGAAATAAACTATAGTGTTGAGATTGGGAAAGCCACGCCGCAAAATACGTGGCACTTCTTTCAACATCTGTGTACATCTGTATAAATTAGGCAAGCTGAATTTCAATTCAAATTTTTACTTACATATTACTGCGAGCCTCCCTCCCTCTCTTATGTGCGAAACAATTTCCATCCTGCTCTGCCTTTCTCCCAGGTCATCCAAAACCTTCACCTTGACAGGGTTGGTCACTGTTAGGCCATAAGGAACCAGTGAGTCCGTTAGCTCGGAACTGGCACCTTTCTCCAATAACATAAGTGTGAAGATTTTCTGGTAGAGGGACAACTGCCTGTTTCTAGAGCTGAGTATTAAACTATATATGAGAGCTTTCCTAACTGTAGATGCCTCTACCAAAATAGCCAAAACGATAGCTCGCAAATCGCAATTTGGCCACAATAGATTTTTATCAGGAGTTGTGCCTACATGATAAATGATCAGGTAACTTCAGTAAGGAATATAAAGATGTGAGAAGTGTTTCAGCAGGGAGTCAATCGCTTGATATTAATATCCTCGCAATATAAGTTTGCACAAGGAGGAGACCTAAAATATGCAGTAGGCTAACCTGAATTGATCAATCCGTCAACAGTAGTTGTGATACCTGAGGCCTTGCTCTGGACTTCTCTCACAACAACTCCTGCCACATCAGCTATGTTGTCGAGATCGGGCTCATTTCGCAGCACACTTGGTTGCCTTTGGCTTGTGAGGCATTTGACTTCTTCAGTCATGATGGTTCTTTGTTTGCGACTGATTATGGACATGACCTCTGGCATGTTGTAAACCACCTGATTTCAAAAAAGTTTATTGCTCAACACAATACTGTTTAACCTGCATTCGATTATATCATTCTGCGTGTATACAGCCCTGAGGCATGGGCTGATCTCTGCAAAATTTAGTGTCTCTTAATTACGAAGCCATTTCATTGGCCACCTGCTCTTGATTGCTCTGGATTGATAGCAAGAGTTTTCTTTTATTGTCAATATTACCTATGTTGATTATCATTTTGTACAGGAGCCGTCGCCCTGACCAGTATTATTATCAGAACCTGAACTTAACTCAGGAAGCATACTAAGCCTAGTTTAACAGCGATCCACATGCCCAGTCAAGATCGCAAGATGTCATACAAAATATAAAAATCGCAAGATGTCATATAAATAGGCATGCAAGTGATTATTGTTGAACCCATGTCTTGACATAATTGTTTTCCTGGATGGGCTCTTCAGATGTCTTCTAAGCGACATAACGAAGTTGACAAAACATTCATATCTGCAAACAGATCAACAAAATAACAGATTTTAATATGATACCTCGGCAAAAGATTGAAAGCTTTCAATCGATATAGCATATGTTAATGCGTTGAATAGTTCCTCATTGCTTCTCAGTCTCTGCAGTGAGAGCCATTCTTCAAATTCCTTCTCGCATTTCCAGCAGAGTGAACCATCCATTAATGGCTCCTCGGCCTTTAGCTCAACCCATTCCCGGCGTTTTGAGGCTTTTGTAAGAGGTCGCCGGTCTCCAAATGAGAGGGGGAACTTCCGTGTCTTAAATTCATTACTGCATCTCGGTCTCACACATTTCATCATTATGGAGCTATTCCCAAGAAAAACAATCAGCAATAATGAAAACTTGCATTCCTCCTATATGGTGTCCATGACATTCTAGTTGAGTGTTATAATATTTTCATTGAAGTTGTCTACCACTGACAAAAGGTGAACTAACTCAAAGCATGATTACAAATCTGTCAATGTCATAACGTATTCAATTCAAATAGTCAGTTCTTGCTGAAGCTCAGTCAGAGCATAATTCATGCAGCTAATTCATGATGAAACAGGTTATTGGATTGTTTAACAATGTTTCTTTTTTTCATTGATATCCAAATCTCACATATGAAATTATACCATGTCATTGAATTTGATCAACAAAACACATATCACCAGTTGCAATAACTTAATTGCTTAAATAAATGCAAGGAAAAAATAACACATGAGACACACATGTGACATCATGCAATAACTTGTGGGAAGTTGAGAAACATGACATTGAGTTGACAGGATGCATGCACAAATGGGTAGGTACGAAAAACCGAACCACGAACTCACGAACTACGAACCCTCTAAAAACCGAACTCAGGATTATCCTCTCCTGCTTAAATCAATTTGCTCAAAGTTTAAATTGTCAGTAGCCAATGAAATGTCATGTTTTTGATAAGTGACCAATAATATAACAGACATCAAACTTTGACTTTTAATAGAGCTCATTGCATCCTAACTAGGTGCACTAGCACAAGGTCACTTGATGAAAAATTATGGAGAGCAAGATGGCACAGTTTGGTACACACCAAGTAGATGTCATTGTCAAATTAGTCATCATGAATCCAAATGAACTTTTGCATTGGAGAGAGGAATGGTTTGACTATATATATATTCCTGCAAGTTTGAAAATGATGGAAGTATGTGGAGCTTCTACAGAAGGCTGTAATGGAGGACACACCACACTTATTTATTAGAAATGGTCACACTCACAGTTTAGTAAATTGGAGCCCCTTTGACTCGTCACAGGAGGAGCAGAAGGCTGCCTCCTGAATCATCACCTCTCAACAGAGTTAACAAGTATGTACTATGGGTGTTGGCCTATCTTGAAATATTGTTTTGAAAGTTCATGGCTGTTCTTTGGTTTCAAACAAAGCATGAGGGGGAAAGTAGGACCTCTAATATACATTAAAATTCTTCTATAAAAAATTGAGCTTATTTACTATATATATGACTATAACTGTTTACTGTTAGGTCTTACATACAGCATTTTGTGCTACTCTAAGATATATCAGATCAGTGTTGCCTCTCTGAAATTTACATTAGCTTGATCAGGCTTCATCATCTATGAATGATCCTACTAGTATGAAAGTGGTTAGGCAAATACTATATATTAACTGCATATTCTGTAATAACTAACATAAGAAATCTTGTGTTTGTAGATATCTATGCGGGCCCTTACTCATTACAACCTCAGCTATTGATTTCCCTGACTCGTACCACAGAATACAAGATTATTTTGGTCAATGGTCAGACTAACATGCTGTACTATAGCTGTGTAACGAAGTCAGGTTCAAGCTGTGGTGGCCCGGACTAAACTGATAATGATAATATCCTAGTCTTCTGAAACGGCCTCGTGTAAAACAACTACATAGTAATTAAGCTGCAAGTTGGGTCAGGTATGTACCAAAATTAATTTTAGTTTATTATTCATTTTATCCCAGTCGAGCATGATTGATAATGTAATGTGGTGTGAGCTTCACCAGTCACCATCTAGCCATAAAAAAAGCAAATAATATTAACCGGCAATGAAGAAACGGGGAGCTTGCCTCATGCTGCCCTAAAGCTATGAGTAGAGCGCAGTGAGCAAAAAGTGAGTTTTAGATTTTAACTGATAATATCATGCCATATGATATCAAACACTTCTCTTTGAATTTGAATGTGATATTTTCTCTTTTTTTAGTTACGCAGTACCAGAAGTCACAGCACAATCCTAGTGATAGCTGTTATGCAACAGTGATGGCTTGATAGTTAGCTTACTGTCATTGACAACGTATATTGCCACTACCATTGGATAGGAACTGCTTTATGTCCCCGATGGTCTACCATCACACGTGTATTCACAGACATGAATGCTCACACGTCAGTATTAATCCACCTGAGCCATTACTATTCTCTCAGGCCTTTTTTCTGCCTCTCATTTTGCCGCTTTTTCAGGCACCATAATATACAAATAAGTTCATTGAATACACGTGTAAACACCATCAACAGTCTCTTCTCTGAACCATTACCTTTATTTGAATGCGTATATAATATGTTATCTGATTGGATCACCTTATCACTCATACAGTGCAATGATCACATAAACAGAGTATTTGCAAGCATCATTTTAGTAAGTAAAAGCATCACTGCGTGCATTTGTGCATAATCACTCAATTATCCAGGATCAGTCGCACCACCATGGTAATAATCACTAAGTTTGAACTTGGTGGCTCCCAGCTCTTCGGAACCTCTGTCTCAATCTGGAAATCGTTCAGGCCATGATCTAGCCTGGTGTCTCTTCTAGAACAAAATCCCCTTCTTTGTTCAGTCGGGGACAAACTCCCTGCTCCCCTCCCACTCTCCCTGCTCATATGTCCCAAACTCTCTGCTGGGAATGGAGTTGTCCTCTACCATTTGCCAAAGTGCAAGAGAGGATAACTGTTCATCAAAGTTTTGACTTTTTGTTACAAAGAACATCATTGGCCGAAATTATGTTATCAGACACATTGAGGGTTCGGTTTTTTAAAGGTTCGTTGCTTGTGAGTTCGTGGTTCGGTTTTTCGTACCTACCGTGCACAAATAGGTGAAATTAAAACAAGTAAAACTGTGTAGCATAACCAAGGATCATGTTAACATTAATACAACAAGCTCAACTTCAGCTGTACCTTATATTAATTTATGTAGGTCTACACCACAGGGAGCTAAAAAAATTTATTTTGTACATATTACACATCTAGATAAAGAATGATAATTGTCAGTAGAAAAGCCACAATAAGCGCGTAGGACGTTGATCTTCTTAGTACTAGCTGGTAAAGGCATGCGTAACACATCTAAGCATAATATATCCAATCTAAAACAATGAACCATCCAAATTTAGATACAAAATGCATAAAATTTCCGTAGAAGCCAACTGTACATCCCCTTTGATTTTCATATACGTCTCAGTTTGCAGAACCGGGTTGTTTTTATTACGTTTTTGGCAACCGGAGTTACAAGCATGTGAATATGGTCATCTCATATATAACATCAGATGCCTCATGTGACAACTTCAAATCCTTGCAGAAGTTTGTGCAAGTCCAGGTGTTGAGTGCACCAGGGTGCGACCACTGGACTTGCACTGACTGCAGTAGAGTAGTATGCCTGAGAGCTTAACACGATTTTATCATTTGTCCCATTCTATTTTCCGAGTGTAAATTTTATAGAGCAAGGAGTTAACCACTACATTGCAAACTAGAGATGCATATAGTAGCAGTAGTACTGATGAATTAAATCATATCATTACGATGCATTGTTGACAATCATTGATGATTGAAATCAAAGACTGAACCGCTGAACTGCATATTGGAACAACATCCACTCAATCTTTATTATGCACTGTGGCCCTGGGATATATTATTCTGTGGAATGAACTGAAGACTGTCAGTGGTCTGGACTAATGGTGTGTGTCAAAGATTTAGAATCAAAGGTGTGTCTGGATGACTAACTACACACTAGCTAGACTATCTATAATAATAATATATAATTGGGAGAGAGGGAGTTAATTGACTACTAGACTAACTAACTTAGTCCATAAAAGTAAGATTTTTGTTGTTTTTAAAAGTTAGTTAGTAGTCATCCAGACATCATTCTTAATCTCTGACACACATCACATCTAATCTAGCTAGTAAGTAAGTTGCTAAGTAGGAAGGGTGGCTGCTGTAAAAGAAGTAAGCAGTGGACGTGGTAGAGTAGTGTGTAGAGTCATAGGCGTATTTAATCTGTCTGGTCAACTCTCTAACAAAAAAAGCCCCGCGCAGCGGAAAAATTTTTTTCAGGAGACAAGCATCTGTTAGAGACTCTAACAAATTTGTTAGAGTCTCTAACAAATTGTTAGAGTAGAGAATATTAACATAAGCCTCAGATCCACTCAAGGATTTTTCAGTGAAGCTTGTGAGTGGATCGGAGGCTTGTGGTGGTGGTTTTGGCCTCAGCTATTTCAGCATGTGATTGGATCTTTGGCTTGAGTTGAGGTGGTGGTCTGGCTCGGCCACAGCTACGCTTTAGAATGTCTGACTTGACTTGAGGCCCTAAGGCTACCAACAAGCTTCAGGTTCACTCACAAATCTTTTGCAGAATTCAGTCATGGGTATCTGGGAGATCAGACACAGTACACATTTCAAAAGCCCATTATCAACCCATTGGTTGGGTAGTTGATAAGAATCCGTGACAACTCGAAAATGCAATTTCAAAAATCAAACCACAAACACCATTTTTGAAATGAACATTTTCGAAGTGTCCGTATACCGGTTGATAGTAGACTTTTGCAATATGTTGTGTACTATGTCTGATCCAGCAGGTGCCCATGTTGACTGCAGTGGGTCTGACTCTGAGGCTGTGTTGTGACCATGAACTACCTGAATTTAGTAATTCTGACAATCAAGATATATTGATATCTGATGATAATTATATAATTTAACTCACTTTATATTTCTGTTTGTAGAACTTGAATTCCGCCAACAGGACTTCTTCTATATAGAACTGTACTCGTCTGTCTCTAGATACTCGTCAGTAGCTGTAGAGCCGTCCGATTGTACGTCTGTCTTGGTTGATGGTTACCGTGAAAAAGCCAAGATCACAGTACACGTATGTTGATTACCGGTAAGCCCAGCCCTTCTCTCTATAGTATGAGATCTTCACAGAGTTGCTGTAAAATACTGGGCAGAGGGTGTAATATTCTGTAATGTCTTAAATCTACAGTCTATAGGGCTGACGTGTACTGCTAGTCCATATTTGGAAGTGTGTAGCGAAAACGAAAATTGTCCAATAGCTATAAGCTACGTAAGTGTAAGGACAGGATACCCTCGGTTGATCACAGGATATCCATTGAGACATTAATGGTCCCGAAATTATAATAAGGTCTATTAAACATCCGTCTGTCAAACATCTGTCTGTCGATTAAACATTCTATACTGACATTTGATTAGCATTGGTATTAGCATTAGTAGGATGTGTAATTAATCATAGAATCAGCTTATGCCTTATTTATCAAAAAGTACATCGTACATTGATAAAAGGTTTAACCGTTGCTTTAACAAACAAGATGAGCTATAAGCCCTAAATATTAAGTTTATATGGTTAAATAAATGACTGTCCTTGTTGGACTGTTCTGAATACCAATAACTGTCTAGTATTTGCTATTGTTGATATAATAAGTCTACAGGTAAACTGAAAGTAACATTATGATGTGTAACATCCTCCCATATCTTAAGAGGAGGTCACTCCTGGGACCTGGCATAGGTTTAATGATAGAATTATAATAATAATAAAGAATACTAACCTTAAACCTATGTGAATACTAAAAAAATTCTAACAGTGTATTGGGATTTCCATCAAATAGGAATTTACAGAAAACAAAACTTAGTCCTCATTGTAATGATCAGTTCGAAATAGTGTAATACAGTACAAGAAAATTAAATACAGCCATTGTAACCACAAAAGTCATGCAGGACATTATTGCTCATTTTCCTGATTTGATACCTTGGGCATAAATAGGTGAGTAAGCTTCACCAAAAGTGATAGTAAGTACACAGTATTGCATATGCATCTTGACAGGTTCTTTTGTTTTCTGTCTAATGAGTTGTTTACTCATTTTAATACTGGAACTCTTCTAGATGCATGTGTAGTAGAGAAAAGAAAAAATATTTGTTTTTACACATGATTGATACTGACTAACTGAACTAGGCATTATTAGTAGGCCTAATAGTGGCAATGAATCTATAATACTAAGATACTACTATTGTTAATACAGGCCATTAGGCATGGTTTGTTACTCTATTACTATGCCAAGCCACAGGGAATTATTAGTCAGAGTTATAGATATGTCCCATCATTTTAAATTAAAACCCTTCCCTTATTTATCATCTTCAGTCTCATACATCATTCATTCATTCATACATCATAAACATTCGTGCTTTTCAATTTTTAAAGAAAACACCTGTTGGGTTCACCCTTTGTGAAATTGAAAAAGTACTGGTCACTGTTTTCTGTGACTACTGAAAAATTTAATTTTACCAATAAAAAAACAAACAACAAAATTTTAAATTCCAACTGATGTCCTCCCATATCTTGAACATGAGCCTGGTCCACCAGGCAAGTAAAATCTCTATTGTTATGTCATAAAAATTTCTGTGATGCGTATAAAATACAAAATGTTTATGATAAAGCGTGCCAAATAAAATTTTAAAAATTGACATCACAAGACTGAAACAAAATAATCGAATAAAATAGCATGAGTTACAGGATAATGATTTATAAAAAACACAATACTAAAAGCATATTTATGGGCTATTATATACAAACAGATCATCTCTCCTGCGGCGAGGTTTTCTCCTCAGCCCATATCCTGTCTCATCTTGCCTGTCCACTGTTGGTGCTGGGGTCTCTGTTCCTGCATCACCAACTCTTGATGGATCATCCACACTCTCAGCTTTACCGTCACTTGCGATGCTGCTTCCATCATCCTTTCCATCATCATCTCTTCCGTCATCATGACTACCATCATTTCTGACATCATCTTCATCCGTCGATATCACTGGGTCACTATCAAAGTCATCTATGTCACTATTGTTGGCTTCCTGGCCTGACCCTTCTTCCTCTCCTTCTGACTCAGCTTCATCCTCGCTTGAATTTCCTGGTGAGTCAAAATCCAGTGATACATCAGATCCTCTCACAACTGGACCTCTGTACAGTTTGAGGTTATTCCGATGTACCCAGAATGGTTCCTGCTCAGCGTCATCGAAGAGTTGGATCCGAGCATTGGACTCTGTGACTTCTTTGACGATGTAAATTCCTTGCCATCTTTTAATGAATTTTGATGTCTTATTGCGATAGCCTCGGCGATTAAAATACAATACAGAGTCACCAATCTGAATCTTGATGGTGTTAACTCCTCTGTCATAATATCGCTTCTGTCTTAGCTTGCCATCTTCGATGGCTTCCCTTGCTGCGCTCCAGACAGTTGACATCTTGTGCTGGAATACAGCGGGGTAAGTTCCTTCTTCTATGGCAGCTTCTGTACTGGGTTGCATCAGCTCATATGGGAGTTTTGGCTCACGGCCCATAAATAACATGTGTGGTGAGGCATTCACCACAGTATGACGTGAAGAGTTGTATGCCAGTTGCACAAATCCTAGGTAGTCATCCCAGTTGTCATGGCGTTCGTTCACTATGTGGGACAACATGTTTCCGATTGATTTGTTCCTTATTTCACAGGCTCCGTTAGTCTGTGGGTGATACGGTGTTGTCTTTCTGTGGTCCACTTCCATCAGCTTATTGATTTCAGCGACGACTTCTGACAGAAAGTTCTTTGCCCTGTCGCTGATAAGAACTTTTGGAGCCCCAAATCTGCAGAAAATCCTATTTATGTAGGACCTAGCAACTGTGCTGGCCTTTTGGTCCACCGTAGCCTCCATTTCGGTCCACTTGGTGAAGTGGTCTGTCCATACCAGTATATGTTTGTTGCCAGTTTTGGTTGTAGTCAGTGGTCCTTGGAAATCCACTGCCAGAACATGGAACGGGTACTCAGCATACTGGTTCTTCAGAGGCATTCTGACTGGTACCTTGGGGTTCTTCTTCATCTGACATGAGCCACAGCGAGATATATAATCTCTCACCACCCTGGCCATGTGAGGGAACCAATACTGATCATATAGTTTGAGCATTGTCTTAGTTTCACCTGGGTGGATAGCAGTTAGGGAATCATGTATCGCAAACAGCAAATCCTTCCTCTGGTTGGCCGGGATTGCCAGAAGCAGGCGGTCCCGTGGGCCGAGTTTGTACAGTACTCCTTTCTGCATGACGAACTCCTCACTAGATTTCTGAATCTCCCTCTGCTGTCTCTTGGTGCTATCTAGAGGGTATTTAGAGCGTTCTTTGAACATGATGATTGGTCCCAGCAAGAAATCCTTCTTCTGATCATACCGCATCATTTCATCTTCCTCTGTTCTCTCTGCATCGTCGATAGCAAACACTGCATAAACCATATCTTCAGGTGTCCTAGACAGGAAGCTCACTGTTTCCTCTGGGTATTTGGCTCGACTGAGTGCATCAGCTACGAGATTGTGTCTACCTGGTGTGTGGCTTATGGTGAAATCGTATTCCGCTAGTAGGATTGCCCAGCGTGCTAATTTCCCAGTTAGTTTAGCATCTTTGAGGATGTAAGTGCTTGACACGTTGTCTGTCTGAACCTGAAAGTGTCGATTGAGTAGATAACCACGAAATCTCTTTACAGAACATACTATTGCATATAGCTCCTGGTGATAAGAGTGCCATTTCCTCTCATCTTCTGTCAAAGTCTTCGAATAAAAGGCGATGGGATGCTCCTTCCCATCCCTCTTTTGAGACAATACTGCACCGAGAGCATAACCTGAAGCATCTGTGGTCAATATGAATTCCACACTGAAATCAGGAAAGACCAATACTGGTGCGGTTGTCAGGGCTTTCTTCAGCTTATTCATAGCTAACTCACACTCTTTGGTCCACTCAAACTCCACCTTATCACTAGTTAGCCGTGTCAGAGGCAATGCTATTGTGCTATAAGATCGAACAAAGGTCCTATAAAAGCCACACATCCCCAGAAATCGCCTAACCTCCCGTTGGCATTTCGGTGCTGGAAACTCCTTGACTTTATCTGTATTATGAGGGGAAACAGCTATCCCTTCTTGTGATATGATGTGTCCAAGATAGGTGATTTCTTTTTGGAAGAAATGACTCTTGGACAGCCGGTATTTCAGACCTGACGCGCGGAGGCGTTCAAACACTGTGCGTAAAAGCTGCATGTGACTCTCAAAGTCCGAGGAACACAACAACCAATCATCGAGATATACAACCGAGCTCCCTGAACTAATTAAGTCAGCCATCATGGCCATCGACAGGCGAGCAAACGTTGCTGGACTGGACTTGAGTCCTTGGGCCATGACACGGAAACGGTATACACCAAACTCGGTGATGAATGACGACTTCTCACGGGAATCTTCATGTAATTCAACCTGGAAAAATCCCTGTGCTAAGTCAATGGCTGAGAAAAACGTCTTACCATGCATAATCTCCATCGCGCTCTCGATTGAAGACAAGTACATAGATTGGGTTTTAGTGATTTTGTTCAGCTTCCTGTAGTCTACACAGAATCGATAACTCCCATCCTTTTTCCTGATCAAAAGAATAGGTGAACTATAATGTCCACTAGCCATTTCTATCATGCCTTTCTCAAGCATATCGTCAATCTGTTTCTTGACTTCGGCTTTTAGCCCTTGTGGTATAGGGTAGGGCTTGCTCCTTACTGGACCTGCATCTGGGTCAGTTTCGATGACGTGTTTTACCAATGAAGTACGGCCGAGCTCTGCGATAGTCTCAGCAATACAGTCGGAGAATTCATTTATCAATTTACGGAACGACTCCATCTGTTCTGTATTGAGGGTGGTCTTCTCCTGATCTAAACCATCACCGGGTTTTTCTCTGTTTGTGGCTCTGGTCCTGGGCGTTGTCTCCAAACCTGTCAATAGTAGCTCATCCTCTCCTACACCTTCTGCTTCCCCGATAACCGTATTTACTTGGATCATCTGTGGAGAGCTAGATGTATTCATTACAGGTACTACTATTTGACGATGGGTTGGGACACTTAAACTCCGACCAAACATCAAATGTCTTGGGCCGCTAGTGCTGTCACCCTCAAAATAAACGAAATCATCACGACTCACTGAAGAGTCGATCTCTGCAAGTACCGCTACTTCAGATAGGGGGGGAATATGGACAGAAGCAACAACCCTCACCTTGTGAGAGCTAACCATGTTGATTTTGTGCTTACCTTTCTGTCCACCCATCGGTATAACATCATGTCCAATCTTCAACTGGCACTTGGAGAAATTATAAGTAACATCCCCTAATTTCTCCAAGAAGTCTGCTCCAAGTAGAACATCTTGTGCAATATCATTGGCGACATGAAAACATTGATTTACCAGTGATGACCCTAGCTGGACCTTTACCGCAACTCTCCAAGATATATCTATCGGTACACCATTGACACCAGTCGCTTCCAAATCTGAAGGGTATAGTTTGAGTTTCAATTCCTTGGCCGTTTTACCTTTTATCAATGAAACAGTAGCTCCAGCATCCGCCAATGCAAGTTGGGGTTTGCCATTCAGTTCAATCGGTACGACTGCTTGTCTGCATCGTCCTCCTTTAATCCCAGCTATAATTTCTTGGACACTGAAGCTCTCTGATTGTCATTGTGGTAAATTTGGGTAGATCGGCGTATATGGGGGAATTGTTGAGACTGTTGATGGTGCGCTCGGTGTCACCGTGCGTTGAGCACCACGTTCGACATCGGCCATTATGACATATTCTTTGAAAGAAGTCTGATCAGAAGCGTCTCTACATAGTGGTTCGAGTTCGTGGGCCTTGATTTCAGACAAATCATTGGTTGAACCACTGGTGGAACCTTCCGTATGACCAACTGCTGCAACTAGACCCGAGACTTTTCTGAAACTACATAACCTACGAAGACAGCTGACTAAACCGCCAAAAGTTATGAGCGAGACTAAAATATTGGAAGCCAAGGTCCAGAGTTCAAAGCCAGATGCGACATGACCACCGAAGAGAAAACTGAAATATGCACCTCCCAACAAGTTCTCTTTTGATTCAATCACATTCTTCTCAAATGTGTGATACGGACCTGACTGCACCCCCATGGCCTCTAGTACCTTCTTCTGACGAGATAATGTGGCGAGTATCTCATTCAAATCGGAATGAGATGAAAATCTCTGCCAGTCCATACGGTGGGCTTGGTTATAAATCGTCTCGTGAACATGAATTGGATGAGCGCCTAAGGATAAGCCTGGTATCCTTAAGTCCTCGGACAAAACAGCTTCTGTCAAGGAGCCATTATGGTCGTACCACATGATCCTACCTTCAAGTCGTAAGGCCACCTTTGGTCTAGAACTACATAAAACATGAATGCTCTGCCGATAAACCACGTTGTCGGTGGGATCTAGAAAGCCTGTATGGGTTGATGTGCCGATGGTAATATTTATGGGTAAGAACTGGGTGCAGTTGTCTTTTTCCATGGGTAAAAATGTATAATTACTGATCTCAGTACAGGGATAAACCTGTAGAAATCCCTGACCAGCTTCTGCTCTTATATTGCTATGGCCAAGTATGTGTCTGGCTACACTCGTAGGATGATGTTCAGCGAGAACAGTCAGTGTTCTCAATGCTTGTGCCATATTGTTGCAGGTATATTTGTACGACGCCCAGTAAAGATTCGTTTCTGATTGAGCAAGCTTATAGGCGAGGGGTTGTACCATTATACTGAAGGCGGCAGCCATGCCACTACCGATTTGTACCTCCGGTTGTGCGCGTACGATTTCTATGGAATCGCTCAACATTTTGTTAACCCGGGAAGTCAAGTTTTGGGTTGATAGGTCTGTCGTATTGAAGGAGACTACTAAACCTTGATCCGATTTTAGAATCGGTGCCTTGGTGCATGAATTGGTTGGTCTGATTCCATGGTCGTAAAAGGTAAGGGCTATATCCTCAGCTGAGCTGATGAAGTGGTTGTCCAAATACCTTCCCTCGACTTCAAACCATTCCTCATATTTACAGAAATTCTCCTGTTGTGAGTTCCATACTAAAATGGACTCATCATCCAATCTGCACTGGCCCCATTCGAACTTGCAATGTGACACGTCACCAGCGCTGCTCGAGAAACTTGCATCTCCGTAACGCTTGAACACGGTGGCCGTGATGTAGCTACATTGCTTGTATGAAAAATTGTGCCACTTACAACAATATACATACGATATGTCCGCAGAGTTCCTGGTGGAGTATACTCCATCTCCACCGTAGAGTTTTCCCTCACTGCATTTACTGGTCCGAACCATTTCTCTACACTCTGACGCAGTGACAGAAAGTGCTGAGTTGGATACCTTTTTGTCCCTCACATCAGTGAAGAATGAAATTTGAGTGGAAACAGTGAACTCAGTTTTCATACACTGGATGGCATCTACTCTCCACTCGACTGAGTTTTCCGTATATACCATTGCTTTGATCGGGACTGGTTCGTGTGTATTACTTGTGTCGGGTCCGGTATCGCATTTGTAATCATACGAGAACCTGTGAATGTCCGGTAATGCCAACTCAGAAGAACTACATACAAGAGGTCGTTCTGCATAAACAGGGCCGGTAGCGTTTAATGGAGTGTAGTTCCTTGTCGAGTTCTGGTTAGAGGCTGTCACTCCCCCGAGTAGACAGCAGAAGGTTAGAGCAGCTAGTGTCACCATCTGGATGGTTGCCAGCTGCTTAACCTTCTTAGCCTTGGCCTTGGGTCTCCTGGTCGACCTGACCTGGTGTACCTGCTGGCCAACCTCGACAGACTCCTCATTAGCCATGACGAAGTTGACGAAATCGTCGTCCTCCATCTGGCTAACGGCATTCACTTTATTATACTCTGGACAATGTTTCCTAATATGGCCCCATTGTTTGCAGTGGCCACATTGATCTTTACCGTGAGTACGAGGTGTTTGTTGTGAGTGGTCAGCCTGCGCACCCTTGTTCCATTGTTGATGCTGGCCGTACCCTCTGTTTTGGTTACCGTGGTTGTTGTATCGATCATTGCGATACCCACCATGGTTATTGTAATTATTATTGTAATAACCGTTTCTGTTTTGATTGTTGTTGTAGTAACCGTTTCTATTTTGGTTGTTGTGGTAGCCCTGACCTCTACCCCGCATCCGACCTCTATTCTGGTAGTTTTGAGGCACTCTGGTCTGATTTTGCACCAGATTCTTAAGGTGCGACACCTCTTTGTTGAGTGAAGTCAAACTGTCTTTGACCTGGAGCACAGTTTCCTCCTCCTCTGACTCGTCATCGGCGTTGACACCACAAACTTTCTCGTTCGCTGCCTTCTGATAGTCTAACGCCTCTAACCGAGCAGCCTCTTTCCTTGCCCCCTCTAATGTTTTTACATTCTTCTTGACTAGAGCGTCTTTTAAAGAGGGTTTCATATGATCTATGAATAGACCTGAAAGTAGTTTTTCGTCCCTAGGACCGTCACTGTATGAGTAATTAACGGCCTCCATGAATTCTCCGTAATATTCTAGAACTGACTTTTTCCCCATTTTTATCAGCCAGACCTGCTTAGCACTAGTTGCAAACTCATCATTGAGCTTAACTTTCAGCTTGTGAAAATTTCCTGATAGGTGGGGGTCTGTTCGAAGCAGATTTTTGTATACCTGGTAGGCCCCGCCGTCAAGGGCTTCCACTAGAAATTGAGCTTTCTGCTGCTCATCTAGTTGGAGAGTCACCATACTCCGTTCCCATTTTTCAATAAATGCCTCCCAGTTTTCCCCAGCAGTGCCCTTGAATTTCTCCGTTTTGGGGGTCTCACGCGATATAATCACATTCGATTTTTGTTTTAGCCATTCGGACGGTAATGACAGGTTTGGTGAGGAGGGAGCAATCCTTGTTCTAACTGTTGGGACTGGAGGTATAGAGGGAAGAACACTACTTTGGGTAGATTGGCTGGCTTGACCATACAACGCCTGGTCAGTAGAGGTAGGTGGCATACTGGTAAGGTTGAGTTGTTCTTCAAAAGAACGTCTCAACTGCTCCTGTTGCCTTTTGAACTGTTCTTGCTGGTGATTCATTTCCCGCAACATCTCAGCCTGACTTTGCTGGAATGAACGTTGTTGTTTCAACATTTCCTCCTGCAATTTAGACTGCTGTTGCTCATGCTCCTTGGCCTGGTTTATCATATGATTCTGCAATTCTGCTTGAGCTTTCCTCATATTTTCCTGCTGTTCCTCGCGGAATGCCTGTTCCAAAAAGGCCCTCTGGTCTTCCAAATCCCTCCTGTGGTTCTCTTCGGCTGACCTCAGCCTTGACAGCTCCTCCTCTCTCTGGCGGGTTAACTCTCTGAGCGATTGCCTCTCGATCAGCTGTTGTCCCTGTGTTGGTGGTGTTAACATCGACATCGGAGTATGTTCCCTAAATCCAAAGCCACTGATGTTTCGATCAGCACCGGTGCTCATATCTCTCCTTGCAGGTCTATCCCTTGTAGGTGAAGCGGGCGATTCGTTGTCCGACATTCTCTTGGGTGAAGAGGAATTGATTGAAGTTTAATTGCTCGAATAATATAGGCGTATCAACGTTTGATATTAGATGCTTGATGTTAGATTTCACGTCGAATTTGATTAACGCTTTTCGGCTGAGTGCACTCGGTTGTCGGGTTTTTAACGAGTCGGTAGCTTATAAACGATTAATGATGTGCGGTTTTTATTGCGTTGATAGCCCCTTTAATTGCCTGATCGACAGTGATTATAAAATTTTATTGCCTTGTAATTGTGATGAGGCCGCTTGCCAGAGCTGAGATTGTGTAATCAGGAACTGTAGAAAAATCTTTTTCTAATGTAGTAGTAATATTTTTCTGGTGTGTAATATATTTTTGTTGATAAACGCTTGTTCTGCTGCGCTGTTTGGCAAAAATATCCGCGGATCCGCGTTAGAAAATCTCTCTTGAGAGTAAAAACTTCCGAAAAAGGAATGTATACCACAATGTATGTTGTATGTAACAAAAATGGATGTGTTTGTGACTTAATCAATATTGCACAAAATATTGTTTTACCCTGCAATAGTGTGCAGAAATGCTCTTTGTTAGCACTTTTTCAATCTAGTCTACTCTACTACGTCAATTTGATTTGCGTCTTGTTTCTCTGCGGCCCAGCAGATTCAGATCCTCCCAGAACTTCACGATCAAGCTCCTGGTAGATCACCAACAAATAACGTCA